>CM033641.1:123554351-123696028 GCA_019512145.1 Engystomops pustulosus | reverse complement strand
AGCTTGTCCTGGGTTGCTTCAGGTATCACCCTTAAAGGTAGGATGATACCCCTTTCCTCACTATACTAGCTATTAGCTCCACTCTTCAGGCAGGGGCTAGGCTCTTCCTGCTCTGGTCGGGTATGCTAGCTGTACAGAGTCTGTACTGGAGTAACTCCAGTCTGCTTCTGCAGATTCCTAGGTCTGACTACTCTCTACAAGTGTCCTTCAGACCCTCTGGTCTGACTGGAACTACTACTCTAGAACATTCCTGGCCAGGGGTTTTGTTACTCCCCACTGGTCAGGTGGTGGCTACTCCTCCAATTACATCTCAGCTCACAGAAACAGTGTGTAACATATGTGATTGGCTGACACATATTACATCAGACAAAACACTTAACTCCTGCCCTACCAGGCAGGATCTAACACTGCAATGTTCCCCTGTGTCCTATAAGGACTATGTAGTGTGATGTAGTGACATGCTGTGGGGCTGACTAGACCCTACACAGGCTGCAAGCTACATGGCGGGACGTATTCGCAACCACTCCTCCGCCTTGCATCGGCGAGGGTGTTGCATATGCATGTATATATTATGTGTGTGTGTATATATATACACACACACACGTGTGTGTGAATGCTGTAGACTTCTCCTGATTTGGTAGACTACATCCATGACCTGGACAATATTTTTTTTTAAATAAAATGGTTGACAAGTATGTGTGGGGAGTTTTTATTTTAATAAAAATATATTTCCTTAAAAAAAAATGTGTGTTTTTTTAAACTCAAAACTTGCCATAGTAATAGTGGTGTCTAATAGACAGCACCCATCACTAGGACCAGGGCCTAGTGTTAACCCATAGATAAGGCTAACATTAACCCCTTATCATTACCCTGGTACCCACCACCACCAGAGGCACCAGGAAGAGCTGAGTACAATCCAAAAACAGTTAAATTCCAGTAATGTCAAGGTGCTGCTGCTGTATTGTATCTGGCTGGTTATACAAAATGAGGGTCCTACACCCATTTTAAAAAATAAATAATTAATTGCAAATAAAATCATGTGGAATCCCCACAAATTTTCATAACCAGCCAAATACAATACAGCAGTGATACCCTCATATTGGTGGGGTGTGAACGCCCACTATTTTTGCGCCATCACGCTGTCATTACTTCTGCTTCATGCTAAAGCATGTCAAATTACATGAGCTGTTACTGAGCATGAGAACACTAGAGGGCAGCGCCAAACCATACTATACACTTCTTACTGAAGAGATCACTACAGCAAGGGGATTTCAGTGTGATAGTCTATATTTATTACAAAACCACAAAGAGATGGGGTAACTATGTAGATATAAATGATCTATCACACATACAAAATGGTACTACAAACATGAAGAGAAAGCAGATTTGTATAAATGGCAAATAACAAATTTTATTGAAAAAAAAAATCTTTAAAAACAATTAAAAACCCAAAACAGGTATTTACCAAAAGGCTCCCCAAATCCAGACCAAATGCATGGCAAAAAAATGCCAAAAATAGTAAATGTTCTACAATAGTAGAGATAATGACCTAAAAGACAGACATAAAGACTGGGAAAGCACAACATATAATAATACGTCAATGAATATGCAATACAAAAGTGAAGCCCAGTATGTAATACAATAATACAATAATTAGCATGTGGTGATATTACCGTATAAGTGGTCCTGGCTGGGGAGAGCGAATGCCCAATATATACAGGCAGTCCCCGGGTTACATACAAGATAGGGTCTTTAGGTTTGTTCTTAAGTTGAATTTGTATGTAAGTCAGAACTGTATATTTTATCACTGTAATCCCAGCGGGAACTTTTTTGGTCTCTGTGACAATTGGATTTTAATAATGTTGGGTTGTCATAAGAACCAGGATTAACAATAAAGCTTCATTACAGACGCCTGTGATAACTGTTACAGCTGATTATTGTAGCCTAGGACTAAAGTACAGTAAATTACCAACATCCAGTGGTCCGTTTGTAACTAGGGGTCGTATGTAAGTCGAGTGTTCTTAAGTAGGGGACCGCCTGTATTTATACTTATATATTTATATATATCTATCTATTTTACTGATCATATCTGCATAAATTCTGAGAGGATTATCCTTTTCGTACAAAATAGAATTACAGGATTTTATGGGAGTCAACAGAGGTGCAGCTTGAACTTACTGAGCCCCAATATTGCATGCACAGCTTCTAACTTCCAGAATGCTGTAAGAGGGACAAAAGCTGTGTCCTAATCCATGTCCTTTACTCTTCCATGTCCCTACATTGTACAATGCCCCCATTCTATGACAGCCTACCCTGTATAATGCCACATCATGTGACCCAACTACTAATATTGTCACCTGTAGTGTAACCTCTTATATTAACAACCACCCTCCCTTTTTGCTCTCATATTAATAACACACAGTAGCCTTCTTTTCAGCTATGCTGTGAATGACACTGAAGACTGGGGGGCATGACAACGTCTTCATCAACACTATTTGAAATATTGTTAATTTTAGCCTCTAAATGAGGCATTTACGTTGGTCATTAAGGGTATTTCTGCTCATGCAACACCTTTCTACGGAGTCGCATAGGAAGAAATTGGGTCCTGACATTGGGTTGTCACAGCTCAGCCCTGGCACTACCACCGGGGATCAGAAAAGCTCTGATCTGATGTTTAACCCCCTAGACACTGCGCCCAAACATGGACCGCATTGTCTAAGCGAGTGCACCCATCCCTCTGTCACCCATCTACCCCCGGCTGCAACAATCTAAGGGTGCTGATAGTGTTGTATGGCAGCTTGGAGTCCGCTGAAAGGAGCCCAGGGCTGCATCAGTGAACTATTAGGTCAGACCAGAGGGACATGTAATACACTGTGAAACATAAGAAGTGCAGTGCATTATGTAAGAGATCAAATTATCAGTGTCCTAAAGTAATATAAAAAATGACTAGAAAGTAAAGTTTAAACCCCTTCCCGCCAAGGCCCTTTATCGTCTTTGCGTTTTCATTTTCCACTCCCCACCTTCAAAAATCCATAACTTTTTTATTTTTCCATGTCAAGAGCAGTGTTTTCTGCGTAACAAATTGCATTTCATAGTGATGGTATTTAATATTATATGCCATGCTCTGGCAAAGGGGAAAAAATTCCAAATTCAGTGAAAATGGTGAAAAAGCGTGTTTGTGTTGTATTCTTGTGGGCTTGGATTTTACGGCTTTAAATGGGGATACCAAATTTATATACACTCACCAGCCACTTTATTAGGTACACCATGCTAGTAACGGGTTGAACCCCCTTTTGCCTTCAGAACTGCCTCAATTCTTCGTGGCATAGATTCAACAAGGTGCGGGAAGCATTCCTCATGATGGCATCACACAGTTTCCGCAGATTTGTCGGCTGCACATCCATGATGCGAATCTCCCGTTAGACCACATCCCAAAGATGCTCTATTGGATTGAGGTCTGGTGACTGTGGAGACCATTTGATTACAGTGAATTCATTGTCATGTTCAAGAAACCAGTCTGAGATGATTCCAGCTTTATGACATGGCGCATTATCCTGCTGAAAGTAGCCATCAGATGTTGGGTACATTGTGGTCATAAAGGGATGGACATGGTCAGCAACAATACTCAGGTAGGCTGTGGCATTGCAACGATGCTCAATTGGTACCACGGGGCCCAAAGAGTGCCAAGAAAATATTCCCCACTAGAAATATCAAAAAACAGTAGA
Source organism: Engystomops pustulosus (assembly GCA_019512145.1). Taxonomy (NCBI): domain Eukaryota; kingdom Metazoa; phylum Chordata; class Amphibia; order Anura; family Leptodactylidae; genus Engystomops; species Engystomops pustulosus. The sequence continues at coordinate 123,692,303 of CM033641.1, read as the reverse complement.
AACGGCACTCACCAATCTTCTTCTCCGACATTGTGTTGTAGGGGTTAACAAAAGGTCAGATGAATCGCTGTCGGCGCGGAGAACAGCTGTAATGTGTTTGGTTGTCTCGTGAGTCTGTCCGTGTCCTCCTTACCCATAGCCATTTGGTCAACTGATTTTAAGAAAAAATTTTTGTGAGTAGCATATAAAGCCAACATTTAAAAAGAAACGAAGATTGGTTGAGTGCCGTTTCTACTGTTTTTTGATATTCTATTGGAGACTAATCGCATTTTTTGGAAACAGGCACCACCTAACTTTGATGTCAGATTGATGCACTTTATGATAACTATGTCTCAACACATAACATGACCATGGTATAGTGCCACCTACTTCTTCATCTACAAAGATTTGCAAAATATTTCCCCACACCATGGACACCACCACCACCAGCCTGAAACCTTGATACCAGGGGATGGATTCCATGCTTCCGGTTTTGAGCCAAAATTCTGACCTACCATCGAATGTCGCAGCAGAATTCGAGGACTCATCAGACCAGGCAACATTTTTCCAATTCTACTGTCCAATTTCGATGAGCTTGTGCACTTGTAGCCTAGTTCCTTGTTGTCTTAGGCTGAAAGGAGTGGCAACGGTGTGGTCTTCTGCTGCTCTGTAGCCATCTGCCTCAAAGTTTGACGTACTGTGCGTTAGAGATGCTCTTCGGCCTATACCTGGTTGGACCCGTGGCGATTTGTAAGGTCAAAGAAAACTGTTGCCTTTCTATGAGCTCGAACCAGTTGCCCATTCTCCTTGACCTCTGGCATCAACAAAGCATTTCTGCCCACAGAACTGCGCTTTCACTGGATGTTTGTCTTTTCGGGACATTCTCTGTAAACCCTAGAGATGGTTGTGACGTGAAAATCCGTAGTCAGAGTTTCTGAAATACCTCAGGCACCAGCCTTCTGGCACCAACACCATGCCAAATTCAAAGGCACTCAAAATCACCTTTCTTCCCCATTACTGATGCTCGGTTTGAACTCAGGAGATTGTCTGACCATGTATACATGCCTAAACTGCCGCCATGTGATTGGCTGATTAGAAATTAAGTGTTAACGCGCAGTTGGGACAGGTGGACCTCATAAGGGGCCCGGTGTGAGTGTAGGTTTGATAATGTTTACTCCATTTTTTCCTACTTTTTTCATTACTGTCAAGTACGGTAGCTGTGGGTTGTGTCATATTTTGCGACTTTTGATGGGTGTTTTGCGAATGACTATGATTTGTAGATGTATGGCCTTTTGAGCAGTTTGATTGAATGATTTTTATATTTTCAAAAAAGGCAACAAAAAGTGGAATTTTCAATTTGGGTGCTTATTTCCATTTTAAGGGTTAACGCCCGGTTATATTTTGATAGTATTGGACTATTTGGGGCACCCTACCAATGGTTATGATTTTAACTGTTTACTATATTTATAGTGATTTTTAATCTGTTTTTGCTCTTTCTTTGACCTTTAGGGGTACATAACCCTTAGATGGTCTGATTGTTCTAACATGTGTGCGAATACTACTGTATTGCAGTATATTGACATTTTTGCACAGTACTCATTAGTATTCAGTACCCACACGTCGCCAGGATTTAATGCCTCCGGAGGCATTCACAGCGGTCAACAATGCGATTGGTGCCAGCAGCTACCCCCGTCCGACCACGGTGTACTGGTGAGTGTTTGCTCGCAGATATGCAGACAAACGGCCCCCCACCACAACTTGTATGAAGAGGGCTCAGCCTGTGAGCACTTCCATAACCCTGCAGCCGCATGTGATTTAAACACAGTCATCTAAGGGGTTAAAATAAAAAAATTAAAGTCTACAATACAGGTACAAAAAAATCCAGACACCCACAACAAAGTTGCCCACCCCTTTAAAAAAAAATATCATGTTTGTTTAAAATCCGACATTTTCACCCTACACACATACGCAACCCAGGCTACTAAACTAGTATTTATCCCAGATGAAAAACTTGTTTTAAGGAAAACAAAAATGATGTCCAAATAACATTCTCGTAATCATGTCATCACAGCAACAAAATGTTTATGCAACCCTTTGGTGTCTAGAGTATAAGTCTCTGTGTAGTGGACAGGGTGCCTGTGATGACGGCAGCCGTAGTAGCAGGGACCAGACGAAGGCAGAGGTTGAACAAAAACAACTTACAGTTCTTTAATAGGAACCGACAGGAACCGCAGCAACGTACCTTTAACAGAGTAGTGGAGTGCTGAGATGCAGTTGGAGGGAGCCACAGGATGTAGAGCGCCAGCCTGGATGCAGAGGGCAGGCTGGGAGGTAGCTGTGTCCTGGAAGGATGCTTCAGCTTGTCCTGGGTTGCTTCAGGTATCACCCTTAAAGGTAGGATGATACAAAGTCCATCTTCTGGGTACAGCCCTTGATGTGGGGAAAAGTGCAATAAAAGAAGCAAAGGGTCTCCTCTATGTGTAGAGGGAAAGAGTCCTTTGGTAGGAATCTCTGCTGTGGCAGAGGAAGGGTTGCTATCATAGCACATGACAGCGGGCAGCGCAAGATATGTCTCTTGACTGAGATAAGTAAGTAGGGGAAGAGTCTCAGGACAGTTTCTGGCTCTTGTGGGATAGGGGCGCTCAGCCCTTATGGGATAGCAGAAATAATATTTACATATGTACAATATTCACAGTACCTGAAGTGGGCTACAGCCCGTCAGGGGTTAACCTTGCTGCTCAAGAGCAATGGCTGCAGGCATGGGAGCAGGAACTGCAGCAGGGACATCATCAGCCTGGGAGAAGAAAGCAGTGTTGAGATCTGGTACCTGAAGACATCTGGTGGTAGAAACTGGAACTGCTGACATGAAACACCCAGAAGCTGGAGCTGGAACAGCAGGGAGGTCATCTGCGGCGGCAGGCATCTCAGCTACAGAAGGCAGGACAGGAGACAGCACGTGGAGAAATCCAAGATGGCCGATTAACCTCTTTGATGCCGGATGGCAGCTGCGCTGACTCTGAGGTACCTCGTGGGCTCTCACTGGCGTTGCAGCACGGGAGAGTTTCGCGCCAGGGGGCGGAGCTTGAGTCTTTCCCACCAGGAGCTGTGGCGGGCTGCATTTTCTGCTGCGCCACAGCGCGCTGAGGCAGGATTCGCGCCATACGCGCAGGGGACGGAGCTTAGCGATGCCTCTGGGTTTTCCCGCCAGTGGCGGGCTGGAATAATTTTCTGCGCCACAGTTTCGTGAGGTAAATGCTTCAGGGCGGCAGCGCCGGATGTAGCAGAGCTGACAAAGTTCTTTGCAGAGTTTAACCTCTTGAGTGCTGGAGCGGAGCTCGACAGCACGTGGCAGCAGTAGTACAGTTCAATGTAGAAATGCACAAAATCACTTGGGCCTAAACCCGGATGGCAGCAGGGTTAGGCAGCACAGTCTTTGTAATAAAGTACAGTCTATAGTGCCAGAATAAGGCACAGAAGTATATATCCTGTGGTTCGTGACGCCACTTGCAACATCCCCCACCGGGGCCTAGCCTTTTCTCGGAGCCTGGAGTCAGCCGGGGCCCGCAGTACCTGAGTGGCTGGCGGTTGCGGCCTAGGCACGCTAGTGTCACGGTGCTTGGTATGGGGAACCGGAGGGCTGTCCTACAGCCTGGCAGGTCTCCAGCAGGGTGGTGTTGGCAAGAAATGATGAGGGAGAGGCTGCTATAGAGCCACAGTATGTAGAGCGCCAGCCTGGATGCAGAGGGCAGGCTGGGAGGTAGCTGTGTCCTGGAAGGATGCTTTAGCTTGTCCTGGGTTGCTTCAGGTATCACCCTTAAAGGTAGGATGATATAAGAATGATGAGGGAGAGGCTGCTATAGAGCCACAGTATGTAGAGCGCCCGCCTCGGATGCAGAGGGCAGGGCTGGGGGTTTGGAGAGGGTTATGGTGGGTTAGTGTGTCTGGAGGATGCTTCAGCTGTCCTGGTTTGCTTCAGATATCACCTTAAAGGTAGGATGATACCCCTTCCTCACTAACTAACGACTATTAGTCCATCTTCAGGGCAGGGGCTAGGATCTTCTGGCTCTGGTGGGTATGCTAGCTGTAACAGCGTCTGTACTGAGTGAACTCAGTCTGTCGTCTGAGCTTACTAGGTATGACTAACTCTCTACAAGTGTCTTCAGAACCTCTGCGTGACTGGAACTACTACTCTAACTTTTGGCCAGGGGTTTGTTATCCCCACTGGTCAGGTGGTGGGCTACTCCTCAATTACATTATCAGCTAACAGAAACAGGGAAATATGGGATTGGCTGACACATATTACATCAGACATAACAACTTAACTCCTGCCCTACCAGGCAGGATCTACGACTGCAATGTTCCCTGTGTCTAAAATATGTTAGTGTGATGTAGTGAAATGTGTGGGATGACAGACCCTACACAGCGCAAGCTACATGGCGGGACGTATTCGCAACACACTCTCGCATTCTGATCGGCGAGGGGGTGCAATGCATGTATTATTATGTGTGTGTGTAGATACACAACAAACACACGTGTGAGTGATGCTTGTATAGACTATCCTGATTTGGGGGACACTCCATGACTGGACAAATATTTCTTTTTAAATAAAAGGTTGACAAGTTAGTGTGGGGAGTTTTTAAGTTTTTAATAAAAATATATTTCCTTAAAAAAAAAATGTGTGTTTTTTTTTAAATCAAAAACTTTGCCATAGTAATAGTGGGGTCTATAGACAGCACACATCACTAGGAACAGGGCCTTGTAACCCATAGAATAAGGCTACATGAAACCCTTATCATTACCCTGGTACCCCACCACCACCAAGGCAACAGGAAGAGCGAGTACAATCCAAAAACAGGTAAATTCCAGTAAGTCAGGGTGCTGCTGCCGGATGATCTGGCTGGTTATCCCCCAAAAATGAGGGTCTACACCCATTTTTAAAAATCAATAATTAATGACAAATAAAATCATGTGGATTCACCACAAATTTCATAAACCAGCCAATTACAATACAGCAGTGCATCACTATAGTGGTGGGGTGTGAACGGCCCAACATTTTTCGCATCACGATGTCATTACTTCCGTCAGCATTTAAAAGCATGTTCACATTAATGAGCTGTTACTGAGCCATGAGAACATAGAGGGCAGCGCCAAACCATTACTATTACAATTCTTACGGAAGAGATCACTAACAGCATAGGGGAATGGCAGTGTGATAGTCTATATTTATTACAAAAACCCAAAGAGATGGGGTAAAGACGTAGATAAAATGATCAATCACACATACAAAAATGGTAATAAAAACCATCGAAGAGAAAGAAGATTGGTAAATGGAAATAACAAATTTTATTGAAAAAAAAAATCTTTTTTAACAATTTTTTTTTTAAAAACCCAAAACAGGTATTTAACAAAGACTCCCCAACTCCAGACCACAAATGCATGGCAAAAAAATGCCACAAACCACAAAAAATAGTAAATGATTCTACAATAGTAGAGATAATGACCTAAAATACCGGACATAAAGGACTGGGAAAGCACGACATATAAAATACGGTCAATGAATATCAATACAAAAGTGAAGCCCCCAGTATGCAATACAATAATACAATATTAGCATGTGGTGGGTATTACCGTATAAAGTGGTCAGGCTGGGAGAGAGCGAATGCCCAATAATACAGGCAGTCCCCGGGTTACATAACAAGATAGGGTCTTTAGGTTTGTTCTTAAGTTGAATTTGTATGTCAGTCAGAACTGTATATTTATCACTGTAATCCCAGCGGGGGGAACCTTTGTTGGTCTCTGTGGACAATTGGATTTATAAGGTTGGGTTGTCATAAGAACCACGGGATTAACAATAACGCTTTCGAAAGCGCCACTGTGATAACCTGTTCAGCTGATTACTTGTAGCTAGGACTAAAGTACAGTAAATTACCAACATTCCAGTGGTCGGTTGTAACTCGGGGTCGATGGTAAGTCGAGTGTTCTTAAGTAGGGGGACGCCTGTATTATACTTATATATTTATATATATCTATATATTGTACTGAGAATATCTGCATAAATTTGAGAGGATGATCCTTTTAGTACAAAATAGAAGTACAGGATTTATGGGAGTCAAACCAAGAGTGCCAGCTTGAAACTACGAGCAACCAAATTGCATGCACAGATTCTAACGTCCAGAATGCTGTAAGAGGGACAAAAAGCTGTGGTCCTAATCCATGTCTTTACTCTTCCACTAATCCACCCCGTGTAGTGTGGTCCCTACATGTACAATTCCCCATCTATGACAGCCTACCCTGTATAATGCCACATATGTGACCCCAACTACTAATATTGTCACCTGTCGGTAACCTTATTATATATAACAACCACCCTCCCTTTTTGCTCTCATATAATAACACACAGTAGCCTTCTTTAAAGACTGCTGTGAAGACCCTGAAGACTGGGGGGCATCATGACAACGTCTTCATCAACACTATTTGAAAAGGGTTAATGTAGCGCTCAAATGAGGCATTTACGTTGCGGTCATGAAGGGTATTCTGCTCATGCAACACCTTTTATACGGATCCACTGGGTTGTCGCATAGGAAGCAATTGGGGTCCTGACAGGGGGTTGTCACAGCTCAGCCTGGCACTACAACCGGGGATCAGAGAAAAGTCTTGTATGATTGTTTAACCAACCTAGACACTGCGCCCAACTGGACCGCATTGTCATAAGCGAGTGACCCCTTCCACTGTCACACATCTCCCCCGGCATGACCAACCAATCTAAGGGTGCGATAGTTTGTATTTATGGCAGCTTGGAGTCGCTGAAAGGAGCCCAGGGCTGCATCATGAACTATTAGGTCAGACAGAGGGACTGTAATACACTGTTGAAAACATAGAAGGTGCAGTGCATATGTAAGAGATCAAATTTATCAGTTGTCCTAAGAATATAAAAAAATGACTAGAAAGTAAAGTTTAAACCCCTTCCGCCAAGGCCCTTTTATCGTTCTTTGCGTTTCATTTACACTCCCCACCTTCAAAAATCCATAACTTTTGATTTTTCCATGTCAAGAGCAGTGTTTTCGCGTAACAAATTGCATTCATTAGTGATGGTATTAATATATAGGCCATGCTCTGGCAAACGGGAAAAATTCCAAAATTCAGTGTGACATGAAAATGGTGTTGAATGAAAAAGCGTGTTGTTTGTATTCTTGGTGGCTTGGATGTTTACGGCACTTTAAATGGAGGGATACCAAATTATATACACTCACCGCCACTTTATTAGGTACCCATGATCGTAACGGGTGTTTGTTGACACCTTTGCCTCAGAACTGGCCTCAAGTCTTCGTGGCACATAGATTCAACCAGGTGCTGGGAAGCATTCCTCCTGATGGCATCACACGGTTGCCGCCAAGATTGTCGGCTTGCCACATCCATGATGCCGAATATCCCGTTAGACCACCATCCCAAAGATGTCTATTGGATTGAGGTTCTGGGGTGATGTGGAGACCATTTGATTACAGTTGATTATTGTCATGTTCAAGAAACCGTCTGGATGATCAAGCTTTATGGATCATGGCGGCATTATCCGCTGAAAAAGTTAGCCATCAGATGTTGGGTACATGTGGTCCTAAAGGGATGGACATGGTCAGCAACAATACAGGTAGGGCGGTGGCATTGCCAAAGATGCTCAATTGGTTTACACGGGGGCCCAAAGAGTGACAAGAGAGAAAATATCAACACTAGAAAATATCAAAAAACAGTCGAAACGGCACTCACCAATCTTCTTCTTTTTAAATGTTGCTTTATTATTGCTATACTCACAAACATTTTTTTCTTAAAAATCAGTGTTGACCAAATGGCAGGGGTAAGGGAGGACACGGACAGGACTCACGAGACAACCAAACACTGACAGCTGCTCTTTCGCCGCCGACGCGCTTCATCGGACTTTGTTGTTAACACACATACAACACAAGGCTTTTTTTAAAGCTCCATGATCATCTCTTCCCTCCCTTCCTCGGACTCATATTGGTTTTGTATTGGCTCTCGATAGTAAAATGAACTGACTATTGTATAAACTTATATTTTTAGGCAACTTGCCATAACCTTCTGTGTATCGTGTCCTATTAGCCGGAAGATGCTAAATATGGCCTACTTACTTGAGCACTTTGTCTTCTGCAAGACTCGCGTGAGGGGAGAGACGTATGGGCCGTCTTCGCATCCCCATAGGATGGCGGACGGCGCACGGTGTACGATGCTGCCGGCGGCATTTACTAAACATCGTTTAAGGATTTACAATGGCGCAGGTGACAAGAGTTAATGTCTATAGATGTTGAACAAGCCAGTACACAAGATACCCCAGGACACGGGAATACAAAGCCATACGAAGGCATATATTAGTCCAGCGAATAAGAATGCTGGTTTTATAAACGTTGTATGTGAAGCGTTACGATTATACTCTCACATAATGCATTTCAGCAACAATGGGACATGGTACGGCCAAGGAAGGAAGAGAGGGAAACGCTTATGGGACTCCGGTCTCCTGCCACGTATGCGGAACCTCTTCCTGGCCGTATTTGAGGACACATACATAATTTCAGGAGAATAATCCCTACTGAGCCTAAATACGCGTGTTACAGACTATGTGGATGATGTCTTTATTGTTTCGGACGGGATAGGATCAAACTCTTCCAAGACATGGTAGATTATCTAATGTACTTAATACAATGAATATGCGTTACTTACAAATAGGGGGACAACTTAGAATTTCTAGACGTTCCTAGTGGAAGCTAAGCAGTATGGCATTGAAACAAAAAGTTGTTTCGGAAAAAACACGGCAAAAAAAGCAGTGCTTCAATCAAACACCACCCACATTATATCAAAAAAAAGCCCTGCCATATGGCCAATGTGAGATTCACGCATTAATACACAGAAGAGGGATTTTATAGCCCAGTCAGAGGAATTGAAAAAAGGGTTATCCTCCAGAGGGTATCCGGAGGCACTAATAGAAGAAGATTTCCAAAGACGGGGAAAGGAATAATAGAACCCTTCTCTAAAACGAAGACGGGACACAATTATACGAAAAGTTTCTAGACAGAAGGAAAGAAATTTAAATTTTCATTCTCCTCTTACCCCCCCCCAAGCAGCTTATATAAAAAAGGGCTTAAGATATAATTTGGTAATTATAGAACAAGACAGAGAGATTAATGAAATAGCCAATGAGAGGTCCCTTGGTCACTTTCGTTAGAGCACAACTATCAAATCTGAGCTAGTTACTAGTGGGCTCGATCCAAAGAATGAGGAATTGGTTAGAGAAAAGCACTGCAAAAGGCAAACTTTCCCTGCGGAGTTGCAATTACGCACTCAATTCCGTGAAGTGGAAGAAAAACTAAAACGGGTCCGTGTGGAGGAACAGGAGGTGAGAGTCGACAATTGATCAATGCACAACAGGACTTCGTGGCGGTCTTAAGATCGCATTTACATGTGAAAAAGGTTCTACATAGGGAAGACGATAAGGAAACTGAAACGTTAGATTCAGAGAACACCTTAGATCAATAAAGACAGGGAATGAGGTCTCCGAGACAAATAGAGCATGTCAGGAAGGAACCACAACTCAGACCCACGATCCTCAAAAAATGGGAATAGAGCGAAAGTCCCCGTGTATGAAAAAAGGAGGGGACAGAAGCGCCTAATCAGCACAAAAGAAGCGTAGATGGATCTAAAGAAAGGAGCCCTGGGACCCGCAGGCCTGAATGATAAATTTAGACATGAGGCTTTCTATAGGCTAATATACGGCGATATAACACCATATACACTGAGTTTCACCGTTTTCAAAATAGTAAAAATCCCCTCTTTTATCTTTGCACTTAGAGAGAACAATTCATAGGAAGGAACACCATGGAGACATATCTACCTCCAATGCTGAGACCGGTCCCATAGTAATAACATTACTAATATTTAGCCGTATACCTGTTTGTGGTAGACGTAAAACTAAAAAGCTCCCAGTCACCCAAGTCTCCCCGTCTTCACTTTATTCACTCCCATACTGTAATATTCACCTTATGCACAAAATAGCCTGCACGAATTACGGCAAAAGCCCCCGGTTATATCAGCGATCATAACAATAGACACGGCATTATCTGACACACACTCCTGAGGACGACGAGCTTGACGGGGAGTGACGAGGCCAACCCCCTCCCCCTGGTTGCGCAGGCAAGCATGCCAACGTGCGCCGGCCGCCCATCTTGGGGGATGGCAGACGGGGGGGCCCCATACGTCTCCCGCTCACGCGAGAGTCTGCAGAGACAAAGTGCTCACGTAAGTAGCACATATTTAAGCAGCCCGGGTCTAATGGACAGCGATTACACAGAAGGATATGGCAAGTTGCTAAAAATATAAGTATACAATATGTCAGTTCATTTTACTAGTCGAGAGCCAATACACCAAATAGAGTCAGAGAAGGGAGGGAAGAGGAGGGCTATGGAGCTTTAAAAGCCATGTTTGTAGTGTGTTAACAAACAGGTCAGAGTAAGCGTCCGGAGCGAAAAAAGATTCATGGGTTGGTTGTCTCGTGAGTCTGTCGTTGTCCTCCCTACCCCTGCCATTGGTCAACTGATTAAGGAAAAAAATTTTTGGAAGTATGCAATATAAAGAAACATTAAAAAGAAGAAGATTGGTGAGGCCGTTTTACGTTTTTTATATTTCTATTGGGACTCATCCGCCATTTTTTGGAACCAGAGCACCCACCCACTTTTGATGTCAGATTTATGCTTATGAGAACTATGTCTTCCACCACCAGAAAAGACCATGGTAAGTGCCACCCTTACTTCTCATATACAAAGATTTGCAAAATATTCCCACACATGGGAACCACCACACACAGCCTGAACCGCTGATACAAGGGGCAGGTGGATCCATCTTCATGTTGTTGACGCAAAATCTGACCCTACTCCGAATGTGCAAGAAGAATTAGAGACTCATCAGACCAGGCCAACACTTGTTCCAATCTTTATATGTCCCAATTTCGATGGCGGGTGCAAATTGATAGCCTCAGTTTCCTGTTCTTAGATGAAAGGAGTGGCACCCCGGTGTGGTATTTGCTTGTAGCCCATATGCTCAAAGTTGGAAGTACTGTGCCGTTCAGAGTGCCTCTTCTGCCTACCTGGTGTAACCTGTGGCGATTGGAGTCCACTGTGGTGCCTTTCTATGAGCGCGAACCAGTCTGCCCATTCTCCTCGACCTCTGGCATCAAACAAACTGCCATTTCTGCCCACAGAACTGCGCTCACGGGATGTTTTTCTTTTGGGACCATTCTCTGTAAACCATAGGATGGTTGTGCGTGAAAAATCCAGGTTGATCAGCAGTTCTGAATACTTCCAGACCAGCCCTTCTGTGGCACACCAACAACATGCCACATTCAAAGGCACTCCAAATCACCTCTCCCCATCCTGATGCTCGGTTTGAACTGCAGGAGATGTCTTGACCATGTCTACATCCCTAAATGCCGCCAGTGATTGGCTGATTAGGAAAATTTACGTGTTAACGAGCAGTATTGTTGGAAGGTGTAACTAAGAAAGTGGACGGTGAGTGGTAGGTTTTATAATGTTTACAGAATTTTTCCCTACTTTTTCATCACTTCAATTGTACCGAGCTTGTGGGTCGGTCATATTTTGCGACTTTTTGTGGCGTTTCAATGCTATGATTTGGTGTACTGTAGGGCCTTTTTGATCAGTTTTTTATTGAATTTTGTAGATTTCAAAAAGGCAAAAAAGTGGAATTTCAATTTGGGTGCTATTTTCCATTGAAGGGTTAAACGCCAGCAGGGTTAGATTTTTTTGATAGATGGACTTTTGGGACCCTACAATTTGTTATGATTTTAACTGTTTTATGATATGGATAGTTGATTTTTCAATATTTTTTTGCTATTCTTTGACCCTGTAGGGTACATAACCCTAGATGGTTTCTGATTGTTCCTAAAACATGTTTGTGCCAATAACTGATTGCATATATGACATTTTTGCACAGTATATTAGTATTCAGTACCCACACTAGCAAGGATTTAAGGCATCCCGGAAGGCATCACAGGTCACCACCTGCGATTGGTCTTGCCAGCACAGACCCACGGGGGTAATGGGAGTGTTTGCTGACCATATGCAGCAAAAGCCCACATTGTATTGAAGAGGGCTCAGCCTGTGAGCCCTCTCCATAACCCTGCAGCCGGCATGTGATGTAAACACATGTCAGTAAGGGGTTAAATAAAAAATAAAGTCTAAACAGTAAACAAAGTCTAAAAAACCACCAGCACACAAAAGTTGCCCACCCCTTTAAAAAAAAATTTTTTTTTAAATCCGACATATTTTGCACCTACACACCATATCAACCCAGGCTACATACTAGTATTTATCCCATATGACAAAAAATCGTTTTTTTTTAAAAACAGAAAATGATGTCCAAAAATAGACATTACATAATCATCAATCACACAAAAAATGTATATTTATCACAATCAAACACTTTGAACCCCGAGTGTGTACAAATAAAATCTGTAGATATTTTCACAAAAAAAAAAATTTCTAAAGTTTATGGCGATTTGGAAGTGGGGATGCAAAAAGATTCTTTTTGCCCCAAAGGCATTTCATTATTGCAAAACGCAAAGGAATGTTGTTTACTTAAAACCCCTATAAATTTGGTATTGCTGTATGGTTATGACCCAGAGAAAACATGTTTATTGTTGTTTAGGGGGCCGAAACATGTGAAAAAAAACATCAGATTTGCGTTCTTTTTAAATATGCTGCAAAGCAGAAAGGTTTAATAAAAACGTTGCACTGGGAAAGGATAGATGAAGCCCAATATATGTTTTAAAAAAATACATTATCCAGAAAAAACAAAGACCCTATATAATGATAGTGACTGAAAAATAAAAGTATAGCTGCAAGAGAAGAAAAGACTGAAAAATGTAGGCCATTTAAGTGGAAAAAAGGTGATGTAAGGTTATTGAAGCAATCGATAAGAAAAGGCGGTCGAATTCGACGACCCTAGTAAAAGAAGGACACCTCTGCACACTGTGACCTTGGTGAAGCTCTTCGGGATGCTTTTACTTATTGTTGCAAAACTGCAATGATTCGCTTGTAAGGTGTCGTAATTAAGTTTTATTGGATCATCCCTTGGTCGGGGGACGGCGGTATAGATAAATACACACCCACACAACACCCCCCAACCACGATACATTGCATGCATCCATATATAAAAACAACACCGTGTATACTCTACAACAATTTGTATACTGTACAAATACAGATACAACAACAGCAGATAATAAACACTAAATTACAGAGGCACATAATAGATACCCCACACCAATAAACCCACATACCTGTACAATACTAATAGCGCGAAGTAGTAATGAAAAATCACATATGTAAATATATACCAGCTGGGAATATACGACATTACTAAGGTGCAACCCAAAAATGACTACTGCACTCCAGGGCGCAATAAGGGAGATCCAGACATCACGTATGTATAACTGTAGCGACAGCCTTCAACCTTTGATCTGTGCTATACTTTCATCTTGGTGGCTACTCACAGATGAACACTTTCCCATCAATACAGAACTTCATAAAAACTTCTCCAGCCAGAATTGTTACGAATTCACGACAAAGACGTCTTCAGTTCCGTGCAGCACATTCAGAACGTGACCTAAAAATCTACAGTGAAATCACTTACAGTTATAATGTCACATATTAAAAATATACCTAAATTAATACAGCAACAACACATCATTATTGATTTAAAGTGGTACTCCTCATATTAATGTAGGGTGCCAGGGTTACCTTTAAATTAATTATTTAGCAAAGCAGTAGACAAGAGCATTATTCCCCCACCCCAAATTATTTATATACAGCAGCCATTTTCCCCCCACCCCGAGTATTATATACAGGATCCATTCTTCCCCCCACGCCTCCCCATGAGTACAGACGGACAATTATTCCCCACCCTCTTATTAAATACAGGAGAATTTCACCAACCCCCCATTAATTACATACAGAGCTTATCCCCACTCCCCATTCACATACAGGAGCCATTACCCCCCCCCCATTCTTACTACAGCGAGCCATAATCCCCCCCCCCCCCAACCCCATTATTATGAACAGGAGCCAGTATCCCCCCCCACCGATTAGTATATATAGGAGCCATTATTTCCCCACCAATATTATTACTATACAGAACTTCGATAACTTTCAAGCCATGAACTTGTTAAGAATTACCCCAAGCCGTCTCAGCTCGTGCAGCACATCAGAACTGTGCACCTAAAACACCCACAGTCACAACCTATATGTCCCACAGCCATCGCCGGAGGATCCCCCAGCTATCCGTTACAGGAGGACCGGGGCCGCAAATGTGAATGATGTGCCATGGCCAGGCGCTATGGGTAGGCCAAAAGTGGGCAATTGCCCCGGGCCCCTGAAAGGGGAGAATCCTTCTTTCAAATGATCTTAATTTGTTTAGGTTGCCAGGGGATCCAGAGATATTCAGGTTTAACTAAAGTGAGGAATATAAGGCTGCCATTTTATATATAAAAAACCACTCCGAGCAGTTGAAACAGTTTTAAAATCTCGTTTTCCTGAACACTTAGGAAAAACATACAATTAGTTCATATGAAAGGAGGAGATTCTCTTCTTCATAGAAGAAAGATAGTGAGGCTCTATATGTCACAGAGCCAAAGAGAAGCCCCCGAAAGGTCCCCCTCCGGTCTGCAGGGGAGGAAAGGATTTGCTGCACAAGGAACGCTGCGAACCTTTCACAGCTAATGGAAATATTCACTTTATATGTACTACATTTAGAGAAGGATAATATCATCAATATTCATTTTTAACCCTTCTTATGGCAGATTCTCTCTTATTGCCTTGTATTTCATAAGCGATGATCTGTTATACAGTTTTAGTGATATTTGGTGGATTGAGTTATGTGAACATAGGAAATGGGACATTGTGAGCTCTAAAACATGTCCATCGATTCATTTAGGAGATGGGGAAAGGAAATGAGGGCGGGGGGAGGAAAGGGGGGGCACAAAGAGAGACAAAAGGAAGGAGTGGGGGGGAGAAAAAGGCGCAGGGGGATGGATAGCAAAACGGTGCAGGAAAGGGGGGCGGGAGGGGGGGGGATGGGGAAACGGCAAAAGGGGAAAAAGGGAGAAGGCACGATACGCAACAGCCCCGGCGAAGAGCGAGCGGGCGAGGGAGAGATTCGAGGGAAGAGGACCAGGGAAAAGCGCAACGGGGGCGGCGAGGGAGCAAGCGGCGAGGCGGGCTACGGGAGGAGCGAGCATATTCTCTCTGTAGAATCTGGTCTAGAAAGAAACTATTCATCTTTCATAATTGATCTTATAGCATAATAATTGTCATTAATAATTCTTTATTTATATAAGCGGCACACAGATTACGCAGCGCTGAACAGAGATGTCACTATCAGTCCTCGTCCCTAATGGGGCTCACAATCTATTCAAACAACCGTATTTTTTGGATTGTGGGAGGAGGGAAAGGAAGGGGAAAGGAAACTGGAGGACCCGGAGGAAACCCACGCAACACAGAGAGGAGAGAGCCATACCCACTCTTTGACAGATGTTGACAGGCCTGCAAGATATAGTGCTAACCCACTGAGCCACGTGCGGCAACATCAATCCCGATAGTGGGTATTATCTCCTGAAGAAAGCCTCCCATATTACAGATGTTTTACCCCCACCCTATAAAGGAGCCTCTGCTGACTCTGTGATTGGTATAATAAAATGTTATTTTGGGACCCCACTTTTAGTTTTGCCAGGGCCCCACTTTGTTATAGAACCGGCCTGATGCTCGTGGCTCAGGCTTTCAATCCCCGGGGGGCCCAGCAGGGGCGATGTACACCTGCCAGTCAGGTCTCAAACAAAAGAAAAATAAGGAGCAGCATTCCGCGTTGGGGAGGAGAAAAACCGTGTGCAGGTCTTCACAGCAGGGTAAACGTTGCCCTGGTGATCAAAAGAAGAAGGAAATACTTGAAGCAGCACTCCGTAAATGTGTTTTTATTCCACCTTCATGATGCGACGTTTCGTCTATTCAATCAAGACATTTCAAGATAGTGAGGTATCGCTGATGACTTAAATGCTTGTCAGGTGGAATTACCACAATGTGTATACAAGGTTAACAAGTGAAAAACATTACAAAAAAACATCCTTGTAATGGTAAGTGTGTAGCCATACGATACAATATAGCCGTTGATAGTGATTAGGTCAATAAGTGCAATAATAAAGGAGAGAACGCTAGGATGGGTAGGAGGGGGAAACACGCTCTCCACACTAGTAGTCTGGTTACCAACAACACTCACAGATTACTCTCGGACTAATCGTAGAGTGGGGGAAACAAAGTGCTTGGTGCCCGTAAAGTGCACACAAAAATATATAAAAAAGGACATACTTGGGATACAGAGAATTCATTTAAATTATTAGATCTTTAGCTGAGATAATAGATATGCGGCTTATAGATATGACAAATCCGTGCCAGTCCCCGATCAGGGGGAAATGAGTTCCGCGCATGGCGGTAAAGGGAATTGTATGGCCAGTGGCAGCACATCTGTGTGCTGGAAAAACACCGCGTTATAGATCCATGCAGCCTGGACAACTGGTGACCGGGGAACGACCAGTGGGACCGAGACATCGAGGACGGTCACGGGAAGGGCGATCGGTGGATCATGGTGAGCAATATCTGTAAGGTATGGATACAAACATGATGCATTGTACTGATGGCCAGAGATGTACTGCCTGTCATAAAGTCCCGTCGGGTGCAATGCTCCCTTATGAGGGCTCACCTGCTCCATTGCTATACAATCGTCCCAATGTCGTTTTACTATAGAAGTCCACAATGGGTCACCAAAATTATGTCCGTGAATGCTGCAGGGGGGAAAGAGGGGGTATGAGCACACATGGCTTGTTTACATACATAAAAAGGTAAAAAATAGACTACATATACATGTAACCCCAAATATAGGTATGGCATAATGAGTATAAACATAGATTTTGTTGTGTTAGATAACTATAATAAACAGAGAGGTAGGTGCAAAGGTACCGGTTTGCGTGGTAAAGGTACAAGGTTACTTATAAAAAGACGTTTAAAGGGAAATAGTCCTTATTCAACCGCGGGGGTCAATCAGTGATCCCAACCTATGGATCATGCAACCTTCACTGAGTTTCAGTAGTAGTGCCCTGTTACACCTGATCCAGTGGGGGAATTCTGTCGACAAATCATGAATATAAGTTCAACAAGAGAGTGCCCAGTCGGAAAAAAGTGGACATGGCCTGGTAGATCAAGTTGTTGGCGTACGAGAACTGTACGTGGAATTGTTTAACGTAGTCTACACTCCGTTGTCGTGTCGCCAACATATGCAAATTGCACGGGAAATGAAGAACATATATGACATAATAACTTCTACAGGGAAGGTATGGTTTATCCTAAATCTTTTTACCAGATAGTTGGGGGCAGAACATATTGCTTCAGTAGGTAAAGGTCAATTCTGCACAGGCCATAATGGAAAGCATCCTTGCGGGAACATCTTTTCTTTCTCTGTGGGCTACATCTGTTTTTTTAAACCAATAGGGTCCTTTAAATTTTTTACTCCGTTTTAGGAGATCAATGGGCGGTGACGGGAAATATGCGTGAATTTTTGTAAAACGTTTTTACGATGCACCAATTAGTACGGATAATAGAGGCAAGTTGCTGACTGTGTTGAGTGTATGTGGTAATTAACGGGAATGAGAGGTTTAGTCTTAATTTCCCATTTGTTTGTAAGTTAAAGGAATGACGATATAGTAGTTGAACTTTCTGTACCTGTTATTCAAGAACTTTTGGATATCCCCTCTGTCAACAAATTTAGTGCAACTTAGATAGCTCAGCTTTTTGGGTATCCAGTGTCATAACGATCCATTTACCTCAGCAGCTGGCTGTTTGTAGGGTAAGGAGCATACATACTCCGAGGAGGATGTTGGCTATCGTATCTGAGGAGCGTGTTGTACAATCTGTTTTTTACATAAAGGACTAGTGCTTAAACGGTTGTCCTCGATATGGACATTAGCTACTCCAGCAAAGAAACTGGAGTCCGAACAAACCATAGTGAATTGATGTGTGGGTCCACCTATTGAGAAAGTCAAGAAATTGCGTCAAGGGAGGGGCGATATCCACCCAAAGGGAGAGAAATCGTCGATGTATCGCCAACACAAACAGTACTTGGACTGAAGTGTGGGACAAAAGAGCACGCCTCCTCCAAATTGGCATACATGTTGGCAATAGGACGGGGCCACATTGGACCCCATGGCCGTTACCGCGTAATGCACAAAAATTCATTCATTGAACCTAAAAATATGCACGTGAGTCATTTCCAAGAGACCTAATATGAATTCCTTTCTCCCTTGAATACTGTGAATTAGATAAAGCTTTGCCCAAACTCGTAGACCACGGTCATGATTGATGGACGTTGTACAGGCGTTGTTGTAACATCCAAAAGTACCAGGAGAGGCCCTGTAGGTACATAAACAGTAGAATTTTGTTAAAAAAAGATAAAATCGGTAGTATCCCCTCACATACGTTAGCATGGTCGCATATTATTCTAAGAACTTTATCCAAGGGAAAATAGCCGGCTGAGGCATTGAAAAACAAGTGAATCCCGGCCCGGAACACTATTGGTCTGCCGGGGGGGTGGGGGGGTGGTTGACAGACCCTTGTGTATTTGGGCAAACAGTATAGTAATGGTGTCTTGGGGAATTTAGGAATCAGAAATTCATGTAGTTCCTTATCATACCATCCATACGCAAACATACATGACTTACCAGAATCCTAGTCTCTGGAAAACATCATACTGTAGGGTCTGTATCGACCTTCATGTATACTCAGTATCACCCAAACTGGTCGGTAGACCTCTCTAGATATACGGTGCGTCTCCATAACGACAATCCCTCCCACCTTGTCAGAGGGTTTAACACAGATTGGCGTTATGGACCAGCCGCTCAAGCGGAACGCTTCTCGCGATGGATATTAGAAATGTAGCCTGAATAGACATAATGTTATGAAGTTGTTTGTCAACATCGATGTCCTCACTACATGAGAGTATCTGTGAGTGTTGTTGGAACCATGACTACTACTTGTGGAGGAGAAAGGGCGTGTGTGTTGACCTACTAACCTCCTAGCTTTCGCGACTTTTATCTATGCACTTATTGCCCTATCACTATCAACAGGCGATATTGTTGGTATGGATACCACTTACCATTACGAGGATGTTTTTTGGAATGGTTTTCAACCGTTGTTAACTTGTAGAAATCTGGATCGTGGTGGTAATAACCGACAGCCATTTAAGGCGTCCGGCGGATACCCCACTATGCTTGAAAAGGTCTTGATGAATAGATCGAACGTGCATCATGAAGGTGGAATAAAAAAAACATTTACGGAGTGCTGCTCAGTATTTTCTGCTACCCATGCCAGTCAGCAATATTGATTTTCACTTATTTTTCCTGTTACTGAATTTCCAACCGTATTGTATTAGATCTGTATTAAGTGGTATTGGGGCATAACCTCTGGTCATACAGGCACTGCAGCATTATGCCCCCTAAATAGGAGCGATGGGGATTTGGATGTGTATTCAAGGAAGTCACGACATCAGCTTTAGGAATGAGGTGAAAAAAGGTCCCAAGGAAAGCCGCTTGGTGGGGGCCACAGAAAGTAGACAACTTGATCAATTTCTTTTGGCAATGAGCGAGTGAGGTTGAAAAGAAGTTTTTATTAAGTTCAAAATACATACGTTTTGATATACAGAAAGTATTGCAATCACACCAGCTTCCAGCATAGATTGTGGGAACAATAGAGCAGGTTTTTGTGACGGGGGGTATATCCTCCAGGTTCCTCTCCATATGAGAGGAGCAGGCCTGAGCCTCAGCTGATGCCTAATTAAAGTAGGCTGATGCTAGGGCGGCTATCTATGCGAAACCTGTGTGGAAAGCCCCATACAAAGTGAGATTGCTGAATGAAGCTTTGTATTGTGTTTAATATGGCAGGGAATGGCAGGCGGTAGGTGCTATAGTTCAGTGTGGACATGGAAGGCGTTTGGTCGGTTTAATTAGGTTTTTGGTTTATGTGTTCGAGAAAGCTCTCTCAATTAAAGCTAACCTTGAGTCAGTTGAAAAACTACCTATTGCTATTTGGCTTGTGTTCATGCAAAGAAGACGTCCGTGTCCTTTAAATCCAGCAAGGGCAATCCCTAAACCAATCTCCTAAAAGCTATATTCTACATTGGAGTTTAAATTTGATTTGCTCAATAAGAAGAAAAGAAAATGTGTTTTAAAGAAAAAAAAAAAAACCCACATGTATATAAATCAAATAAAATGAAATTATTGCATAAGTGGAACAAATTTCAAGTCACAGTAAATTATTGTCATTTTAAATTAACAATTACAAAAATCCAATGGGCGATGCCAGAGAAGGATATAGGCACTCAGTTTACTAAGCCAGCTTTGTAACACACCACACGCTGGGAAGACCTTTTATTGAAAAAAATAAATTAAACTATACAGAATTAAAGCAAAAAAATTCAAATATCAATACTGCATTGTAAAAGCTTTTATTTTATTTTGTAATTTTTTAGAATAATCATAACTTGATCATAACACCAAGAATTTAATTCCGGTGGTTTTAATAAAACAGGCTTATTGAGCATGAGAGTTGAACCATTAATAAAAATGATTGTTTCTATAGGTATTTTACAGAAGGACAATTATAAACGGAAAAAAAAAATAATAAAACTTACCATGTGTATGATTCACCTTTTAATATAGAGCAAAAAGTATGCCATGCAAGGCTCTGAAGCTCTAATAGGTAGAAACCTTAAGTTTCTAAAGTGGTGTTGGCATGAAATGATATGGGAGAGGCTGCTATAGCGGTTCTACCTGGGGCAACCCTTTGGGGTCTGGAGTATGAGTCCCTGTGTAGGGGATAGGGGGCCTGTGATGATGACATTATCACAATCAAAACACTTTGAACCCCTAGTGTGTACAAATAAAATCTGTAGATCTTTTCACAAAAAATTTCTAAAGTTATGGCGATTGGAAGGTGGTGATGCAAAAAGATTCTTTTTGCCCCAAAAGCATTTCATTATGCAAAGCAAGGTAATTGTTTTTAATAAAACCCCTATAAATTTGGTATTGCTGTATGTGTTATGACCCAGAGAAAACATTTTTTATGTTGTTTAGGTGGCAGAAACATGTTGAAAAAAAACATCAGATTTGCGTTCTTTTTTAAATATGCTGCACAGAAAGGGTTAATAAACGTTCACTGGAAGGATATATGAAGCCCAATATTATGTTATTAAAAAAATACATTATCCAGAAAAAAACAAGACCCTATATAATTATAGTGACTGAAAAATAAAAGTTATAGCTTGCAGAAGAAGAAAGACTGAAAAATGGTCTGGCCATTAAAGTGGAAAACAGGTGCATTGTAAGGGGTTAATGAAGCCATAGATAAGAAAAGGCGGTCGACTTACAGACGACCCCTAGTAAAAGAAGGACACCCTCTGCACACTGTGACCTCTGGTGAAGCTCTCTGGATGCTTTACTATTGTTGCAAACTGCAATGATTCGCTGTAAGGTGTCTGTAATTAAGTTTTATTGATCATCCTTGGTCGGGGACTGGCTGTATATATAAATACACACACACACACACACACACTATACATGCATAGCATCCATATATAAAAACAACACCGTGTATACTCTACACACAATTTGTATACTGTACAAATACAGATACAACAACAGCATATAATAAACACTAAATTACAGATGCACATAAATATATATCCCCACACCAATAACCACATACCTGTACAATACTAATAGCAGCGAAGTAATGAATACATCACATATGTAAATATATACCAGCTGGGAATATACTGCACATTACTAAGGTGCACCCAAAAATGACTGCACTCCAGGGCTGCCATAAGGGAGATCCAGACATCACTTACTGTATAACTTGTAGCTCCAGCCTTCAACCTTTGATCTGTGCTAGACTTCATCTTGGTGGCTCCTCACAGATGACAATTCTTCTCCATCAACTACAGAACTTCAATAACTTCTCCAGCCATGACTTGTTACAGAATTCACGACAAGACGTCTTCAGTTCCGTGCAGCACATCTCAGAACTGTGCACCTAAAAATACCACAGTCACTTACAGTATAATGTCACATAGATAAAAACTATCTCCTAAATTATATACAGCAACAACATCCTCTTATTGATTTAAGTTTACTCCCATTCATTAATTAATGATAGGGTGCAGGGTTACATTTAAATTAATATTTAGCAAAGCAGTAGAAGAGCCATTATTCCCCCCACCCCAAATTATTATATACAGCAGCCATTATTCCCCCCACCCCGATTATTATATACAGGATCCATTATTCCCCCCACGCCTCCCATTATTACATACAGGAGCCATTATTCCCCCACCCTATTATTAAATACAGGAGACATTCCCCCAACCCCCCATTATTACATACAGGAGCCATTATTCCCACCTCCCATCTTACATACAGGAGCCATTATCCCCCCCCCCATTCTTACATACAGGAGCCATAATCCCCCCCCCCCCAACCCCATTATTATATATAGGAGCCATTATTCCCCCCACCACTATTATTATATACAGAACTTCGATAACTTCTCCAGCCATGACTTGTTACAGAATTCACCACAAGCCGTCTTCAGCTCCGTGCAGCACATCTCAGAACTGTGCACCTAAAAACACCACAGTCACAACCCTATATGTCCCCACAGCCATCGCCGGAGGCTCCCCCAGCTATCCTTTACAGGAGGACCTGGGCCGCAAATGTGACTGCTGTGCATGGCCGGCGCTATGGGTAGGCAAAGTGGGCAATTGCCCAGGGCCCCCTGAAAGGGGAGAATCTCTTCTTTCAAATGATTCTTGAATTTTGTTTCTAGGTGCCAGGGATCCAGAGATATTCAGGTTTAAAGTGAGAATATCAGGTGCCATTTTTATATATAAAAACCACTCCCGACGTCAGTTTAACAGTTAAAATCTCCGTTTTCCTGACACTTAGAAACATACAATTAGATTCATATGAAAGGAGAGATTCTCTTCTTTCATAGGAAGAAAGAAGTGAGGCTCTATATGTCACAGAGCCAAAGATACAGCCCCCGAAATGTGTCCCCCCTCCAGATTCTGCAGGGAGAATTTGCTGCACATAGGAGCTGCTGCACCTCACAGATAATGGAAATATTCACTTTATATGTTACTACATTTTTAGAAGAGATAATATCATCTAATATTCATGTTTTTAACCCTTCTCTATGCATATTCTCTCTTATTGCCTTTTATTTCATAAGCAGATATCTAGTTATTACAGTTTTAGTGATATTTTGTGGATTTATTTATGTGAACATATGAATATTGCACATTTGTGAACTCTACACATGTTCATTTATTACATTTAGGAGATGTGAAATTAAATATTTTCTGTTTGGAGTAAATTTTTTGCCATCAAAGTAAAATTTTAAGGATTTTTTATAAAAAGTCTCAGTTTGAATCAAAATTGCATGAATTTTGCTGTAATTTTGATTTTATTTTTAAACGTCAAAATTGTAAAAATTGCTCCGGCACTAACGCAACATCTCCTGTCTATATATCTATCTGTCTAGTTATCTATCTCCTATAATCTAACCATTTATAAATCTCACTTTTTCTCTATTTATCAATCGTCTATTTCTCTTCTACTGTATTTATCTCTCATATCATCTACTTTATATTCTGTGTCTAGAAATCTCTATCATCTTTCATATTTATCTTCTAGCATAATAATTGTAATTAATAATTCTTTATTTATATAGCGCACACAGATGAGCTTGTGCAAATTGTAGCCTCAGTTTCCTGTTCTTAGCTGAAAGGAGTGGCACCCGGTGTGGTCTTCTGCTGCTGTAGCCCATCTGCCTCAAAGTTCGATGTACTGTGCGTTCAGAGATGCTCTTCTGCCTACCTTGGTTG
Source organism: Engystomops pustulosus (assembly GCA_019512145.1). Lineage (NCBI taxonomy): Eukaryota > Metazoa > Chordata > Amphibia > Anura > Leptodactylidae > Engystomops > Engystomops pustulosus. The sequence goes on along the minus strand of CM033641.1, from coordinate 123,668,273 downwards.
TAACGGGTGGCGATTTGAGTCACTGTTGCCTTTCTATCAGCTCGAACCAGTCTGCCCATTCTCCTCTGACCTCTGGCATCAACAAGGCATTTCCGCCCACAGAACTGCCGCTCACTGGATGTTTTTTCTTTTTCGGACCATTCTCTGTAAACCCTAGAGATGGTTGTGCGTGAAAATCCCAGTAGATCAGCAGTTTCTGAAATACTCAGACCAGCCCTTCTGGCACCAACAACCATGCCACGTTCAAAGGCACTCAAATCACCTTTCTTCCCCATACTGATGCTCGGTTTGAACTGCAGGAGATTGTCTTGACCATGTCTACATGCCTAAATGCACTGAGTTGCCGCCATGTGATTGGCTGATTAGAAATTAAGTGTTAACGAGCAGTTGGACAGGTGTACCTAATAAAGTGGCCGGTGAGTGTAGGTTTTATAATGTTTACATACATTTTTTCCTACTTTTTCATACTTCAATGTACGGAGCTGTGGGTTGTGTCATATTTTGCGACTTTTGATGGCGTTTTCAATGCTATGATTTGTAGTACTGTATGGCCTTTTGATCAGTTTTTATTGAATTTTTTATATTTTCAAAAAGGCAAAAAAGTGGAATTTTCAACTTTGGGTGCTATTTTCCATTTTAAGGGTTAAACGTTATATAAAAGTTATAGCTTGCAGAAGAAGAAAGACTGAAAAATGGTCTGGCCATTAAAGTGGAAAACAGGTGCATTGTAAGGGGTTAATGAAGCCATAGATAAGAAAAGGCGGACGACTTACAGACGACCTCTAGTAAAAGAAGGACACCAACCCCCCATTCTTACATATAGGAGCCATTATTCCCCCCACCACTATTATTATATACAGAACTTCGATAACTTCTCCAGCCATGACTTGTTACAGAATTCCCCACAAGACGTCTTCAGCTCCGTGCAGCACATCTCAGAACTGTGCACCTAAAAACACCACAGTCACAACCCTATATGTCCCCACAGCCATCGCCGGAGGCTCCCCCAGCTATCCTTTACAGGAGGACCTGGGCCGCAAATGTGACTGCTGTGGCTCAGGCTCTTCCCTCCCCGGGGCCCAGCAGGGGCGATTGTTACACCCCGGCCAGTCCGCAATAGGCGATTTCACTTATTTTTCCTGTACTGAATTCCATACCGTATGTATATACTCTGTATTAAGTGGTTATTGGTGCATAACCTATGATCCTACAGGCACTGCAGCCTTATGCCCCCTAAATAGGAGGCGCTGGATTTTCTGTCAAAGGCAGTCACCGACATCAGCTCTTAGGAATGAGGTGAAAAAAGGTCCCAAGGAAAGCCGCTTGGTGGTGGCCAGCAAGAAAAAGAGACAACTTGATCATTTTCTTTTGGCAATGAGTGAGTGAGTGAAAGAAGTTTTTATTACTGTTCAAATACATACGTTTGCTATACATGCAAGTTGTGCAATAACACCACCTTTCCATCATAGATTGTGGGACATAGAGCAGGTTGTGACGGGAGGTATATTCCTCCAAGGTTCCTCTCCTATGTGAGGAGCAGGCCTGAGCCTCAGCTGCTGCCTAATTAATTAGGTGATGATAGGGCGGATATCTATGGAAACCTGTGTGAAAGCCCCATCCAAGTGAGATTGCTGAAAGCTGTATTTGTTAGCTGGCAGGGAAGTCAGGGCTGTATTGTGTATAGTCAGTGCTGGACATGGAAGCGTTTGGTTTAATTCAGTTTTTGGTTTATCTCTCTCAATAAAGCTAACCTTGAGTCAGTTTAAACCTACCTATTGCTCTTTGGCTTGTGTTCATGCAAAAAGACGTGTGTCCTTTAACTCCAGCAAGGGCAATCCCTAAACCAATCTCCTACAATAGCTATATTCCTACATCTGGAGTTTAAATTGTTGCTCAATAATAGAAAATAAAATGTTTTAAATGAAAAAAAAAACCACATGTATAATAAATCAAATAAAATGAATTTATTGCATAATTGGACACATTCAGTCACATATAACTTATTGTCATTTTAAATTAAAATTACAAACATCCACACTGGGCGACTGCCCAGATACAGGATATATGCACTCATTTTACTAAGCCAGCATTTAACACACACAGATGGGAAGACATTTTATTGAAAAATAAATTAATCATACATAATTAAAGCAAAAAAATTCAAATATCAATACTGCATATGTAAAGCTTTTTATTTTATTTTGTAATTTTTTTAAGAATATATCATAATCTGTATCATACCACCAATAATTTAATTCCGGTGGTAAAACAGGACTTATTGTAGCATTATAGTTGAAACATTAATAAAAATATATTTTTCCTCTATATTTATTTTACAGTTATGTACAATTATACAAAGGAAAAAAAAATACTAAAACTTACCATGTGTATTCTTACCCATTTTTACATAGAGAAAAGTATGCCATTGCCACAGCCTCTGAAGCTCTAATAGTAGAAACCTTAATGTTTCTAAATTAGAGCCGTGGGGGTTATTCATCTTAGGCTTTTCTATTTTATACTGTTATATTTGCGGCAAAATTTGTGACTTTTTCACTCGCCTAGCAAAGCTAGATGCCCAAGAATTTTTCAGTGTAACACCTGATATATCTTTACAATTCAGATGTTGGACATCTAAAAAAGTATTGCCGCAAAATGTGGTAAAAGCCTAAAACCCAGAAAAAAAGCGAAGACAGACACGCAAAAATTTCTGACTGAAGATAAATAACCCCCCTCCCCCAGTCTAGCAAGACAGGAAACCCTTCATTTCTAGGGGGAATGAATTCTTTTTTTAAATGACTTCATCAAGATGACCCAGAGAGCCAGAGTTTTGGCTCAAAAAAAGAAAAAAAACAACTTCATTAGAATAATGGCTAAAACAGTATGTGGACAAGAAAAATAAATGTTTCCAATTGTAGAAAACCCTATTAATCAATGTAATGAAGATGTGAAACTCTTTTGCTAGTTAGAGGTGTCTTTGTGGATTTTTCACTGAAGTTTGAGGTGTTTAGGAAACTTTTTTGTAAGTGGTTTCACAAAAGCTCATAACTAATTTCCAAAAGGAAATTCCACATCTGTAACTGGGCAATAAACTCAGGCTACACTGCAGAAACCACAACTGAGGTCCTTTTCACACAAATGGATATTTTCGGTAGTAGGCTATCCGTACTGTGCCGTTTTGGTGTGAGTACCATACAGCCACCTTCATTTTAATGGGTAATACGTTCAGCCATATGAATGGACCTATTGCTTACCGTATCATAACGTCAAAGGAAAAAAGATCGAGGGGAGGGGTGAGCATACGTTCCTGTGAAAGGAGCCTAAGGAGAACTTTGATGGCGTAAATGGAGACATTCACCAAAGAAAGTTGCTAAAGTATTAGGAAAAAAAACAATAAAAGACATTTGCCCCAGTATCTTTCTACCATTTTAAAGCCTCCCATGGTTGAAAGGTCACCAAGCATAAATGAAAGTTGTCCACCAAAAAAGCGGTATGTTTCACATGGGTATTATTAAGTTATTTGCGTCCCTTTATTTAAAAAAAAAAACAAAAACGCAAATTTTAGGAAATTGCTACCTTTGTCCTCTTCTTACAAGGAAAGTTGATGTGACTTAATGGGAGAGAGGGCGCCAACAACATTGTTAGTTAAGTTTAAGCCAGAAAAGTGTGCAACACATATGTGGAAAGCAGATCTTTCATTTTCCCAAGAAAAAATATAGTGGTGGATAAAATAGATGAATATAATCCTGTGTACAAGTAAGACAGCAGGCTGAGGCTGTGCACAGATGTGGTGGTTTTGCTGAGGAACGTCCGCAGTGGCAGTTTTAATTGCTACTGGCATTGGTTGCAATCCGCGCCTGAATTCACAACAATAATAGACGATCATTTCTGTAATTTTGCATTGCACTTTTCTTTCTAAATCCAAATGCAGAGTCTGTGGGTCACTCATGGCAATTTCACCCTAGGCCTAAATGCTTATGAATTGCTAACACCTCTGTGTTTTCCATGCTCTTACATAGTGTAATCTTCATAAATACACATGTAACATTTCTCTTTCCTTATGCCATCTCAACATAATAGTTATTAGGAATCAATAATCCCTGTGCAAAATGTCAGAATGCAAGTAAATATGTATAAAAATATTTAACGTCTGTCATCATTTACATAGCAAAACTTGTTCTGTTACAAATTGTCCGCAGGCAACTTTCACTATAAAACCTCAAACTAGGCCAGTAAATAGAATACGTATAGTCAAGGCACCTGCAGTATAGCACCTCTGATTTCATTTTGGTACAATTTAGGTTTTGTTTCCATATGATTCCATTAGAAAAAGAAATGTGACAGACAAGTTTACTAAGCTCTGACTTGGCACCATGTAACTTATGTAATGTAATTGATGATAAATATAACACTAAGTCCAAAACAAATGTATCACAACAGCTACCTAATAAGGCTTTGGTAAGTATTCTATTGGAGGAACTAGATCCCCCCCCAATGCTCAAAATCTTCATAATTACAGTACAAATTATTTTAACATATTGCAACCTTCTGATTAAGGCGCATAATATACAGGACAAGACAAATTAGTGCAATTTAGAATATGTTGAGGAACATCACTGCCACTGTAATACACATTTTTCTGTTGACTCTTTTGATACACCTTGTATTTTTTAAAGCAGGGACGATATTACAATATCATTGATGGGGAACTGCTGTTTTTGTATCTTCATGATATATGGGTTTATGTTTATGAATTAGAAGAGAATTCTTGATGCACTTACAATTACCCCACTGAATCTGGCACAAGCCTACTTTTGTAGGAGACTTTTTCTTCACAGTTAGACTGTGCAATCTTAATGAATAAAGAGCTGCTAATACCCTTTGTAAATAACTGATTAAGTGTGACCTTCCTGCATTTTACTTGTAAGTGCTAATTTGCTATATAATATATCCTGTTGTTCTCTAACAGACATGAGTATGCCAAAAGGAATCCATTTAGCTCATGACTTATACATAAAGCATAATATGCATTTTCCAAATGATTACAATTCAGAAGAACCTTTTCTTACACCTCCTGCTGTACATTGTGTTGTGTCTCTTGAAAATTTATCAACTGACAACAGGATGTTGCAACACGGGGACGTGTCTATAAAATTTGACATTGTACAATCGGAGCTGACAGTAGCACACACCCATTTCACTTTTAGAATAGTAATAACTAGTTGTCAATTAGTCATAAACCTATGGATTTATTTTTGTTATATATATCAGGAAACATTTACCAAAATAGCTTTCCCATGAAGATGACAAGTAGGTGCAGTGACAGATTCTTTTTAAAGTGCTTCTAAAAGTCTCACCATCACTGATCAATAGGCACGTTTCCACTACACAATGCACAGGGCCGCATCTGCCAGGGTAAATTCCCAGCCTCAGGCAGGTTGCAGACTACCTGAAGCGCCGATGTAATTGATAGGCAGAGCGGTTCAGCACATCACGCCTGTGTGCACCCCTCTGCAAGACACAGGCCTGTGTCACTATACACGATGTGGCTGCCAGTGGGAAGGAGCTGTGGGGGGTGGCGCCGGGTCTGTAGGTAAGTACAAGGTTTTTTTTCTTTAAATGGGTCAGCTGTATATAATAGAACTGGCTGTATATACTGAGGGAGGCAGTCTGTATATACTGGGGGGGCAGGCTGTATACGCTGAGGGGGGGCTGTGTAGTACTGGGGTTGGCGTAGCTCTATATACTGTCTATGGGAGAATCTGCATTTTCAATTTTCGCCTCAGGCAGCAAAAATGCTAGAATCGGCCCTGACAATACAGGATAGCTTTGAGTTGGCTCTAACCATTTTGGTGTTTTTTCCACTTCAAAAAAAGTATACAAAGTACCTGGTACTGGGTATTATTTAAAGATAGGTAACAAGTAATCTAAAGCAGTACTGTGCTCAAACTATACAGCGCTGATTGATCAACACTAGCTGTATCATCAGTAGATAAAGTACGTTCATCCTGCATTGGAAAAGTGAACACATGGAGCTGAACCCAAGTCGAACAATTCCAAGCCATACACTGTCAATCCAATATGATGCACTGGAAAAGGGACGGTTTCAATGAAAACAAAAATCTCATGGTCTGACAATGAATCACTTTTTTCACTCTGCATAACAGACAAATGTGTCCCTCTTCAAACATCCTGGAAATTAACTAGTACAACCACAAGCCGGGAGGACCATGCCTGGCTACTATAATCTACCAAAATCTTGACTTTTCATATATTTGTATATTGACACATTAACACATTTATAATCTTGATTGTAATAAGTAATGTATTGTCGGTCATGGTCTTGTATATCTGGTTTCATAAATAGATTTCATTTTACTATCTTCATATTTGATAAAATATAAGGAAAAGCTGAGGTGTGTATACAGGGTGTGTATGTTTTTTGTATGTTTTTATGTAGCATAAGAAATCTTTTAAGAAGCAATGATTACTTCAAGACTTCTAGTGTAGTTTACTGTCCTTTTGAGTTGGGAAGATAAATTGAGTTCATTTCCCATAGTGCTAAGCTATGATCTTCCCTATCTACCCTTAGCATCAGTCAGGAATTCGTCATTGTAAACACACAAGCCCTTTGAAAAATCTGGGCCGAAGGGATTGATATGTAATGACAGTCTCATAATTACAGGAATCACTTCTCCTTGGTGGTTACATATTGTCAGAGAACAAAGGGTATATTCTGTACATTGTCACAATATAATGTTTGTCTTTTTGAATGCTGTCAATAGTCTGAACTGGTCTGACCACTCTTTCAGAATCCAACACATTTGCCATAAATACAAACTCCTTTCTGAAGAATATGTTGTGCACTACATATGCACTAATACATAACTTACAAAATACAGTAAATTGTGCTTTTGTCACAAATTATTAAATCACTCATATTTTAACACAAATCAAGGCCATTCAAACCCTGTGAACTGGTCTGTGACCATCGTTGTATCAAAACATATTCAGACATGTTGTTATATTCAGCCTTCACTTTCCAAAATTTAGCTTCATATGGCTTCTCATATTTGGCTTCAGATGTTACAGCGATATGGGGATATACAAGACAAAGTTTCAGAAATACTGCACATTCAAATGCTCTTTGAAACAGAAAGCTTCCTTCTTTTTTGGAAAGAGTTGTCGGCTTAGATATATATCGCACTGTCCATAGGAAAGCGAATATTTTGCCATTACTGCTTGTAAAGCACTATTCATAACTCAGCAATGACACAACCAGTCCAGTGAACACGAACATTTCAAGCCATTTCATTTGAATCTTGCAATACACAATTCAGAACTATTCTTACATTTACGTAAACTCAATTCCTGTCGCATTTGATGTCTCAGGTCTTCTAAATACCTGCCGCATCCTGAAGGACCATTGAAAGGCAGCATTCTTCTTCTGCCCCGATGTGCATTCACTGACTCATTGCCCTTTTCCTTGTTCCTCCTCGGATTCAGTGGCTTAAGATGACTCTAGTAATAAACCGTGTGTCTAGTCTCACGATTTCTTCACAATGATCTTTTGCTTCTGTTTACGAAGATGTGCCTCGATTTCATGTCTGAAAACCAGCATGCCGAGCTGTCCATGAGAAGCCTCATTCATGGCCTTTGACTGCATGCACATCTTGTATTGCTCTGGTGTCAGCTCATCTACACAACGCTTTTCATGCCATAGGTGGAAAAGGCCTCTAACCGGTGTTCTGATCACAATAAGGTTGCTGTGCAGGTATTTACGGTATAGGTGAACATCTTCTCCACCCCAACCCTTGATATCTAGATCAAAACCACCTAAAGCCAAATATGAAAATAAAATCAAGTTTATTATAAGTTCTATTATTTATTCCAAAGCATAAAATTTTTATCAAATTAACTATGTTATTAACCATGCTTCATCTCTCTATTAAAAGGGTGTTTATTAAAACAGTAGAACCCGTTAGGGGGCAACATTTGTAGAAAGAAAAAGTATATGCACCATTCTATAGGTCCCTTTGGGTCCACCAGCAGCTCTACAGTTACCAATGCTACTGGTCCCATCTGACAGAATATGATGATGAAACGCACAATGTGCACTTGACAGAGGAGATAATGCCTGTTACCATTCATGTGCCATTAATTCAGACGTGATCAAAGAGTTCAGAGATAAACCCAGCACCATGTGCCAATGTTATATGCTGGCCAATACTGCAGAGAATAAATTAGAATGGAATATTATCATCTAGGGTGGCCACCATGAAGATTCTTGTATACCACTTGTATATGATTCTTGTATATGATTTATAAGCACACAAGAATAGCATCTTAAAAAGAAACTGTGAAATTACAATATGACAAGGAATCATCAATAATACCAGTACTACAGAAGATATTACAGGTTACTATACATCCCTCCCTTGGCTGTAGATGGTGAACGATTAAAGTGCCAAAGTTATTTTTTGCCTGGCTTCTTATTCTCACATGCCAGATACAGCATATACTTTCTAAAGACTAGTTGTAGCTTGAAATGAATGAAGCAGATGTGGAAATAATTTGAAATATTACTACTATGGGAATTTATGTTATGAGTTACTATGTATATAGGTTCAGTCAAAAACAATTAGTACATAGAGGTAGATGTGTTTTAAACTACCCAGTAGATGGCAGTAGTGAAAAGCATACAAACTTACCAATGTTAATAAAGTCTGAGCGATACTGACATGTCATTCCAAACCCAAAGTCTCTCCAAAATCCAGTATCTTTTTTAATAACCTAAAAATAAAATATGCATTTGTATTAAATACTTAAGTTTTATTCCCAAAATCAATAAGTATATATACATAGGTCAAAAGAGAAACAGCTATCATTTCAAAAAAAATTAAAAAATCAACGCCAATGCATAATGAAAGATGTTTTAAAAAAAATCTGAAATGATCTTGATGCACAAATAGTTAAAAAATAAAGAGGTTTATCAGTGCTGGAACAGCGCCTGCCAGGACACGCCGGGAAATTGCTGGCAATGTCAAGCGGGAGGTACTAGCTACTAATCCAATTACATCAGAGCCGCCTGAAGAACGAAAGCAGCATTTTTCTGGCTGGAAAAATAATCTAATAATTTTTAAATCATCAGTCAGGTCACAAAATGTAAGAGAGAAGACATAATGTGCATCATGTTTCTAATAACAAAAAATGATGGTGTTACTAAATATAAAAACCTTACTGTATGCAAATCGGACCAACATTTATGGAATGGCCAGCAAATGAGGATATAGAAGACTATAATAAGTCTTATGACTGGATGAGGTTGATGACCTTCTTATTACACAAACTCAATAATACCAGCTAACGTATCAAACCATAAAACGTCACTGCAAGTATAACACATGCGTAGTTACATATTATACATGTTTTGGTTTTTTTTTTAAAGACATACCCACCAGGGTCCCATACTCCTTATTTAGCATCCTTTACAATGGCAATACTGCTTTGCTAATATGTTTTATCAACTAAATATAACATATGTGTATATTATATTATCTCATTGCTGTTACTCATTAGCTATTCCCAACAGTTCCATTGAAGTGAATGGAGAAGCAATATACCTGCCACTCTTTTTATATGGTAGATGGCTGGGAAAGCTGGGTCTACAAAGTGCAACTGCCACTCACAGGGGCGTAATTAGGAAAACAAATATTCCAATGGTCCAGCCGATTTCCGAAAAAACGTCAAATTTATTAGATCGTATTCTCATTAATCCACAGTGCAATTCCAGTAATAACCACTGTGGATTAATGAGAACACGATCTAATAAATTTGACGTTTTTTCGTAGATCGGATAGACCATTGGAATATTTTTTGTAACAATGTGTGCCTTCACAGCAAGGTTGGTGCCGTGCCTTTTCCACTTCACAACACGGCTGAAGGGGAGCTGGATCCCATTTTATCTTGCGTAACTAGGAGAGGCTGGGCGCTATAGCAGGCTTTATACTTGCATGCAGGTTACAATCACACATACACATATATATATATATTATATATACACATATACACACACAAATTTAAATTTCTATACTTTAATACACACCTACAGTTCTTCACTTATACACATATGTATACCCGCATGCACACACATACAGTTCCATATACAAATGTACAATATATACATATGGAATAGAGTATATACACACCATGCACCATATACACATACAGCATATACATGGCATATACACACATATACAGCATATATACATCACATATATGTTACGTACATATAATACTCGGGAACCCATCAACCAGCTTCGCCACAACAGGCTCTCTACTTTGGGATTGAGAAGCCTGTCCCATGGCACACAAAAATGGTACCTATTCTAATCAACAATTCCAAAATTTATTTAGTGAATACATTAATTCATATATAGACATATTCAGCTCCTTCCAAATCATAAATACAAAAATGCTGTGTTAACTGCATAGATCCAGAAAGTAAAACACCAGAACCAAGTTAAATGTTGCACCAGCCTAGATCATACCAGAAATACAGCCTCATAACCAAGTTTGTACATATTTACAGCACAAAAACCAAGTTTAGTACATAAAAACAGCACCAGAACAGTGATCAGAAGCAAAAAAAATACAGGACCAAAACCGAGCCAAGTACATAAAAATAGAACCAAGCTCAGTATACAAAATATTGAGGAATGAAAATATGAGCTCATATGTACTGCTATCAATTACTGTAAATCTGATGGCATCCGATCGGAGAAGACATGTCATTCTTCTTCTACCTGGCCGCAACTCTTCTCTACAGATTTAGCGTCACAAACATTTTAGGTTCCTCACTCCAGCATAATCTCCTATATATTATTATCACAAATACTGGTAATACTGTTCTGTTGTTTCCCTAGAGGTTACTAATATGTCCCAACAGTAACCAATATAGTAATATTCCCCTCACAGTAGCCAACAGAGTGACAGTGCCCCCCCCCCACAGTAGCCAATATAATAATGCTCCCCCCACACAGAAGCCAATAGTCACAGCCATCCACAGCAGAGAGTAGTCACAACACAAACCCCACAATAGCCAATAGTCACAACACAAACCCCACAATAGCCAATAGTCACAATACAAACCCCACAATAGCCAATAGTCACAACACAAACCCCACAGTAGCCAATAGTCACAACACAAACCCCACAGTAGCCAATAGTCACAACACACAAACCCCACATAGCCAATGTCCACAACAAACCCCACAGAGCCCAATAGTCCCAACACAAACCCCCACAGTAGCCCTAGTACACAAACCACCTAGCTCATAGTCAACAACCCAGTGCAAAGTCAGACCCTGCGCACTAGTCACAGTGCCTGTCTGGGTACAAAGCTGGCCTAAACACAGATCATAGCCAGTGCTACCCTAGTAGTCAACGCCAGTGCCTACCGTGACACAGGGTTCTAGTACTTGCCTTCAGTAGCCAGTAGTCAAAGTGCCTGCCCCCAGAGTCACATTGCATGTCCCTAGTAGCCAATAGTCACAGTGCCTACTCATTCTATCCATAGAGCCTTTCCGCAGCTCCGGTGCCTGCTGCCAGTAGTCAGACCCCAAGAATTAATAGAGCTTTCACTTTGGACAGATAAAAAAGTGAATACTTACCTCTCTGGTGCCGGGGCAACCTTTGCTCCTTCTCACATGGCAGCATGATGACATCATCAAGTATGCCTGCACCGGGTCCTTGATAAACAGGTCAAAGGCCTATTGAAGTCTATGACCTGTGTAGCAAGGACCAAGTGCAGGCGCACTTGATGAGATTGGTCACCTGTAAAAATAATAGAGAAGCTAGGAAGTGTAGAAAAAGGAGACACAGGCCACCCAGTGGAAGGAAGTGAAATCACAATCGCCGAGCCGGCTGGAATCTATTAACTGGCTCTTGTGATTCCACCCCTGCCAAACCTGCCAAGTTCAGTACAAACCCAAACTTTGCAGTTTGGGTCCACTCATCACTAATCCTTTGACATGAGGAAAGCCTTAAGTTCTGTAGAAACAACAAACCTCTGAATCCTGAGTATGAAGTATCACATATTTTCCTACTGAACATTATCTACACTGAAATTTTAGCTCCATTCATATGATATTTAAGGATATTGTTGCTAAGAAACAGTTCACTTTTTCCAATCGTAAATTACCAAATGTACATGAAAATGTCTGCTCATGCATATTCATGACATGAGCTACTATATAAAAAAAAAAAAAGGTTCCACAATTTCCACAACATAAAAATGGTGGTTTGTTAATAAAAGAATCCAATAAATATACAAGTGAATGTGAAATTAATAACAGAACAATAAGACGAGCACTATAGGCTATGATTCTATAATACAGAAGTGGGATATAATTCCTCTGAGGTCATTTGGTATGTATATCATTACAGTTCTCTTCTAGAACAAAACACAAGTAGAGTTCAGCGGCTGACTTCCAGTTTTGCCCTAACCTCTGCATTCCCTCTTAATAGCTCCATTTATCACCCTCTGTGGAAGTAGATTCGCTGAAAGGATTTACTGTGCAATTATTGTAATTGTTATTAGTGCTGTGATAGAAAGCTAATGGAGGAGCCAGGGAACAATAATAGCACTTATACATCCATCAAAAGCAAGGTCAAAAATAGACCTCACAGTAGATGGGGTGATGGAGTGATGTTCCGAGTAATTGTATTTTTCATTTTATGTGATTTTTATTTAGTCTTTGAGATTTTCAGAGTTAAGACACACTGGTGAGGATTTATCAAGTGTCTAGGAGTAGTACAGTGTAAAGTTAAGACTTCCCCAGATTTATCAAAGTGTCTAATGCCGAATCATAAATCTGACAGTGACGCGTGCCATACCAGGTGGGTGTTTGCTGCATATTACAGCTGCTGGCACCGATCGCAGGTGTTAACTGTGTAAATGGGACCAGCAAAGTTGCCGGAGGCATTCAAAATTCCTGCGGTGAATCAGTGCCGCCATATTGGATTCAATCTGCTGCAGGCAGATGCTTAGAGATCACTAGCAAAGCTGCCATATACTGCAATACTGCAGTGTTTCAGTATATGATAGAAGCAATCAGGCACCCATGGGTTAAAGTAACCTTGGAGGTGTAAAAAATTTGTAAAAAATAAAAATGAAAAAAATACAAGAAAAAAGAGAAAATGTAAAAACCCTAAAAGTTCATATCACCCCCCTTTCTCTACAACTGATATATAAATTAAAAAAAAATGTTAGGCATCACCGGATCCCAAAATGCCCTAACTATCAAAATATAAACACAGTTATTCCTGGTGTTAAATCCCGTAACAAGAAACAGTGCCCAAATGTCCACTTTTTTTACATTTCGCAACTCATAAAAAATGTAATAAAAAGTGATCAAAAAGTTCTTCAGTCCCCATTGTTCAGTAGCAATGAAAAAAACATCTCATCCTGCAAAAAAATGAGACCATCTGTAGACTGAAGTATGAAAAAGTTTTTTTTTTCAATAACTATATAATAATAACTTAAAAAAAAATAATCATAAAAGTTATTTGTTAATAGCAGCCAGAGACGGTAAATTTAAGATTTTTTTATACAAAAGGTTTTCATTAAAAAATAATTTTTATTAAAACCGATATAAATTTGGTATCCCTGTGATCGTCCCAACCTAAGGTATAAAGTGGAGGTGTCAATTGAAGTGAATATATACAGATTCTACAAGAAATTGTCGCAAAATGTGTTTATTTCCCCACATTTGGGATTTTTTTTCCCACTTCCCAGTACACAGCAAATATTACATGGAAATCACTGGAAAGCACAATTTGTTACACATAAAATAAGCCCACATACGCTCTGTACATGGAAAAATGAATGATTTATAGATTTTTGAACAAACAATGAAAAAGAGCCAAGACGTTAAGGGGTTAAGAATGTCTTGTCTTAATTTGCACTTGCTATTGTTTATGCCAGGAAAATGCCCCATAATATTGGTGCATGCCCTATTACTTGCAAAGTCATGCTCTTTGTATTTGGACATGCACTAGTTATCAAGCACAATTCAACTATTTTTTAATACCCGAACAGTAAAAAACAGTACAGGAACAGTACAGTATTTTTTGGACTATAAGGCGACCATCAATAAATGCCTGCTAAAATGTCTAGGTTCATATATAAGGCGCACTGGACTATAAGGCGCACCTTTGATTTCTGAGTAAATCAAAGTGCCAAGAAAATATTCCCCACACCATGACACCACCACCACCAGCCTGAACCGTTGATACAAGGGCAGGATGGATCCATGCTTTCATGTTGTCACCAAATTCCTGACCCTACCTATCCGCAATGTCGCAGCAGAAATCGAGACTCATCAGACCAGGCAAAGTTTTTTCCAATCTTCTATACTGTCCATTTCGACTGAGCTTGTGCAAATTGTAGCCTCAGTTTTCCTGTTTCTTAGCTGAAAGGAGTGGCACCCGGTGTGGTCTTTCTGCTGCTGTAGCCCATCTGCCTCAAGTTCGACGTACTGTGCGTTCAGAGATGCTTCTGCCTACCTTGTTGTACGGGTGGCGATTTGAGTCACTGTTGCCTTTCTATCAGCTCGAACGAGTCTGCCCATTCTCCTCTGACCACTGGCGTCAACAAGGCATTTCCGCCCACAGAACTGCCGCTCACTGGATGTTTTTTCTTTTTCGGACCATTCTCTGTAAACCCTAGAGATGGTTGTGTGTGAAAATCCCAGTAGATCAGCAGTTTCTGAAATACCCAGAGCAGCCCTTCTGGCACCAACAACCATGCCACGTTCAAAGGCACTCAAATCACCTTTCTTCCCCATACTGATGCTCGGTTTGAACTGCAGGAGATGGTCTTGACCATGTCTACATGCCCAAATGCACTGAGTTGCCGCCATGTGATTGGCTGATTAGAAATTAAGTGTAAACGAGCAGTTGGACAGGTGTACCTAATAAAGTGGCCGGTGAGTGTATAGTTTGATTTCTTTTCCAGTTTGGATTGCATGGGTTGTTACAGACACCTGTTGATAACTTCAAGTGAATAGAAGCTTCAAAATTATATTTACTTTGAAAACTGGTGACGAATACTTGTTTTACCTGCTCTATTGCTCTCGAGCAGCATTATCTTGTATAAACATTGACATAGCTGCACACAGGCCTCCCTAACCACTAAGGCTACATTCACACAAAAGTATGGGGGACGTATATACGGCTGGCGTATATACATCCCCTATACACTTCTATCGGCTCACGGCCCTGTACAGGACCGGTAAGGTGCACCACACATGCGGCACTGTACCGCCCTGTACAGGACCGGTAAGGTGCACCACACATGCGGCACTGTACCGCTCCATAGCAAGATACGACATGTCCTATCTTTTTACGTAATACGGCACCGTGCGCTGCATATCCCCTGCTCATCTCCGCAGCGCCAATGTATGCCTGCCATACTACGGTACGGCGGGCATACATCATGTGAATGTAGCCCAACTCCAATTGTCAAGGGTGGCAGTAGTGCAGGAACCTGGTTGTACGCAACAGTCAAGGGGTGCCGACATGGACCCGCAAGCTGCCTTCAGCTACACAATGACAGATGCTGTTAGTGACAGTATCTGTCAGTCCATGCATGTGCATAGGCTGACTGCTGTCATACATCAGTATGGCAGTGTATTAATTTAAACAAGCAATCACATGATTGCGTGTTCAAGTCCCAGAGTGGAACAGTTTTTTTAAAAAGTAAAAAAAATATTTACAAATAATACAATGAAAAGTAATAAAAGTACCCTACATACCTCATAAATGGCCAAACTCTACATATAAAAAAAATAGTGAAAACCACCACACAAACCTCACATTTAAATATCATCACATCTGTGACAATATGTACAATAAAATAAAAGCATTAATAAACCGATACAGAGAACACCATAAAAAATAAAAACATGCCAAAATTAGGATATATGCGCATCCATCCAAACAAAAAAAAACAACAACAAAAAGTCACATTTATGTCACAATGATACAGAACAAATAAAAAGTATGTCTCATCACCCAAAAATAAGCCCTAATATAGTTCAATCAAAAGAAAATTATAAGAATTTTACTCCTCTTATAACATAAAAAGCTATATAAAAGGATGTCGCCATAATCATAGTGACCCATAGAATATAAATAACATATCTTTGCTATATGGGGTATTCCCATCTGGGCATTCACATTTAATTTAATTCATTTTCCATATGTAAACATTTCTTCAATTGGATGTCATTAAAAAAAAATGTTCCTGTGTTTAGATAATTTTTCATAAATGAAGTCATTCTGTGCCTTAGAAACGAGATCAGCTTCCTCGGATACGACCAAGTCACATTTAGGCAGCAGTGGGCAGACATGCGCTATTGAGTCCTGCCTGACCACCAGGATTCAGCGTTCATTACCACAGGACTGCTGTGGGAATTCAGTAACTCCCAGACATTTCATATACAAAAACCTTTTGTTTCTTTGTGCATTCGCTGCAGCAGAGGTGGCCGAATCTCGTTTCTAAGGGACCACATGACTACATTAATGAGAAATTATCTTTACACAGGAATTTTTTTTTTTAATAACATCCAATTGAAGAAATGTTTACATATAGCAAATAAATTCAATTAAATGTAAATGCCCAGATGGGAATACCCCTTTAAGAGCGCAGGGTTTTTCTTCTAATTTCACACTCTCCAACTTCAAAAATCCATAGCTTTTTCATTTTTCAGTGTACAGACCTGTGTGAGGGCTTATTTTGTGCGTTATAAAATTTTACTTTCCCGTGATGTTATTTATTATAACATGCCGTGTACTGGGAAGCAGGAAAAAAATTCCAAATGTGGAAAAATTTTAAAAAAAAAAAGGGCATGTGCGTCATGTTCTTGTGGGCTCATTTTTTACGACTTTCCCCCTGCACTCCAAATAACACTTCTACTTTATTCTTTGGTTTGGTACGATCACGGTGATACCAAATTTTTATAGGTTTTATTGTGTTTTAATACATTTTCAAAAATTAAACGAATGTGTATGAAAAAGTAAAAAAAATTGCCATATTCTGATGCTAATAACTTTTTCATACTTTGTTGTACGGAGCTGTGTGATAGGCCATTTTTTGCAAAAGTAGCCGACAATACCATTTTGAGGACTGTGCGACATTTTCTCGCGTTTTGGACATTTGGGCGCCATTTCCCGTTTTGGAGCTCACCGCCGGCAATAACTGTTTTTATATTTTGATAGATTGGCCATTTTTGGACACGGTGATACCTAATGTGTTTGTGATTTTTACTGTATATTATGTTTTATATCAGTTCTAGGGAAAGGGGGGTGATTAGAATTTTTAATATTTTATTAATTTTTTACATTTTTTAAACTTTTTTTAAGTTCGACTATTTCTTAGACCCTCTAGGATACATTAACCCGAGATGGTCAGATCGTTCCTACCATATACTGCAATACAACTGTATTGCAATATATGGCATTTTTGCTTAAGATTCATTACAATGAGCCACTGGCTCATTGTAACAAATCTGCTGTAACCATGCAGCCTCGGGTCTGTCGAAGACCCAAGGCTGTCATGGCAACCGATTGCGGACCCCCAATGACGTTCAGGGAGCGACGATCTGAAGAAAGATGGCAGCTCCCATGCGCCGCCATGCTTTAAGTAACGCTGGCGACTTTGCCGGCGGCAGGGAAGAGGTTTTACACCCGCGATCGGTGCAAGCACCCAGCGGGGGTGATAGCGATAGGTCTTTGCTGCAATATGCAGCAAAGCCCATCTCCGCGGCATGGGAGTCACATCTTCTATCAGATCTGCTCCCCCGACACGTACATTGGGGGTCCCGCGATTCAGGTTGCCATGACAGACCTTGGGTCTCGTCAGACCGAGTGCGTATGGTTACAGCAAATTTGTTACAAAATGGTATGTCACAGATTTTAATGAATCTTAAGTCAAAAATGCCATATATTGCAATACAGTTGTATTGCAGTATATGGTAGGAACGATCTGACCATCTCGGGTTAATGTATTCTCCTAGAGGGTCTAAGAACTAGTAGACAGAAAAAATTTAAAAGCATGTTAAAAATTAATACAAATAGTAAAAATTCAAATCACCACCCTTTCCCCTAGAACTGATATAGACTAATAAACAGTAAAAATTCACAACACAATAGACACGTTGTCCAAACATGGGCCAGATCCTTCAAATTATAAAACAGTTATTGCCGGCGGTGACCTCCAAAACGGGAAGCGGGCGCCCCAAATGTCCAAACGCAGAAATGTCGCACAGTCCTCAAAATGGTATTGTGCGTCTACTGTTTGCAAAAAGACCTATCTCCCACAGCGTCCATAACAAAAGTATGGAAAGTTAGTTAGCATCACATATGGCAATTTTTTTACCTTTTTCATACACATTTGTTAATTTTTGAAAGTTATAAACACACATAAAAACTATATAATTTGGTATCCACTTTGTGGCGTACCAAACCACAGAATAGAACGTTAGAAGAATGTTATTGGTGCGGGGAAAGTCGTAAAAATGAGAGTCCCAAAGAACAGACGTCAACATAGCCCTTTTTTTTTTTTTAATTTTTCCACATTGGGAATTTTGTCCTGCTTCCCAGTAACAGACATGGAATAATAAATAACATCACACAGGAAAGTAAAATTTTGTTTTTACGCGCCCAAATAGCCCTCACACAGCTCTGACATGGAAAAAAGGAAAAAAGTTATGGTTTTGAAGTTGGAGAGTGTGAAATTAGGGAGAAAAACCGTGCGCTTTAACGGGGTATTCCCATATGGATTTACATTTAAGTATTTATTTTCTATTTAACATTCTTCCATTGACAGTCCCATTAAAATAACAACACAGAATCCGACGGTTGGTGTAATTGTCCGTCTGGAAGAATCGTCGGCACGACCAGACTCACCGCATAGGAATTTCTCTGACAGCCTCGTAAAATGGCTTTTCAGGTACGGGTCAATCCAAACCAGTACACGTTGGTGCTCAACCAGAGGGGATACATGTGCGCGAAAAGGTAAAAAGTAAGAGGCGGCACTCACCCAACTAGGAAAATCTTCTTTTATCAACACCAAAGCATAGGGCAAGGGAGGTGCTATCAACGCTGTCAGCTCGGCAACAGGGCCGTTCGCGCTTTCTTTTCTTGCGCTTCCGTCTGGCCGTACCCATCTTCCACGTTAACGCCAGACGAAGCGCAAGAAGCTCAAACGGTCCTTGCCGACTGCACAGCGTGTACACCTCCCTACCCTATTTTTTTATCACAGAGACTCCGAGCATTGAAGGTGTTCGCTCATCTCTAATATTAACCCTTTTTTAACCAAATAAATGGAGTACATACAATGATATCTATTCATATATCTCTACTTCAATTTAAATATACGGAATCCAGAGTCGTATACTATTTGTAATTTTAACATTCCTGACAGTGTATATCTGTATGTCCAAAATAGTATTTACTGTATTTACTACACATCACTAGCTCATTATAGTGTATACATACAGGAAATAAAAATGGCGATCAAATTGGCGGCATAACACACAATTTCCTAAAAAGTCAAGGAATTGTATAATCCTATGTGGAATGTATCAGAACATGGGTAAAATAGCAATTTTTTATATATATATATTATCAAATTGATTATTCAAACGAGCACAATAATTGATAATACTAAAAAAACAAAAACTGATCAAATTTAGAGAAAACAACACTTCAGATACCATCAAGTTATTCGTGTTGATCTTGTACTTGGTGCTCTAATTTCTTAATTATTGACAAACCCTATTTACATTAGAAGGCCTATCCAGTTTCATGACTTAGACAACATGTGCCTTCCAAAGTGGAATGAAACCTAGGTTCAACACAGCAGCTCATGACAGGATCAGCTCTATTTTAGATTCTCATGCACTGGATTTACAAGAAACGGCTTTTAAAAACTATGCAAATAAAGTGAGGGAAGGACTCCACTCTCATAGGATGTTATTGAGCTTGGGACCCCTCAGACATTTACATAATTTTAAAGTATTTTTTCTTAACAAACAAGGGCTAGAGCTTAACAATCAGGGTCCCTGTTGGTAGGATGTCCTTTACTAAGGGGAAGCTGGTTGATGGCCATTTTATTAGTGACGATGGGGTCTGTTGGACATTTTATTAGTGAGGGGAGGGCTGACGGACATTCATAAATGGGGGAGGTGCTGTTGTCCAGCCAGCACGCCTTAACTCACTAATAAAAAGTCCAGTAGCAGCAGCTTCCCTCACTAATAAAATGTCAATTTATTAGTGAGGGGAGGCTTCTAATGGCATTTTATAAATGAGGGGAAGCTGGTGTGGACATTTCACTGATTCGGGACGGCTGTTGGACATTTATGAAAGATTAGGGGGCTACATTTCCCCCTAGGGTTATACACAAGGCAATAACTTTCATTTGTTTTGTGTTCTTGGTAAAATAGGTGCCTTGGGCTTCTTATTTTTGAGTATGTACAGTAGGAATATTTTTTTCCTCATAGTGAAAAGGTCAAGACAAGGGGGTTTATAAGTGTGGGAGTTGCTATAGACAAAGGGGTCTTCTCTAGGTTCTTACGGTTTGAAAAAAGACACATGTCCATCAAGTTCAACCAAGTGATCTAGGGGAAACAATTACAGAACATACAGTCAATTTATTCGATGTAAAGGCTCTAGACCTTTTTGCTCTCTGCTTCTACTGTGGAACCAGTGCTGATTGCAGTTTGACTGATGGTTGCTGGCAATGGCCCATATATGGTTTGGGGTTAACATGATGCATTTGCGGGCGACAATTTTTCACAGCTGGTTACCCGACCCAGTCCTGAAAATAATTTTTGGGTTGAAACAATGTGTGTTGACCACGCTTGAAAATTATACCGAATTTATGAAGTTAGCTAAAATAACGATCTTGTACCATATAGAGATATATTTACATATGATTTTGCTACACAATGACTTGGATTTTAGGAAATTTGTGTCGTAAGTTTGATCGCCTGTTCTAAACAGTGCATCCCGAGGAAGACTGCATGAAAAAACAGCTGGGCATGAATGTATAAGCAAACATTGACCATCATCCTAGGAGATACTAATTACTGTGTAACAAAAATAAGTATTGGAAGTCACAGTTTGAATACCTGTAGTAAGTTGGTCTATTCCATGCTTCTTTTGTGGTGGGTTTTGCGGAAAAAGTACTTTTACGTAAACTGTAATTGATGTATAAGACTGCACATGCAATGATACATTTATTTATGTTTTTGCTATGCTCCATAAACCTACTGGAAATATTATTGTAAGCTATTAGTATGAGGGTGTTCTTAATTTTTGCAGTTATGCAACATTTGTGCCTTAGACTAAATTCATACACGATATTCAATAATTTTTTGAAATGTTCATATTGACACTTCTTTTGTACCAGTGTATCTTGCTACAGATTATAGTAGAGGTTTTACGAGTAAAATCCATTAGAAAGGGAAGAAGAAGTTTCTGATGGATCGCAACAACAAAGTTACAACACCTTTTCAATGACCGGAAACAGGACTGGAGGGGGGTTTAGGTAGTGAGTGGGAATCGAGTTGCATAAGGCGTTTTATATGACTAGTTCTGTGGACAAGTCACTAAAAAGAAAAAAAAAAATAGTTTTTTTTGTTACTTACACAGGGCGGTGGAAACTTCAGATTCTACATTTATCCAGCTGAATGGGGAATTCTAGCACCCGTGGAAAAGGATTAGACACTAGGTGTGTCCGTCGGCCTGGAAAGGAAGTAATTTTCCTTGTTTTTGTGATGTGGATATCTACTTCAAATGTAGTAGTTTCTGAACTCATTGCAGGATCACACACAACCAGGTACGACCTGTCCTGCTATGATCGGTCCATCTCATCTCATCATTCCTATTTTATTTTGAACTCACCAATGTAGTTGTCCAAGCTATTTTATTGTTTAGAATAAGGATTGGGGATGATATGTCTCCTAAAAATTGCTTGCCACAAAGTCGATTTTCTTTTTTTTCTGTTATTTGTTGTATACTTTTATCTTGTTCTACCTTTTTCACACTGCTTTCATTCAATGTTTTTAAACCCAAAATTTTTTTACCTAAGAATTTAACTGTAGAGAAAAAACACTATCTTCATATTATCAAATATCAAGCCATAGTTTATTGGGTGAAAAAAAGGTTTCATCAAATAAAATGTTTATGCTAATAAGTAATTATACCAATAACCCTCTATTGGGCTATAACAAGGAAGATATCAAATCTGTTTTAACCATTTCCCATAGGGTTTTTCTAAAGTGTCTACAAATAAAGTTTGAATGGTACAGTATTCCCATAAATCTAGCCTGCACAAAAGCCCTTGAATGCCATGATGACACAACAGCAATGACAACATCGGTGGTTGATCCGCAGCCATTTACACTTGTATATGCTGCCTAATTATGACTGCCAGTTTAAATCACTCAGTAAGAGGGGGAAGTAACCAGCCTTACCATTGGCAGACAAACTGCGATTGCAAGCTGTTCATGGCAGCCAAGAGTCTTAAACAAGGTCCAGAGACCATCCTATATGGACTGCCACTCTTAGTTAGAAACTCAGTTTTATAATGTCTGCTGTATCTGCTATATAAATGCATTATAGAAGTGTCAAGACTAGGGATGACAGTCCCAATTAAGTGTTTTTTTTTTTTAAACAAAACCGTTAACAATAAAGTAATCTGTAAAAAAATAATGCTTTGAATCATGGTGCCGCGTACAAGCCACATTTAGAAATAAATTAAATGTATATGGAATTGACTTAAACATCAAGAAGTGTAGAAGATGAAAAAATGCCTGTCAGGTAGTTTAGGAGATGTTAGCAAGGGATATAGTAAATGCAGGAATTGTGTACACACTTGGTAGTATAATCAACATAGCCAGTAGTATTACAGGTCTGCATTCCCACTATCCTATAAGATGATGATAAATGTTAATTGAAAGAGGCTTATGTTTTTCCTGTAAGATTATATTATCCATAATTTTTCAAAAGGGTTTACTTTCCCTGTCCAAAAGTTTGTAAAAATGTAAAAACGTATGACACATATATAATGATTACCGTTAATCTAGTTTGTAATGATTATTAAATGAGAGGCAAGAAACTGTTCTTTCTTGTCCTTTCTAACCAAGAAAAAAGTTAATATAAAATTATTCAAACCATTTATGTACCCCAAATACAGTTGAACTGATCCTGCAAAATCAAGCCTAACCTATCAAAATTCTTAAGGTTTTGTATCGATATTATTTATCTTCTCCTCAGGGAAGAAAGGGTCTTCTATCCTGTTCTTTTAGCCAGTATCAACCCTGCTATAATTCGGACTCATGATGCAATTCCTCCCATTGACCAACACGGTAAGTGAATGGGTAGACAAAAATTAGGTATGAATTAATGAGTTACTCCTTTTCTCCTCACCGCGAGGTAAGCTCTGGCATTTATATGACTCTATCTGAAACCACGTTAAAAGGGGATTCCATGTATGTACCTGGTATTGATATTGTCAGGAAAGGCTTGTATAGGTATTGTGTGTGACTAGTTTGTCTGTAGTTAGCGCACAATCTATCAGCCCAGACCTTATGTGTAATGATATCCTAACAGAAGAAGTTTCCTGGAATGACATTGGCATTGAAAACTACCGTGGTGCTTTATTGCATCAAGGCAGAGAACAGAAATATCTCTACACGGCCTTCACAAATATAGCTGACATTAAACCAAGACTGTTCATAAAGATGAAAGGTCCTTCTTAGTAGAAACCCTCTGTGGTAGAGATCGCACTTTCTATAACTGCCCAGGCTTATAGCTTGCGTCACCTAGTGACACAGATAATGTTTGTATAATGACAGAGGTAAATCCAATGTAAATGCCGGGCACTATATGTAAAGGCAGGTGAATAACTACTCCTGTACTTGCCCGAAGGTATATACCAGTAGCAGGGGGGCATTTTGAGAATGGGAACATGCTCTATATATATTCTTGATTATTGTGTGTATTTCCTTATAAAGGTTGTCTCATTCAGACAAGATGCTTTCCCTTTACGACATATTCCATTTTGTGAGAACCTCCTTAAGCCAGCTAGTCTTTACATAGTATATGTCTTTCTTGAGTGGTTCACCAATGTTTTCTTTGTCATAAACTGTGGCCAGGCATAGCTTCAGTTGAAAAAAAATGTTTTGGAGATTATAGCAGGGACTCCTCATCCTATTTTTCATATAATAATGTGTTCATTACTCTGTAATGTCTTATTTTATTTTTATAAGTTCCCCAGAATCTGTAAATCGCTGGACGAATTTGATGGACACTGATATAATCAAAGATATTATTACATTGAGGATATTACAAAAAGTATTATAGAATTAAAACTTTATTTTCATAATGGAAATTAAATAAATCCAATTCACTAATATTTAAGTGTTTGCGAAAGACTATAAAGCATATTGTCTTGCATTTAAGAATAACCATTTAAAAAAAAACTAACGAAATCCTAGAAGACTCACCTCCACCTCTTCTTGATGAAACTTATAATAGAGGCCAGAGGCAGGGACAGATGTCTGGCGCACGCGGTGAAAGTTATCACAGCCCGCCTCGAGGATAGTGTGGGCTGTTCATAGTAGCAGCCCGACCATAGCGACTGGTATTGATCCCGGAGGAAATGGGGATCTAAACGAGGAAAGCACCAGGGACAACATCAAGAGGAGCAATAGGGAAGTATTTCTAGGATTTTTTTTTTTTTTGTTTTTTGTAAATAGTTGATTTCCTTTTAGAACATATTCTTCTTTTAATTCTCATAAAATATCTCTTATTAATAGTTAGTGAGGAGTACTCTATCTTTCTTTCACTGTGTTTTATGTTCAGAAGTTGGGTGTTGTTCAATAGGAATCACAATTCTTACCCCTGCGACTGTTACAATATAAATAACGTTGTCCTTTACTGATAAAAGTTTTCCTGCCAGTCAAATAAATTAGAGGAAAATAACTTGTAACCAAGAAAAACCGTGGAGCAGCAAAACAGAGGAGCAAAATGTTGACTGAATGTCAACCTTGATAGCTATTCACCACTTGAAGTTAGAGTTTTTATACAATTATCATTCTCATTAATAAGGTTTACCTGAAAATCACCAATACTAGATACATGGCACTAGTTACATTACATTTACAATTATTATATAATTGATCATGTAATACACTTTTGTCTTTTTTCAATTCTCAGATAGGCATATTACAACTATATAATAGGATCCATATTAAATACTGTTACATCAAAAGTGAAGCGTAATTGAATTATGTTTTACTTCAGATTACAGTGACATTTCTGTTTGGCAGCCATATGTCCTCTGTTGTCTCTTTTAATTGGAGATTATTTAGAAATTAACAACTTGTTTTTCCTCCCATAGCAACCAATCAGGCAACACTGTTAAAGGGCTGACATAAGATTGGTGATGCTAAGTGCCTTCCTGTGAATGAAGCAGGAGCTGATGTCATCTTGTACGTCGATGGAGATCATACCAATGATTTATGTAGTTAGGGAGTCCTCTTTCCCATGGTTTCTCGTGGGTCCCTGTTTGGTTGCCTTCCATCAATTATCCGTACCTAATTTATTTTTATTTAGTGTCTCATTTGATCTATATACCCTATTATATAAAAACTTAACACACAGCATGATAACCTAACTGCTTGCAACACAAATACAGTACACAAATTGGCTAACCATGTGCTAAACTTAGCAATTTTCCCCTCCCTAGTGTCATGTGTCTTGTTATGTTATTAAGGTATTTGGTGTTGTATTGGAGCAGGTCTTTTAAAATTGGTTTATCTATTCACTCTAATAGGGTCCTGGAAGTTCAACATGCTCTCATGGCAATGGTTACCAAAGAAGTTGAGTGCTTGTGCCCATATACGAGGTCGTTTGTCTTTTCACAATTGACAGATGGTATTTCCAGCATTGCTGCGTGGTCAAACGGGCGGAGGGGGGGGGTCATCTGACATTTGTCAAACCATACGTTGCATGCTAAAGTAAATGATTGATCTGCCTCGCTGTAGTCCCAAAAGGAAGTCCCTACAGATGATACACAAGAAAGTGTGCTCAAGACAAGCAGACTGAAAGATATGGATACTGGAAAATGTTCTGTGGTTCTGCTAGAAAAGATAAACTTAGTTGGTTGTTTCAGATAATCTAAAGCCTTAATGGCATCACCAAGTGAGAAGTGCAAAACAGTGTGTCTTGCCTTACAGTTTGGTGCATTATGCTTGAGTGTCATGGTCTAGGGACAGTGGTGGCGCAACTAGGCAGAGGTTGCACGAGGCGGCACTCGAGCCCTTTCTGTGGGCACCCGGGCCATCACCCAAGCACACCATACTGACTCGAAGAATCCTTCCTGCAGTTGTAAGCAAAGGTAAAAGATGCGGCTTTCAGTCATATATTTAAGTGTACTTCACTACTGGGAATGTAGGAAGAGGGAGCATGAGTAGAAAGGACGAAGAATTATCTTGGAAGACTTCTGTGGTCCCAGATTCTCTGTGTACCATTTTTTTTTTTTTTTTTTTTTGAGGGACAAGGGAAAGAAAGCTACAATGATGCTGCCAAAATTCCCATCTGTCCTCAGGAGGCCAATATGTGGGGAAAAAGTTGTTGAAAAACAGGGAGCAATAAGTTGCTGCTTTTTATTTTTGGTTGGCAATGCCGATTCAATAAGCGGGGTTTTCAGTTGGCCAGTTTGGGCAATCGACGCTAAAACGTTCGCCATCACTGGTCTAGGACTACTGTTTTCTGATGGCTGTAGGTGTACAGTTGTTGAGGAAAAAACCATGAATGCCAAGTTTCCAACTCAACTTTGGAAACTAGGCAGCAGAGCCATATGCCCACATTCACTAACCGAACCAACCTCAAGGGACAACTACTCCTTGCTTAAGCAAACCAAGGATAATGGTTGCCAGTTTTCTAGACCCTTAAAAAACCTATTGAGAATATTGAGGCAATCCTTATACTAAAGGTGGCGGGTACAGGTCATCACCATGATATCATCATGGAGGACTAGAAGCGGGTTGAAGTGGAAAGTTGAAGCTCTTTTGAAACTACGATGCAAGAGTGTTAAGCAAAGATAAAATAAGGATGGCCACCTACAAAGGACACTTTGACACAATTTGGACATTTTCAACTTATCGCCAGGGGTTTGGATTATACTGTTAAGCTGTACACCTTACTATTTTTCCCCTCTTGGCAACCAACAGTTTATTTGCTGCCAAGCTAACCAAGCAGCGTAACCTCTGTTCACGTTATGGCATCATAACCATTCCAATAAACCTTAACAAATTATGTTTGCTACTTCCACTTCCTCAAAATGTCTCTTCTTGCAATCATTACTCCTATCCATAGACCAGATCTAGTATTACAATAGGGCATTTTCCCACATCTTCAATTCTTAATATACCAACTTTTGGATGTTTAAGAGTTTACCGTACTTATTTTAAGAATTTTTCCAATACATGTAGGACCATTAACATTGCAAAATCAGACAAAAATGGTGCGTATATTTAAACTCAATTAATCATACACATCCTCCCGACCAGATTATATACTACTTGCATATGTCCACAAATTTAGTCCTCTTTTTTTTTTTCCAACGTAAACATTAATGTCAGTGCTGGTACATTGAGTTCTTAATAAAGCAGGTTATTGTAATGAAAGTTTAGTCATCATCTAGAATCTTGCTTTATATTTTCCCAAGCTGAAGTTCGCAACTAAATTTGCATGATGCACCAATCTTATAAGGAACAGGAGTTAGTCACGCAACAGATTTTACAATCAATAACTTAGAAAGACACATTCCCGAACACATAATCATGACAACAAACCATTACCTGAGGCCAACGCATCTGAAGAGATACTTCAGATGCGTGTTCATGCATCCATAAAGTCAGCCTTGAGTGTCGTAGTGTGGCAATATTTATATATCTAAGGGTCAAGTATGGTGAACTAGCTATTAGTAATTCATGTAATTTTTTGGGTGTCGTAATTTTGCAAAAATAAATAAGTAGTCCATGGACCATCCGCCTCATCATTTAGCATGCCAAGTTTGGATACCGCTTTCACATGCATCATAGGCAGCTTCCAGCTAATTACATTAATGCATGAAGAACGAGCATTTGTCCCTTAGTTTGATCAAACTGTATCTTGCTATTGTATTCATTGCTGTTAATTAGGGTGGAAAAGAGAAATACGTGCACCTTACATCCCTTAAACATTTTTTCCCTTTGTTGGCATTAACAGTTTTTTTTCTGTGCACATTAGATACTACATATTTTTGTAATACTGTTGCGAACAAATCAGAATTTTAACCCACTATTTATTGTCATATTAACGCAATTTTGTGGTACTGTTTTGGTTTGGTCACATGACATATTCTTAATGAGAAAAATAGCTAGCAGATATGGTGCTGGAGCGAAGTAGGAGATTCATCTTACATCCAAGTGCTTTATTAATATCTATAGAGGTTAGTACTTGGTTATAGTACTATATGATTTAGTGATCCCGGGATTGAAATGGAAAAGGTGTGGGCATTGTAGGCTTCTGTTGTGCTCTGAGACAGATAGGATCAGAGATGAAGCTTCCGAGCGAAAAAAATGGTGTGAAAAATGTAGACGGGAAACATTATCAAAAATAGTCCTATGCAAACATTATTCGTTTTGATTTATCAAATAAATGTTGAAAAGGTGAGGTATACTTTAAGTTAAAAATACTCTAATTTAGCCCTCAACATGATATGCCTGTCTAAAATTGTGCCAACTGTAAAGACTTGGTGGACGAGAGATTTATTTCAGTTCTTTACTTAGTTCCACTGAAGAAATATTAATGCATCAGTGTACCAAGGACATTTTTCACAAATTTAAAGGTTTCCAACTTATGGAAGCTTCCAGCTTGGGGGAAGCTAACACAAAAAACAGTCCAATATCAATGGCTCTGATTTAAATTGGTCGTCATTTTGGTATATCATCATTTGTTAATATGTTTATATAATTACCGTATATATCGGAGTATAAACGACCGAGGAATAAGCCCGAGGACCCCTAATTTTACCACCAAAATTGAAAAACTTATTGACCAGAGTTATAAGCAGGGTGGGTGGGAACGGAATGTCACAGACTCCAAGTAATAGCCAGCCAGCCTCCCATGTTAGGATATTATAGAAAGCAAGCCCCTCCCATGTAGTATATAGCCAGCCAGCCCCCTGTAGGATTAGACAGCCAGCTCCCATTGTCAGTATATAGCCAACCAGACCCCCATTGTAGATATAGCCAACCAGCCAACCATGTAGTATATAGCAAACCCAGACCCCCAGGTAAGTATATAGCAAAACCAGCCCCCCATTGTAGTCATATCAAGCCAGCCCCCTCATGTAGATATAGCCAGCCAGCCAGAACCCCCTCATGTAGTATATAGCCGCCAGCCAGCCCCCCCCTGTAGTATATAGCAGCCAGCCCCAACCTTCATGTTACGTATTACAGCAGCCAGCCACCCTAATGTAGATGTTTTACAGACAGCCAGCCCCCTCATGTAGTCTTAGTATACAGCCAGCCCAGCCCCCCTCATTGTAGTATACAAGCCGCCAGCCACCCTCATGTATGTTACAGCCAGCAAGCCCCCCTCATGTAGTATACAGCCAGCCCCCCCCACATGTAGGATAAAGCCAAGCCCCCCTCACCCCCTCATGCACTACCCACCCACGAATGTAGTAGGTCCCCATATGGACATGGAGTAGTACAGCCAAAGAACACCATCCAGGTAGGATACAGCACAGCCAAACTGCCCCCCTCATTTGTAGGTATACAGCCAGCCCCCCCCCTCAATGTAGGATATAAAGCCAGCCCCCCCCCTCATGTAGTATTACAGCCAGCCCCCCACCCCTATGTAGGTATACAGCAGCCCCCCCCTCAGTAGTATACAGCCAGCCCCCCCTTCAGGTGTCATATACAGCCAGCCCCCCCCCACTCTAGAGTATACAGCCAAGCCCACCCTCCATGTGTATACAGCCAGCCCCCCCTCATGGAGTATCACAGCAGCCCACCCCCCCCCTAACCTTCCATGTAGTATACAGCCAGCCCCCCCCCATCACCCCTCACATGTAGTTCTACAGCCAGCCCCCCCTCATGTAGTATCCAGCCACCCCCCATGTAGTATACAGCCAGCCCAAGCCCCCCCCCCCATTGTAGGTGTAGTATACAGCCAGCCAAGCCGCCCCCCCATGTATATACAGAAGCCCCCCCCACATGTAGTTATACAGCCCGCAGCCCCCCCCATGTCTAGTATACAGCCAGCCAGCCCCCCCCCCCCCCAATATGTAATGTATGATTACAGCCAGCCAGCCCCCCCCCATGTAGATATACAGCCAGCCAGCCCCCCCCATGTAGTAGACAGCCAGCCAGCCCCCCCCAGTTAGTTATACAGCCGGCCCCCCCATTAAAAAAAAATTTACATCCACCCTCCAGCGTCCCGAATGCTCGGAGTGGTCCTGATCCTCGGCATGGCTCTTTTTTTCTTATCCTTGCTGTATTAGCCAGCAGAAATGCCATCCACACGATAGGCTGGATGGCACAAACATGATGTGGCGGTTGTCGCCACTGATGATGTCATACTGTGCGACAGCCGGCAGATCACCATGGCAAAAGTCTCTGCTGGCAATACCGCAAGAGTAGGCAGAAGAAGAGGAGCCCGCAAGCATGGGGACGTTGGTAGTACGTATATACTGTGTTATAAGTGAGTTTCGTTTCTGTGTGAGGTTTTTCAGCACATTTGTGTGCTGAAATTCGGCTGTAAAAGGTGTATATTAATGGTTTAGAAGGCGTTATCAGAAAGAAGGAGTATAAGTAACTTTCTGCAAACTGGGATCTACCATGGGAAACTAGTTAAGACATGTGAAATGTTTGCAATCTGGCTGGCACTATTTAGACTGGGCTGGTCAGCAGATTCTACTTACTCTTTTTTGAAAGCAGATGGCAAAGGCTTTTTAACTTTGAAGGTATTGTTAGACATTTTCTTGGGCATAAGTTACAGAAGTACATGAAGAGTAGACGCCACTAAAAAAACTTTAAACAGCTTCTAGTATAATGGTTTCAAGGTTGTAAAGATGACTGTGATCAAGTATACACATTTAATAGAGAGCTTAGTGATAATTTATACCTAGGGAAATTGCTTGAGTGGGCACCATGAGAATACAAGGTTCTGTGTAGGTGGTTATGATTGTTGGGAAGTTTTGAAGGGCCAGTAGTGACATCATTGTGTGTAGGAGTATCATAAGCAGGATGTAGGATATCGTCTCGGAATGTGGTCAAACCATGATTGAAACTTAAAAATTATTTTAATAGTAGATATGTTAAGACAAATCTACAAATTGGGACAATACCCCATATGTGGATGAAACCACTTATGGGCTCATAACAGAGTGCAGATGGGAAGACCACCATATGTTTTGAAGGACAACTTTTTGCAGAAAAAAATTTCAGGCGCTTTGGTAGCATTTGCTGAGCCTTATAAAACATACCAGAACAATAGAAACCCCTGTGAACGTGACCCAAAATTGAAAGTACACCCTTCAAAGAGGTTAGTAACACTATTTGGGGTGTCTAAAGTCCATGGATCAAATTTATTAACGATTTGACAGTAATGCAAAACACAAATTTATTCTGATTTAATTTAAATTTTTTATATCATTTAACTTTTCACAATCTGCGACGGATATATCCGCCGAAAGCTATAAAGGAGTATGAAGAGGGCTCAACGGGCTGAGGCCTCCATACAGAGAGCGCCATGCTTTAAGTAACGCTGGCGACTTTGCCGGCGGCAGGGAAGAGGTTTTACACCCGCGATCGGTGCAAGCACCCAGCGGGGGTGATAGCGATAGGTCTTTGCTGCAATATGCAGCAAAGCCCATCTCTGTATGAAGAGGGCTCAGCCCGTGAGCCCTCCTCATACTCCCTTCATAGCTCTGCGGCGGATATATCCGTCGCAGAGGGTGAAAAGGTTAAATGATAATTAAAAAATTTAAATCAGTATCAGAATAATTTTTTTTGCATTACTGTCAAGATAGTTAATAAAATGTGATCAATGGACTTTAGACAACCCAAAATAGTGTTACTATACTCTTTGAGGGGTTTACTTTTCAATTTGGGTCACTTTCAGGGGTTTCTATTGTTCTGGTATGTTATAGGCTCAGCAAATGCTACACAGCGCCTGAAATTTTTTTCAGCAAAATTTGTCCTTCAAAAGCATGATGGTGGTCCTTCCCATCTGCACTCTGTTATGAGCCCATAAGTGGTTTATATCCATATTTTCACACTCAAGAGAAACTGTACAATAAAATCTGAGATGTGTTCTCTCATTTTATCTTGCATGAACATAAATTTTAGGCCTAAAGCAACATAAAGCAGACATATGGTTAATGGTAACCTATTTGGGAGGTTGGGCTAACTGTATAATGAGCATAACATTTAGAAATCAGAAAATTGCTAAATTTGCCACATTTTCACCAAATGTTATATTTTTTCATAAATAAATGCAAAACATTTCAAACTAAATTTACCAATAAAGTGATGTACAACATGTCATGGAAAAACAAATCAGAAAATCACCTTGGTAAATTAAAGCATTTAAAGGTGTAGCAATCTTATTCTGGCATTTGGCAAATGTACATAATTTTAGATTTAGATAATTTTTACAGAATAATATGCAGAGGTTTCTTTCTATAGTGTAAATATATATGAAGAAAAAAAATATTTATTTATACATGCAAAAAAAATTACTAAAAAGTATGGGTAACAGAAACTATGGTTTTTGTCCATATATGCTTTCCAATTTGTAGATTTGTCTTAACATATCTACTAGTTAAAATACTTTTTAAGTTCAATCATGGTTTGAGCTCACATTCCGAGAAGATAAGTCCTACATACTGTCTTATTATACTCCTACACACAATGATGTCACTACTGTGCCCATTAAAACTTCCCAACAATCATTATACACCTACACAGAACATTGTACTCTCTGGTGCCCACTCAAGCAATTTCCCAAGGGATAAATTAGCACTAAGCTACTCTAATTAAATGTGTAATACTTGAGCACAGTCATCTTTACACCTTGAAACCAATAGACTAGAAGCTGTTAAAGTTTTGTGAGTGGCAGTCTACTTCAAGTACTTCTGTAACTTATGCCAAATAAAAATGTCTACAAGACCTTCAAATTTAAGAAAGCCTTTGCCATATGCTTTCAAAAAAGTAAGTAGAATCTGCTGACAGCCCAGTCTAAATAGTGCCAGCCAGATTGCAACATTTCAACATGTCTTAACTAGTTTCCATGGTAGATCCCAGTTGTGCAGAAGTGACTTGTACTCCTACTTTCTCTGATAACTCCTTCTACCGTATATACTCGTTTACAAGCCGAATTTCAGCACAAAAAATGTGCTGAAAAACCTCACCTCAGCTTATACACAAGTATATTCGGTAGATGGAGTTATAAGAGAAAGTAGGAGTATAAGTCACTTCTGCACAACTGTGATCTACCATGGAAACTAGTTAAGACATGTTGAAATGAGTCAAAAAAGAAAAAACCCAAACACTCACTCTACATACTCACTCTCTAGCGTCCCCGAAGCTTGGCGCGGCTCCTCTTCTTTCTTCTACTTGCTGTATTAGCCAACAGAGACGTGTCCATGTGATCTGTCGGCTGTCGCACAGTATGACATCATCAGTGGTGACACCGCCACATCATAGCTGGGTGGCTATACTACTACATGGGAGGCTGGCTGGCTATACTACCACATGGGAGGCTGGCTGGCTATACTACTACATGGGAGGCTGGCTGGCTATATACTACTACATGGGAGGCTGGCTGGCTATATACTACTACATGGGGGGCTGGCTGGCTATATACTACATGGGGGGCTGGCTGGCTATATACTGGGAGGCTGTGACCAATGCAGTTCCCACCCACCGCTTATACTCGGGTCAATAAGTTTTTCAATTTTGCTGGTAAAATTAGGGGTCTCGGCTTATACTCGGGTCGGTTTATACTCAAGTATATACGGTAATTTATATAAAAAATATTAACAAATGAGTGGAGATACCAAAATGACTACCAATATTAAATTCAGAGCCATTGATATTGGACTGTCTTTTGTGTTAGGCTTCCCCAAGCTGTTACCAATAAGTTGGAAGCATTTAAATTGTGAAAAATGTCTTGGTACACTGATGCATTAATATTTTCCTTCAGTGGAACTAAAGGAAAGAACTGAAAATAAATCTCATAGAACCATCACTCGTCCACCAAGCTTTACAGTTTGCACAATTTAGACAGGCATATAATGTTGAGGTCTAAATTATGAGTTATTTTCATAAATTAAAGTATACCTCACCTTTCAACAAATTTATATTGATAAACAGAATAATGTTTGCATAGGAGACTATTTTGATAATGTTTCCTCTACATTTCACCATTTTTCGCTCTGGAGGCTTCATCTCTCATCCTATCTCAGAGCACACAGGAAGACGACAATCCACACATTTTCCATTTCAATCAAGGTATCAGCTAAATCATATAGTAATCTATAACCAAGTACTAACCTCTATAGATATTAATAAAGTACTTGAGGTAAGATGGAATCTCCTACTTAGCTCCAGCAGCCAATATCTGTAGCTATTTTTCTCATTAAGAATATGTCATGTGACCAGACCAAAAGCAGTACAAAAAAATTGCCGTTAATATGCAATAAATAGTGGGTTCGAAATTTCTGATTTGTTCGCAACATGTAGAACAAATATGTATGTATCTATGTTCACATAAAAAAAAAAATTATGCCAAAAAAGGAAAAAATGTGTAAGGTATGTAAGTGCACCGTATTTCTCTTTCCACCCTAATTAAAGCCAATGAATAAAATAGCAAAGATACACTTGAGCAAACTAAGGGACATAATGCTAGTTCTTTCATGCATTAATGTGAATTAGCTGGAAAGCTGCCTATGAGGCAATGTGAATCTGAGTATCCAAACTTGGCATGCATAAATGATGAGGCCGGATGTCCATGGACTACTTATTTTTGCAAAATTAAGACACACAAAAAAATTAACATGATTACTAATAGCTAATTCACCATACTGACCCTTAGATATTATAATATTGCAACACTACGACACTCACAGGCTGACTTATGATGCATGACACAGCATCTGATAGTATCTTCAGGCGTTGGCACAGGTAATTGTTTGTGTTCATGATTGTTTATGTGTTCGTGAATGTCTTCTAAAGTTACGGATTGTAAAATTCTGTTGCGTGACTAAATCCTGTCCTAATATATAGATTGTGCACCTGCATATTTAGCTGCGAACTTTAGCTGGGAAAATATAAAAGCAAGATTCTAGATGATGGACTAAAGCTTTCATTACAATAACCTGCTTTAGTTAAGAACTCAAATGTACAAGCACTGACTATTAATGTTAAGTTTGAAAAAAAAAAAAAGGAATATAATTTGTGGACATATGCAAGTAGTATAATCTTGGTCGGGAGGATGTGTATTATTATATTGAGTTTAAATATACACACCATTTTTGTCTGATTTAATGCATATGTTATGGTCCTACATAATAAGTACGGTATATTCTTAAATCCAAAAGTTGGTATATTAAGAATGAAGATGGGGATAAATGGCCCTATTGTAAATACTTGATATGCTATGAAAGGAGTAATGATGGCAAGAAGAGACATTTTGAGGAAGTGGAAGAGAGAAAAACATAAATTTGTTAAGGTTATTGGAATGTTATGATGCCATAACGTGAACAGAGTTATGGCTGCTTGGTTAGCTTGGCAGCAAAGAAAATGTTGGTGCCAAGAGGGGAAAAAATAGTATGTGTACAGCTTAACAGTATACATCCAAACCCCTGGCGATAGAAGTGAAAATGTCCAAATTGTGTCCAAAGTGTCAATATTTTAGGGTGGCCATCCTTATCTTTCATCTTTGTTTAACATCTCTTGGGCATGGAGTTCAGAAGAGCTTCAACGTTGCCACTGAAACCCTCTTCTAGTCCTCCATGATGATATCATGGTAGATGACCTTGCACTCCTCCACCTTTAGTATAAGGATGCCTCAGATATTCTCAATAGGTTTTAGGGCTGAAAACATGGTTGCTAAGTCCAGCACCATTATCCTTGGTTTCTTAAGCAAGGAAGTAGTTGTCCTTGAGGTGTGTTTAGGGTAGTGATGTGGGAATAGTGCTCTGCTGCCTAGTTTCCAAAGTGGATTTGGAAACTTTGGCATTCCTGGTTTCCTCAACTAACTGTAGCTACCTACAGCCATCAGAAAACATGTAGTCCTAGACCATGACACTTCAAGCATAATGCACAACTGTAGGCAAGACACACCTGTTTTTGCACTTCTCACTTGGTTGATGCCACTTAGGCTTTAGATTATCTGAACCAACTAAAGTTTATCTTCATCTCAGCAAACCACAGAACGTTATTCCAGTAATCCATATCTTTAGTCTTCTTGTCTTGAGCACACTTTTTTGTAAATCATCTTTAGAGGCTTCCTTTTGGGACTACAGCGATGCAGATCAATATATTTAATTTAGCATGCAACGTATGGTTTGACAACTGTCAGACTGACACCCCCACCCTCCGCCCCTGACCACTGCAGCAATGCTGGAAATACTCATCTGTCAATTTTGAAAAGACAACCTCTGTATATGGCACAAGCACTCAACTTCTTTGGTAAACCATAGCCATGAGTAGCCATGTTGAACTTCCAGGGACCCGTATTAGAGTGAATAAGAGTGATAAAACCAATTTTAAAAACCTGCTCCCAATAAACACCAAATACCTTAATACAATAACAAATCACATGACACTAGGGAAGGGAAAATTGTTAAGTTAGCACAATTTGGCCATTTGGTGTACTTAATTTGTTGCAAGCAGTTTAGGTATCAATGGCTGTGTGTTAAGTTTATTTATATAATATGTTATATAATCAAATGAGACACTAAATAAAAATAAATTAGGTTACAGGATAATTGATGGAAGGTCAACCACAGGGACCACGAGAAACCATGGGAAAGAGGACTCCCTAAATACATAAAATCATTGGGAATGATCTCCATCTGAAGTACAAGAGTGACATCACTGCTTCATTCACAGGAAGCACTTAGGAATCACCAATCTTATTGTCAGCCCTTTTAACAGTGTTGCCTGAATGTGTTGCTAATGGGAGAAAACAATTTGTAATTTCTGAATAATCTCCAATTGAAGAGAGACAACAGCACCATATGGCTGCCAAAACAGAAATGTCACTGTAATCTGAAGTAAAACAGAATTGCAATATTACTGCTTTCACTTTTGATGTACAGTATTAATATTGGATTCATTCTATATACTAGGTGTAAATGCTCTTGAAGAATTGAAAAAGACAAAAAGTTGATTACTGCAATTATAATAATTGTATGTAACTGTAAGCTATTGCCATGTATTATGTATTGTTGATTTTTCCAATTGGTAACTATTTATGGAGAATGATAAACTTGTATAAAAACACTAGAACTGCAAGTGGAAATAGCTATCAAGGTATGACATCAGTCAACCTTTTGCTCCTCTGTTTTGCTCTCCAACGTTTTTTCTTGGTTCAAATGGTTTATTTTCCTCTAATTTATTTTGACTGACAGGGAACTTTATCAGTAAAGACAAGTTATTTATATTGTAAAGCGGCAGGAAAATTGTGATTCCTATTGAACAACACCTAAGCTTCTTGACATACCAACACAGTGAAAAGAAAAGATATGGAGTACTCCTCACTAATATTAATAAGAGATATTTTATGTAGAATAAAAGCAAAATATAGTATCTTAAAAGGAAATCAACTATTTAAAAAACAAAAAAAAAATCCTAGAAATACTTACCTATGCTCCTCTTGATGTTGATCCTGGTGCTTTCCTCCGTTAGTCCTCCATTTCCTCCGGGATCATCAACATGTCCAGTGGTCCGGGCTGCTAATTATGAACAGCCCCACACCTACCTCTGAGGGGGTGTGCATAATTTGCAGCCCGGTGCGCCAGACATCTTGTCCCTGCACTCTGGCCTGCTAATTATAAGTTTCAAGAAGAGTGGAGGTGAGTACTTCTAGGATTTCTTAGTTTTTTTTAAATGGTTTATTTCCTTTAAATGCAAGACAATATGCTTTATAGGTCTTCTCAAAACACTTAAAATATATTAGTGAATTGGATTTATTTAATTTCCATTTAGAAATAAAGTTTTTAATTCTAATATTTGTAATATCCTCAATGTAATAATAATCTTTATTTATATAGTGCCATCAAATTCTCCAGCGCTTTACAGATTCTGGGGAACATATAAAAATAAAATAAGACATTACAGAGTAATAACAGCTATATATGAAAAAATAGGAATGAGAGCCCTGCTATAATCTCCAAAAATGTTTTTCCACTGAAGCATGCCTGGCAACGTTTATGACAAAGAAAGCATTGGTAACCACTACAAGAAAGACATATTAACTCATGTAAAGACTAGCTGGCCTAAAGGAGGTTCTACACAAAATGAATATGTCGTAATGGGAAAGCATCTGTCTGAATGAGACAACCTTTATAAAGGAAATACACATAATCCAAGGAATATATATAGGCATGTTCCCATTCTCAAAAATGCCCCCTGCTACTGTATATACCTTCAGGTGCAAGTACAGGCATAGTTATTCACCTGCTTTTACATTATAGTGCCCATTTACAATCTGGATTTAGCCTCTGTCTATTATACAAACATTATCTTTGTACCTAGCGTGACTGCAGCTATAAGCCTGGGCAGTATATCAGAAACGCTCTTCTATGCACCAGAGGGTTTACTACGAAGGAACTTTCAGCTTTATGAACAGTCTTTGTTTATGTATTCAGCTTATTAGTGAAGGCCGTGTAGGAGTATATTTCTGTTCTCTGCCTGATGCAATAAAGCACCCAGGTTTATACAATGCCAAATGTAATTCAGGAACTTCTTCTGTCAGGATATCATTCACATAAGTCTGCTGATAGGATTGTGCTGCTAAACTACAGACTAAACTAAGGTCACAGCACAATACCTATACAATGCCTTTCCTAAATATCAATACCAGGTACATAAATTGGAAATCCCTTGTTTAACTTGGTTACAGCTAGAGTCATATAAATGCCAGAGCTTAACCTCGACGGTGAGGAGAAAGGAGAGTCTACATTAATTCATGACCTAATGTTGTCTACCATTCACTTACCAATTGTTGGTCAATGGGAGGAATTGCATCATGATGTCCATAAATTATAGCAGGGTTATACTGGCTAAAAAGAACAGGATAGAAGACCCTTTTCCCTGAGGAGAAGATAAAATAATATATCAGAACAAAACCTTAAGATTTTTGAAGGTTAGGCTAGATTTTTGCAGGATCAGTTGCACTGTATTTGGGGTACATGAAATCGGTTGAATAACTTTTATTAACTTTTTTTTGGTAGAATAGGAAAGAAAGAACAGTTCTTGCCTCTCATTTAATTATCATTACACCTAGAATTACGGTAATATTATATGTGTATAAGTTTTACATGTTTAAAAACTTTTGGACAGGAAAGTAAACCCTTTTCTGAAAAGTTAAGATAATATAATATACAGAAAAAAATAAGCCTCTTCTCAGATTAACATATCATATCTTATAGATAAGTGGGAATGCAGACCTGGTAAATACTGCTCCATGATTGATTATTACAAAGTGTGTACAATATTCCTGCATTACTATATCCTTGCTACACTTCTCCTAAACACTGCAGAGGCATGTTTTTCACTTCCTACACTTACTTGATGTTTTAAGTCACATTCCATTATCATTTTATTATTTTATAATTGTTGGCCTTGTACGGGCACCATGATTCAAAGCATTATTTTTTTACAGAATTACTTTATTGTTAAGGTTTTGTTTAAAAAAAAAAAAAACTTAAATTTGACTTGATCATCACATAGTCTGATCACTTCTATAATGTATTTATATATGCAATACAGCAATACATTATAAACTGCAGGTTCTAACTAAGAGGCAGTCCATTAGGATGAGTCTCTGACCTTTGTAAGACTCTTGGCTGCCATGACAGCTTGCATCCGCAGTGTTTGTCTGCCAATGGTAAGGGAGTCTTCCTCCTCTTCTAGTGATTTAAATACTGCAGTCAGTATTGGCAGCAGTATACAAAGTGTTAAATGGCTGCGATCAACCACCGATGTTGTCATTGCTCTTGTGTCTATCATGGCATTCAAGGCTTTTGTGCAGCTAGATCTTATGGACATACCTGTACATTCAAACTTTATTTGTATACACCTTTTAAACCCTATGGGAAATGGTTAAAAACAGAATTTGATATCTTCCTTGTATAGCACAATATAGAGGGTTATTGGTATAATACTTATTAGCATAAGACATTTTAATTTGATTGAACTTTTTTTCAACCCAATAACTATGCTATAATTTGATAATATGAAAGATAATGTTTTTTCTACATTAATAATTATGGTAAAAAAAATTTTGGGTTAAAAACATTGAAAGCAGTGTGAAGAAAGGTTAGACAAGCTAAAAGTATACAACAAATAACAGAAAAAAAAAGAAAATCCGACTTTGTGGCAAGCAATTTTTAGGAGACATCATTATCCTCCCAATCCTTATTCTAAACAATAAATATATGGACAAATAATTAGTGAGTTCAAAAATAAAATAGGAAATGATGAGATGAGATGAGACTCGATCCATAGCAGGACAGGTCGTACCTGGTTGTGTGTTGATCCTGCATGAGTTCAGAAACTCTACATTGAAGTAGATATCCACATCACAGAAAAACAGAAGGACATTACTTCCTTTCCAGGCACGAGCACCTATGTCTAATCCTTTTCCACGGGAGAATTCCTCATTCAGCTGGATAAATGTAAAATTCTTGAAGTTCACCGCCCTGGTAAGTAACAAAAAAAACTTATTTTTTCTTTTTACTGTGACTTGTCCACAAGAACTATGTGCAGTATAAACAGCCTTATGCAAACTCAGTCCCACTCACTCTACCCCACTCCAGTCCATTTTCGGTCATTGATAAAGGTGTTGTAAACTTTTTTTCTGCGATACCATCAGAACTTCTTCCCTTTCTAATGATTTTTACTCTAAAACCTCTACTAAATCTGGTAGCAAGATACATGGTACAATAATGAAGTGTCAATATACATTTCAAAAATTATTGAAATTATTAGTGGTATGAATTTAGTCTAGGCACAAATAGTTGTAATAACTGCAAAAAAATTAAGAACACCAGTCATATAATAGCTATAAATAATTATTCCAGTAGGTTTATGAGGCATAGCAAACACATAAATAAATGTATATTCATGTGCAGTCTGTATACAGTCAATTCAGTTTATGTAAAATGTACTTTTTTTCCGCAAAACACCACCACAAAAGAAGCATGGAAATAGACCAATTACTCAGGTATTCAAACTGTGACTCCAATAATATATTTTTTTCACAGATTAGTAGCTCCTAGGATGCATGGCAATTTTGCCTTTCATTACCTATGCCCAGCTGTTTTTTTCATGCAGTCTCCTCTGGATGCACTGTTTATACACTGGAGATCAAACTTAGAGAACAACAAATTTCCTAAATATCAAGGTCATTGTGTAGTCAAAATCATATGTAAATATATTGTGGGAGATTTGGCCCAGTAGAGACCGTGGTAGAGGGGTGCTGTGATGCAGTTCAAGACAGTGACACCAAAGTACAGTCCAAAACAGGTCTCGCCTGCGTTTATTGTAGCAGCAAAATAAAACAGCCTTTACATTCAGGCATTAAATAAACAAAAATCCTACCCGTCAGGGTGCTAACTATACAGGTGTTCACTAACTCACCACTATACAAAATCACTTGGCTGCTCCAGGCACAGAGGTCAGGGCTGTGTGCTCTCCAGCCTCCTTCCAGAGAGACAACACTTCCAGCTCTGCTGAGCGGTTTAAAAAAAAAGACTGATTGGGCTGCTCCCATCACCTGTGTCCAAGGTGCTGGACACCCAACCTCAGCACTAAGGCCTTGCATAATAGCAAAACCTAGGGGAAACATACCGCCCATCCACAGTTAACCCCTTCAGTGTCTCACAATATCTTAATATGAGTAAAAGAGCAGTATTTTAGGCTAACTTCATAAATTGTATATATTCTAAAGCAGTGGTCAAACACACATTGTTGCACCCAAAAATTATTTTCCAAGGACTGGGTCGGGTAACCACCTGTGAAAAAAATTGATCGCCCAGCAAATGCATCATGTCTAACCCCAAACCATATAATGTGCCATTGCCAGCAACCATCAGTCTAAACTGCATCAGGCACTGGTCACAGTAGGGACAGCAGAGAGCAAAAAGGTCTAGATGCCTTTTACATCTAAATAACATTGACTGTTATGTTCTGTAGAATTGTTTCCCCTAGATCCTTGGTTGAACTTGATGGACATGTGTCTTTTTTCAACTGTATAAACTATGATAAGACCCCCTTTTCTATAGCATCCCACACTTATAATATCCCCTTGTCTTTGGCCTTTTCACTGTGAGGAAAAAAAAATATTCCTACTGTACATACTCAAAAATAAGCCAAGGCACCTTATTTTACCACAAAAAAATGGAAAAGTTATTGACTTGTGTATAACCCTAGGGTGGGAAATGTAGCCCCTAATCTTTCATAAATTGTCCAACAGCCTTCCCGAATCAGTGAAATATCCAGCAGCAGCTTCCCCTCATTTATAAAATGCCATTAGAAGCCTCCCCTCACTAATAAAATTGACATTTTATTAGTGAGGTAAGGCTGCTGCTACTGGACATTTTATTAGTGAGGTAAGGCTGCTGCTGGACAACAGCAGCCTCCCCTCATTTATGAAATGTCCAGCAGCCTCCCCTCACTAATAAAATGTCCAACAGACCCCCTCTCACTAATAAAATGGCCAGCACCAGCTTCCCCTTAGTAAAGGACATCTACCACCAGGGACAAGGATTGTAAGCTTCCTATGCCCTTGTTTGTAAGAAAAAAAAGACTTTAAAAATTATGTAAATGACCCTGAGGGGCTCCAAGCTTCATTAACATCTATGGAGAGTGGAGCCCTCACTTATTTGCATAGTTTTAAAAGACTTTTCTTGTAAAATCCAGTGCATGAGAAGCTAAAATAAGAGCTGATCCTGTCAGAGCTGCTGTGTTGAAACTAGGGTTTCAGTCACTTTGGAAGGGCACACAATGTTTGTCGAAGTCAATGAAAACTGGATAGGCTGCTAATTAAATAGGGTTTGTCAGATAATTAAGAAATTAGCACCAAGTACAAGATCAACACGAATAACTTGAAGGTATCTGAAAGTGTTTTCTAAATTTGATCAGTGTTTTTTTTAGTATTATCCAATTTATTGTGTACTTTTGAATATATACAATTTATGAATATATAATATATAAAACAATTGCTATTTTACCCATGTTCTGATACATTCACATAGGATTAAACAATTTCCTTGACTTTTAGGAAATTGTGTGTTATGCGCCAATTTTGATCTCCAGTTTATTGTCCTGTATGTATACACTATAATGAGCTTAGTGGATGCGCTGAGTAAATAAAGTAAATACTATTTTGGACATACAGATATACACTGTCAGGAATTTTAAAAATTACAATAGTATAGCGCCTCTGGACTTCGTATTATCAAATTAGAAGTATATATATATGAATAGATATCAGTGGATGTACTCATTTATTTGGTTAAAAAGGGTTAATAATGGAAATAAAATATAAAACAGAACAAAGTTTCATGTTCGGTCTATTATATTTATTTCTGTTTTATCAGCTCTTTTTATCAAATTAAATTAGTCCATGGATATCTATTCACATATATCCTTTTAATTTGGAAATAGGAAGTCCAGAGGCGCCAAACTATCATAATTTTTTCACTCTTGCCAGGTACATATCCAAAATCGTGTTTATGAAGATCCCAGACTATTAACACTTCACTGATAAAAGCATCTACTATTGTGCTTCATTGTACAAACAAAAAAGGTGAGCTAAAAATGAAATGTATAGGCAATACCGTACATAGGAGTGCTCCGTTTTTTTCCACCCTTCCCTTAAGTTAACCGGTTAAGGACCCGGCCCTTTTTTGTTTTTTCATTTTCATTTTTCACTCCCCACCTTCAAAAATCTATAACTTTATTTTTACACGTAAAGAGCTGTGATGTCTTGTTTTCTGTGTAACAAATTGCACTTCATAGTAATGGTATTGAATATTCCATGCCAGGTACTGGGAAGCAGGAAAAAAAAATTCCAAATGCAGCGAAAATAGTGAAAAAACACTTTTGCGCTGTTTTCTTGTGGGCTTGGATTTTATGGCTTTCACTGTGTGCCCCAAATGACATGTCTACTTTATTCTTTGCATCGGTACGATTACGGGGATACCAAATTTGTATCGATTTTATGATTTCATACATTTACAAAATTAAATCCTTCTGTACAAAAATTTTTGGTGGCACCCCCATCTTTTTGAAGCCACCGGCAACTTGCCAACGGCGATCGGTGCTAGCATTGATTGCGGATGTTACCGGTAAGCCTTTGCTGCAACATGCAGCAAGACTTACCGGCTATTGAGAAGGCTCAGCCCATGA
The DNA here is from genome assembly GCA_019512145.1 of Engystomops pustulosus. NCBI lineage: Eukaryota > Metazoa > Chordata > Amphibia > Anura > Leptodactylidae > Engystomops > Engystomops pustulosus. Next base: position 123,623,499 of record CM033641.1, on the reverse strand, counting down.
GCCCTCTCCATGCACTGTGACCCAACTTGCTGCACAAATAATCGGCGAGCGGTCGGTAACCGCTTAATACCAAGTTATTTCTCACTAGAGTTACCTTATAAGAGAACAAAAAGCATCATGAGAACAGAAGGCAGTTTTTAATTGACTTAGCTTTAGTACAAAGACCGGAAGAGGTTAGTCTCTTCCCACTTCACTGTTGCTGAGGACGATTCCTAACCTCTAGAACACAAAATTTTCATAACTCCTGAAAGTAAAGGGCAAGCAATAGAATAAGGGCATCATTCTGTTTGTTTTGAAAGGTGGAGGTTATATGACAATTTGGTAAAAATCATTATGAAATCAGAGTTACACTTTAAAATGCTGTCGTTAAAAAGTTATAATGCATTTCATTGTAAAAGTATTTTTCTAATAGAAAAGCAACCAATGTAATGGGTTTATTGTTTTAGCTTCTATATCTTCAATCCATTACACAAGGAGTGTAATTAAGTATTATTATATTATTTACAAAATTATATTTATGGTTATTTATAAAATTAAACTCTATAAATTATCAGTTATAGTAGTTATTAACTTTACCATAAGATAATACAAGGCCAACTTTTACTACAACTTTTACGGAGAAAGCATTAACTTTAGCTAAAATAATTGTAATAAGCTGAGCTAGTACTGTAATGACTACTAATTTATTTTCTGAAAAGTAAATAATCACTATAATTACTTATCACAGTCACTATAAATCTCAAGGCTGCAATGACACTTGTGCCAAGGACTGTTTAACTTTCCAGTTCAATGTTCCTATCAAGGCTAAGACAATCACCAAGATTTGGCTCTTTGCCATTATGTTAACAATGAAAGCAGAACACAAAAAGAACAGCAAATCAGAAATATTAGATACAAATGCAACTGAATATTTTACTTAAAATATCATTAGCAGGGATAAAAAGAAAATGGAAATTACAGTAAGGGCCACTTAAGGTGAAAGATATTAATACGGTATGCACTTGAAAGGAAAAAACTGCTATTGTAGCCTGAAAATGTTCTTTTGCTAGATCATATTTCATGAGCAGAATGGCTGTTAGTGATATACTGTGGTTAGAACTGCCCATAGATGTTCAAGTAGCGTTTTATGATGTTATTAATGAGTAATACATTTTTTATTTGATTTTTTTTTACTACTGAACATAATAGGGGCTCTTAATGTTTTTTCCACCCTTTCTTTCATTTTTGTATGGGTTTAGAAGTTATGATTTTTCCATTCTTTTTTGTATGAAAATGAATCATAAATCAATTTTAAATGAACATACATACAGGCAGTCCCCGGGTTACGTACAAGATAGGGACTGTAGGTTTGTTCTTAAGTTGAATTTGTATGTAAGTCGAAACTGTATATTTTATCATTGTAGTTCCCGACAATTTTTTTTTTTTGCCCCAGTGACAATTGGAGTTTCAATTTTTTTTGCTGTAATAGGACCAAGAATTATCAATAAAGCTTCATTACAGACAATTTTAAGCTAATTATTGCAATCTGGGACTATTTTAAAGCATCCAGAGAGCTTCACCAGAGGTCACAGTGGGCAGAGGGGTCCGTCTGTAACTATGGGTTGTCTGTAAGTCGGGTGTCCTTAAGTAGGGGACCGCCTGTATATCAAAGAAACATCGGAGTATCAGGAGAAAAAAATTATACTTGCACTCTTCAGGCAAAGAATTTGGATAAACCTTTAGTTTGAGAGTTATAATAAATCAATAATTTATTAACCAATGCAAGAACCAAGTGACAGTCAAATACAATCCAGGCTCGAATGGATCATAGATTGCATTTTAAATGGAATTTACAGATAAAGTCAATGGCAATATTTTAATCAGATGATTAACGGAAACCTACCATTTGATTTTATGCATTAGGAAGCAAACATACCTTAATACTGCTGAAGCTACACTGATACAGGATCATATCTTGGTTAATCCCTGAGCTGAGTGGTTTTGCTGAAAAACAATTATAACATTCAGGACCTTGGGAAAGCTGGGTCAGGCTGGCTGACAAACACATTAAGCACGGGAGCTTGTAATTATAACTTGAGTTTAGTCAAGACATGACTAATCGATCTGAGCTGGATCACTCATACACAGCAGCTGGGGGATGGTGCAGAAACTGATTATTCTGCCTTTAGGCACAACCCAGGGACTACATCATCCTGTCCTGCAGTGAATAACACATGTGCTAGGAGAAGCGCTGAACCAACCATAGAAGCTTCATTATCATAATGTTATATCTGTTTTATCAGCAAAACCACTCAGCACAAGGATTAACCAAGATATGATCCTGTATCAATGTAGCTACAGTAGTCTCAAGGTATGTTTGCTTCATAATGAAACAAATCAAATGGTAGGTTTCCTTGAAGCATCTTATTTGGTATTATTTTAATCAGATGTTTGTGCAGCTTATTTGTCTTCTTTGCTGTGTAGAAGCTTGAGGGATTAGATGGCCCAATTACAGTGCTAGATAATGCAGGATAGCAACATTTTACAGACATATAGGAACACCACGGCTTACAATTAAGACTACTAGTTAAAGATAGACCTCTCTGCTTACTGTGACTTTTGGTGAAGCTTTCTGGATGTTGGTACTTTATTTCTTTGTACATTTTTTATTTTTTTAAAATAAGAACATCAGCATTTTTCTGAAAATATAAAAACTACAAAGAGAATAGAGAACATGGGTCCCAAAAGGCAGCTATTGATGCAGAAAAAATAGTGTAGTCTGTCATTGGTCACTTAGGATAAAATTGGTGAAGTAGGACTCTAATTGGTCGAATGTGCTTACATTTTATCCATGAATGTTTCCCAGGCTATCCAGGTTTTCAAAACAACTTATAAATTTTACCTCATTTAAACAATCAATAATTAAGGGGAGGGGGGGTTCTTTTGATAATGGAACAATTACAAATTTTAGCAGCTCCTATAGTAAATCTGTCTTTAAAATGTATGGAGTTAAAATTGTTTGGAGTTAAAATTATATGTTTCCATTTACTACTTAACTATAAATTCAACTTAAGAACAAACCTATATATCTTAACCTGCGGACTGCCTGTATATTTAGCTGTACTGTATGGTTTCTACTGAAAGGGCTACTCTTTCACTTCCTGCTGCTGCATTGTCTATGCAGAAAGTGGAAGCATTTGTGCTAAATCAGAAAGTCCCCTCCGATTCCATAAAGATTTAAGAATTTTTTTTCTTTCATTTTTAAACTTAAATATCAGATTTGAATCAGATTTTTAACAATTTTTATGTTTTATAGTATCACAAGAAGGTCTCCTGAGAAAGAATGGGCATGTGAAACATGTTTTGGGGTGCCTTACCATCACCAATGGTGACTTTTAGGAGAACTAGTTTAGGTGATTTCATTATCTTATAAAACAGATATCCTCCCCGCTACATTGCACTACCACTTTAAAAGAATACAAATATCGGGAATGAGTATGTTACTACATTGTAACATATGACTTTATAGCCTTTTTGGTTGAGTGGTGAGGTATATATTTGGCTGGGCTCACACCTTGTTTTGTCAGCTATGCTGTCAAGGTAATTTGTTATTTTCAACGCTAGTTCCACATGTCGTCAGGAGCTACTTGTGAGTGTATGACTGTTCTTCTCTTATTCACATGCAGCATTTAAATGCCATTTTAAAATGCAATTCAAAGGCTGCGGGGAGGGGCTTGAGCAGATTGCATATGCATTTACACTGAAATAGGGAACAACTGTTACATGTTTTGTAGGAAACAATGCAACACACATGGGACGTTTTCCCGATTACATGCATTTCGGTGGAAACATCTGCGATCAGGATAGCCCGCAGCCTTTGAATGGCATTTCAAAATGCCAGTCAAACACTGCATGTAAACACAGCATAAAGCTTTAGTCTTGTGTCAAGCACATTTTTGCACATTTCCAAGTATGTTAAAGGAATTGTTCTGTTATGTTATTATAATATAATTCGGTAAAAATAAAAAAGGAGTAATACTTACCTTGGTCTTCACCTAGGGTTCAGTACAGCGCCTTCAGTCACTGCCAGCCTCTAGGAATATACAGAAGCTCATTGATGAAGTCAAATCAATGAGATGACGATCACATCCAAACTTTGCAGAAAAAGTCAACTGTATAAACGCCTTTACGCTGTGAATTTTTGACCCACAGCAAATAAGTGACCCGTCACTTATTTCTGCGGATCCTGGTGCAGAATTCAAGCTTTGAAATGCAAAGGTTGAACTCTGCATCCCTTGCGACACACATGCATATGTGTAATTTTTAAAAACTAAAATTTAATAAAAACAAAAACATTTTCTTGAAATTCTTTAACCCAATACAGTATTTTTACAATAAAGTTTGTGAAGACTTAAGATTTATCCTGAATAGTTTTTAAAAATAACGAACTGGAAACCATGGTGGAAAATTAGAAAAAGATTAAAGGGGTATTCTCGTCTGGGCATTCACATTCAGTTTGATAAATCTGCCATATATAAACATTTCTTCAATTAGAGGTTATTAAAAAAAATGTTCCTGTGTGAAGATAATTTCTCATAAATGTACTCATTTTGTCCCTTAGAAACGAGATAGCTTCCTCGGATACGGCCACCTCTGCCGGAGTGATTGCACAAAGAAACAAAAAAGGTTTTGTATATGAAATGTCCGGGAGTTACTGCATGTCCCACAGCCGTCCTGTGGTAATGATCGCTGAATCCAGGTGGCCCGGCAGGACTCTATAGCCCAAGTCTGGCCACCGCTGCCAGAGTGTGACGTGGTCGTAACCGAGGAAGCCATCTCGTTTCTAAGGGACAGAATGACTACATTTATGAGAAGTTATGTCCACACAGAAACATTTTTTTTAATAACATCCAATTGAAGAAATGTTTATATATGGCAGATTAGTGAAACTGAATGTAAGTGCCCAGACGAGAATACCCCTTTAAGGTCTATTGCTAGATAATATATAACCTTGTAAACCCCTGCCTGGAGCACACAGATTGTTATGGTTTGTGCCAAGGCAAAATGAATGGCATTAGTCCTTTTTTCCCACAACACCTGCAGGGAATAAAATGTGCCACTGCTCATATTTTATATACTTAAAAGTCAAGGAACCAAAACATCAAAGTGTCAAACCAACTTTATGAAAAGATTATCTCATCCTTAAAAAAAGAAGGCCTGGAAAGCATATCTCCATAAAACCATATGTACATTGCCTACAAGAAAGCTGTCTATGTATCTTGCAAACACAAATACCTACAATATGAATCTGTACATTTCGTAATGAAGATTCATCATTGTATGGAGCTTCTGTATCTATCAATTATTAAACCAACCATTTTTAGTATATTTATAGTTTCAATAACACAAGCCTATGGATGGTGCAAAATTATAAATGAGAGAACATGACAATTTCCATAATAGTTTGAAATACTGTTGTACTGTAGGTTATAAGTGATCAGGCCTACTATGGTTCAAAAGCATTTGTTTAACAATGAGAGACTAGTATGATCCGTAAATTTTAACATAAAAATGTTTTCTTTGATTTTGGATAAAAGTGTTTTCTTTGATTTTGGTCATTTTATGCATCATCTTTCCTTTTTCAAGTGTTGCAAATTTTAACAGTGCCACAATTGACCTGTTTTCTGTGTCTTAAGAGGATGAAATCTGTATTGCTCACAATGCAGACTTTGTCATAAGACACTTTTTTAAGAAAATTATCTTCTTTAACCCCTTAGGGACCAGGCCCTTTTTCGTTTTTGCGTTTTTATTCTTCACTTCCCACAATCAAAAATCTATAACTTTTTAGTTTTTCCATGTAAAGAGCTGTGTGATGGCTTATTTTCTGCATAACAAATAGCACTTCGTAGTGGTAGTATTCAATATTCCATGCCACGTACTGGGAACCGGGAAAAAAATTCTGAATGCAGTGAAAATGATGAAAAAACACATTTGCGCCACTTCTTGTGGACTTGGTTTTTACAGCTTTCATTTTGCGCCCCAAATGACATGTCTATTTCATTCATTGGGTTAGTACGATTACGGGGATACCAGATTTGTATAGGTTTTAAAATGTTTTCATACATTTACAAAAATTAAAACCTCCTGTACAGAAAAAAAATTCTTCATTTTGCCATCTTCTTGCGCTAATAACTTTTTCATACTTTGGTGTACGGAGCTGTAGCTGGTGTCATTTTTTGTGACTTTTGATGACGTTTTCAATGCTTTTATTTTTAGGACTGTACGACCTTTTGATAGATTTTAGATTTTTTTCTATTTTTCAAAATGGCAAAAAAAATGCCATTTGCGACTTCGGGCGCTATTTTCTGTTACGAGGTTAAACGCAGTGAAAAACACTTATTATATTTTGATAGATCGGGCATTTTCGGACGTGATGATACCTAATGTGTGTATGATTTTTACTGTTTACTTATATTTATATCAGTTCTGGGGAAAGGGGGGTGATTTGAATTATGTTTTTTTTAATAATTTTTTTTTTACTTTTTAAAATTTTTTTTTTTTTTACTATTTTTCAGACTCCCTAGGGTACTTTAACCCTAGGTTGTCTGATTGATCCTATCATATACTGCCATACTGCAGTATGGCAGTATAGGGGGATTTTGCACACCATCTATTACAATGTGCACCAGGTGCTCAATCCAAAGAGAGTCTCCACCTTTGTAACAGATAGTAAGAGAAAAAAGGAGTAGATCGGCACTCACTGGGTCCGTTAAAATTCTTCAGCAATTTTATTCATCCGTAATAAGGACAATACACATAACGGCAGATACAAAGATACGGTGCTGTACACAGATTACATCTTACGCGTTTCAGACCGTTAGGTCCTTAGTCACAGATCTGCATAAATGCATTACACATGGAGATTCCTGAACTATCCAGACAAGACTAATCAAGCCGAGCTGGATGACTCAGACAGCAGCTGGGGGATGGTGCAGCAATTGATTACTTCTGCCTGTCAGGGACAACTCAACTTATGCTGGGCAGGACAAGGCTGAAGCAGTGCATAATTACGGTGAGAAGAAGCAGACGAGAAAGCCTCATTATCATAATTTTATAATAGTTTTTTTCAACAAAACCACTCGGAACAGGAATTAAACAAAATATGTTTCTACATCAGTGTAGTACAGCATTCTGAAGGTATGTTTAGCTCATAATGCATAGAATCAAATGGTAGATTTCCTTTAAGTTTAACACTTGTATGCCGATACAATACTGTTCACTTCTCCTGAAATCTTAAGTCGATCCTTACTTTTACCATGATTTAAAACCAGTGCTTTCAAATGGTTTCACCCAACATGAAAACATTTTCTATGCAGAGCATATATACCAAATTTATTTATTAAACTAGTAAATTCTGTAGGCTTGGCTGAAATAACTTGAAATCTCACTTAAAAGTAAATAAATTGTTACACAAAAGTAATGGATCAGAAACTGACCTTGTTCAACCAAACACAAAGGCAGTTCCACATGGTAAGATATAGTTTTACATGTTGCATAATTCTACTACCATTTTTTTTTGTGTTAGGATATTCCTTGCAATTATGGCAACACAAAAGGTGTCCTCCACCATTACTGAACTAGACTCCAATATACAATCTAAACCATAGAAAATAAAATAAGAGGCCATTGTCCATAACCATTCTGCGGAATGATTAGTAAAATGTGATACTTAATAAATGCATCTCACCAAAACACACTCACACTGCATGTAGAATTTTCATGTTGACACACAGCTTCACTATAGTTAATCATAGTGTTCCATCTCACCATGTTATTGCTCGGTTATGTCTTATTTCTTTTAAGTAAGGTATGTGTAGCCCATAATTTTTAAAGAGCTGTGTAATGTGATGATTTATACTGATATTTTATTCCTTTTATTACAAAAGCTGCTAAAGTGCAGAAATATTTTTAGAAATGGGCCCTGGTGCTGTAAAAACTTACCATTCTCTAGTGCTCTAGTCCAGTGTGGTGATTGGACCATGCAACTATACACTAGAGGTGTCAAGGGTGATAGGGATTAGGCTATTAGATTTTACTGCTCAATCCATCCGTTTTCAGTAAAAAAAAAAGGTATCTGATATCGTCTCTTCCTAGCTCATCTTATTTTTTCAATAGCCATCTGTCTTCTCCATTTTCCAAATGTAGAAAGTTATGATAGCAATATCTTTTCATGCTATCTGTACACAAAATAAATATTAAAATAGGCAGTTTTTCCTAATATGTAAATAACCTTATAGTGTGAAACTGCAGGAATGTAAATGTATCTAAGACCAATTCTTAGAACTATTGCTGCTTTAATGCAATCATAGATCTAAGAGAGTGCCACCAGTGCGTGAAGCACAGAACAATTGATGAGAAAGATAAAACCTCAATATAAGAAATATAAATATTTTATTAACCCTGTAGTATTAGTTCTTGCTCCAAAGAATTTATCATAAAAAAGGAGACGAAGAAAAGTTTGCATTATTTAGCAGTCACTGGATGTGAACTTGGCCTAATAGGAAAAATATCAGCACTGCAGGACAACCTGGTCTCATTGTACATTTGTAACCAGAGTCAGTCACTGCATATTCTCTGTGTAATAAACATTATTATAATCTAAAACGCTCAATGCATCATAATTTAGAAAAAAAAAAAAAAAAAAAAAAAAATCACACTTTGAAGTGGAGAAGTATATAAACGATATATAGTATTGATCTTCTCAGCTCCTCCAGATCTATAACATACTGCCTACAGAAGTGACTGCATGACAAAACATGTATGTTACATAGGCTGAGATCATAGCCGTTAGTTGCATAATCCGGCATCTTAAAGAACCTGTAATTAAGAAATCATCCTCATAAACTACTACCAGTTAGATGTCAAGTATCTAAACACCATCTGTAACATGGGTCTTTAATGACCCAGCATGCTGGCATCATAAAAAAACAACTTTAAAATCAGATAGACAGTAAACTGGTTGCATAAAGTTGAGGTGAAGTGTTTGGCACGGAAGTCTAGCTCTCCACTGCTCTTACTACCCCCCTCACTGTAATTTATGGTCCTGCGTCCAGGGACATCATAACTGGCTTTCCTAAAGTCAATCAGTAGAGGGGGCATTCTAAGGCAGCGAGAGCTTGACTTCATTGCTAAACTTTCTGCCTTCACACAAGCAAATGTAAATAATTCTTAAAAGATGATCATGCCACCACGCTGGACCATGAAATAAACATGGTCTTCAAGGTGTTCATCTGTTTGACAACCTGCCGACAGGTTCTCTTTAAATAAGCAACTGCAAGAACCAAGGGCGCAAATTCTGATTTCAGGACCAAGAGAACTTATTTCAACCCTGATATTGATCTTTAAATTAAGCCATACACTTACAACATGTATTAAAATATCATTTCTATCAAATATGCATAAAGTGTTTAATGTCTGCAATATATGTGTAACATAATTTTATGAATATGGAACACCCATTAAAAAAACAAATCTGAAGAAAAATCATATTTCCAAAAAACTGTTGTATGCAGAAATACATAACACATTCAAGTAACATACTGGAACCTAATTTAGCCAAATCTTAAGTAAACTGTCCTAAACATTTATTATGCGTGAGAAAATGTCACTAGTTGCCTGGTTGAAACCACAGATAAGCCATTAAAAACACTCAAAATTATGTTTCAGAGTTTATGTTTAGCCTAGAGATGACTCCAGAATACTGTTGCTTGCTTAACACAACAAATGGAAAATGTACGCGTCTCCAGCTAGGACTTGAAGAGAGTGTTTTATGTAAGAAGCTGGCTTGTGTAGCTTCATCCCCTGCAGTGCCAAGTGCCTGTCACAGAGTCTGCTCCTACTTCTATGAAAAGCTATGACTAGCTATTTACATTCCTATTTGTAAATCACAGAAAATGATTTGAATAACCGACTTGTTAATAATGCTCTATCCTCTAATTATGAATACTGAAAGTATTCATGTCACATTTAAAAAAAAAATGATTTAAATTTGAAGTTTCTGTGCAAAATTATGCAAAATAGAAAAGCATGGCAGGTAATTGTTCTTATCTGGAAACTTTTTTTCCACTGAACTTTTATTAACCCCTTACAACCTGGCCCTTTAGATTTTTCATTCCATTCCATTACTCCCCACCTTAAAAAAAATCTTTGAACTTTTTTATTTATTTTTTTTTTCATTTTGCCATCTTCTGTGGCTAATAACTTCTTCATACTTTGGTGTACGGAGCTGTGGGTGGTGTCATTTTTTGCAACGTTTGATAAGGTTACAATGCTATCATGTTTAGAACTGTACGACCGTTTTTTATATATTTCAGAATGGCAAAAAAGTGCCATTTTCACCTTTGGGCGCAATATTCCGTTACAGGGTTAAACACAGTGAAAAACTATTATTAAATTTTGATAGATTTAGATTTTCATATTGATATGACTTCTAAGAAAAGTGGGGTGATTTGAATTTGTTTTATTATATTTTTTTTTTTAATTTTTACTATTTTTCAGACTCCCCAGGGTACTTTAACCCTAGGTTGTCTGATAGATCTTACCATATGCTGCCATACTACAGTATGGCAGTATATGGGGATTTTCTTCCTAATTCATCACAATGTGCAATTAGCAGATTGTAATAAAAGGGGTTAAAATGAGACTGCGTAGGGTCTGTCAGACCCGAGGCTGTCATAGCAGCGGAAGCGCCCATGCGCAGACATCTTTTTGAAGCCGCAGCCAAAGCACCCATCATGGGTGTTACCGGTGCAATATGCAGCAAAGACTTGCCGGCTATGGAGAGGGCTCAGCCCGTAGTAGTAAGGGGTTAACGTTTTCAAACAAGAAAAGGGTTTACATACATGAAGTGTAGTGCTTGTCAGGTTTATCTTAGCGGTCTTTCCTTATTGATACATGTGGTGTTTGGTCTTTAGTGAATTTTTAAAACAAAAAGTCTCCAAAAGTCGCAATTAGCTGAAAGCTCATTTCTTCGCTGGACACAGGACTTTTAATGCGCCATGGAAAGTCACAAAAAAAAAAAGTGCAAGCAAAAGGTTTGTTACATGTGCCCTATCGTGTTCATCCTCAAAATGTAGAAACTCATATATTCGGAAAACACAGAAAACAATGTAGTAAAATCTGTAGTTCAAAAACCTCCTGATTTAGGTAGAGAAGCATAAAAAAAATTACTTTCACTCATAAACATACAGCAAAGGTATATCTTATTTCCAGTGGATGGATTTCTGGGTCATTCCTTCCCACTGCATCATTTAATGGTTACTCCACAGCAAAAAGAAAGTGACAGCTATGCTTTTGCATCATTGGTTTACTTTGGGGCATTATCTTCTTTTACCTCCTTAAGCCATGTTATATTTTTCTCATCTTACATATCCATCCTGTCACACAGATTAAATGCTTTGTGAAAACTTCATCACAAAGTATCTCTTTGTGCCCATGCATTGAAAAATACCTACAGCAAACGATTCACCATACTTCTTTGCTGTTTTCTTATATGTTTTCATATTCTGAAATAATGTTATTCCTGCATATTTCCTTCCATAAGGCAAAAGAATAAATTTAATTGCCAGTAGATGTGTGTAGAGGATCTTTTCCTTTTCGATTATATATATTTGGGGAAATTTCTAAGCAATCTTATTGTATTTACATGGTCAGCACAGAAAAAATTATATGCGCTAGCTATACCGCCCCACAATATTGTAATAAGGAGGCCCAATGTTAGGTCCATATCTCCTTGGTTTGCACTTTCTTCCTCAGGTGAATCGATAAAATAGTTCTTCTCACTGCAGTCCTTAGAGGATATAAATTTGACTGATAACATTGTTGAGGTTTACTGCTTTTTTGACAAAGGTTCTGCCAAGTTTTTAGATCCTTATAGCCCTTCTGACTGCAGGATTGATATTTTAGAGGGTTCTAAATACCAAGGGTAGGACTTTCAATCCGTCCCCTCTGGAACATATGAGGCTATACAAGAGTATATTTGGGGCAGTAAAGAAAGGGAATATCCATCTATCCAACTCCCCTATGCAAGCAGGTTTCATTTTTGTCAGTAAGAAAGATGGTGGCCTCAATGCATATACTGAAAAATCCATAACATTACTGTAAATACCCAATACCCTCTCCCATTGATCCCAGATATTAAAAACATTGTCAAAAAGAGTTTCAAGCAAACAAAAAATCTATAAATATAATTGCATTTCCCCAAAAATAACCGGTTACGGTTTAATAGTTTTCATCCCTGGAGTATTGTGAAGTCATTACCGTTTAGTAGACCATAACATAGGCACATCTGGGTCATTGTTATATAAACTTCTATAACTTGTGACAAATCATGCTCTGCTAATTGCATTTTAAGTAAGTGCCTCTGATAACATCTATATTTACTCTTGTTCAGGAGTTACATTCATTCATAGTTCAATTTTTTATAAGTTTATACGGGTCACTACTCACATGTGTCTATTTTGTGGTTTAGGCCCTGTAGGCCTCATTTCTCCCATTAATTAATTTAATTATGTAATCTTTTGTAATGAAATAATAAAGATATACTTATTTTATCATTATAGTGGAATTTCCCCATTTGTTTCATATATTTGGCTTATATTTATGACCTTATTTTTATACAAGTGCTACTGTATTGCAGTACTGTATATGGGACTTTTACTTTTGATCCATAATCGTGTGGAGGGGTGTTTGCTGCATTAAGCAGCCCTCTTCATACACCCGCTGCCGTGCCATGACGTAGAGGAACGAGTTGTTCTTGGGTCTTCGCATATTCTTGTTATGGGGGTAACCCTTTTATCCTTAGGGTCGAAAAGAGTGATTAAATTATGTTTTGTATATGAATTTATACATCATTTGTTCAAATAATGTATTTTCTCTTTTTCTTTTAGAAATCTACTCATTGATGACCTCATCACTTCCCATCTGCAGAAGGGGCCTTCATCTTACCTTCTATGGATCAGATTGGCCGGTTTTTTAAATCTTTTATGTTGTACAGTTTTTGGCTGCCTTCATGAATGGTTGGAAACTAGATATAGGAGACCCTCAGCGTATGATGCACTCCCCGCTCAGAGTTGTGACAATTATTGAAGCACAAATGGGATATATTCTTTACACTGATGACATATTTGTAAATAAAGAGACCGTATTTCCCCATATAGGAGCGCGAGTCTGTACTTTATAGAAATCTGATGTGCATTGTATGAACTTTGTCATGTTATCACAGGACCCATAGTCCTTGTTCAGGGTCCCTGTGTTCTTGCTGGACTCCATCTAATTGGTGAACATGATGTTTCTCACTTTTATATTCAAATATAATCATCACTTTTGGAACCTTTTTCCTTACATGTATGTTTATTTGCTAGCCACTTATGTATATATACAGTTTTGGAGTTAGGGACATTTGCTCTTACTTAATATTAAAAACGCCCCATGGAAATATTCTGCTGAGTGTGCGCCAACTAATATGTTATTCCAGTCTCCTCTGCTACCTATCGGGCATGTGCAAAGGTCAGATAACTTCCGATAACTTAACTTTCACATTCAACTTTCGCCTTTAACTTCTTATCATGCACAGAACATTTGGCTGCAAGCCAATGTGGTTTGCTACTGATCCATTAGGGTAAGCAATGTTTATTACTGCACCAGTCACTTGTGTAAATAAATACAATGATACAATAAATAAATGTGTAATACATTCTCATGTGTTGTTACAGTGGACATTATTCATAACTGGACCCTCTGGTCTATTAATATATATATTACATATAGTGTAAATGGATACAGTATATACTGACCAGTCACTGATATTCTGTGCTGAGATGTCAGTGTGTACTGAAGCCATTGGGTCATTAACATATCAAAAGGCTTTGAACAGTAAGAAGCCACCATGAACCAGGTGTGAGATTCCCTGCACACTACTGGGGTCTATCCTGAGAGGGTCTTAGGGTGGAGTTATAAGGGGGTGGGCAGGGACTACACAAAGGGATATTTAAGGTGGAAGAAGCAGAATCAATCTCTCTTGCTTTCTGGCCCCCCATCTGGATGAACAGCACTTACCTAAGGAACCAGGTCATATATATTGTGTGTGCTTTCTGTGTATGTATATAACTTTATAAGAGTAATTATAACATAGTACTTATTACAATATAGTAGACTTTATACGTGTACCTATAGATATTCCAGGTGTTATGTGTTTTACCATATATATACATAACTAAGTGTCTGCAGTGAGTGTGTATATATTAGTGTAACTACATGTATAACCTGTAGCCGTATCCCATTCACACGTGGGATCTGTGCCCTGCACGTGTATTGGAGGAGTAGATATATAGATGCTATTGTGCATAAGTCTCTATATGTACATGTATATGGTCAGGTACTGGATGTGACTCCTGCTTCAGGGTATATCCAGGGGCTGTGGTAGTATTAGAGTATATACATACACATTACTGGGTCCAGAAGGGGCCAGGAAAAGAGGTTTGTGTGCAGTTGTGTCCTCTATGTATTTTGTATTGTATTTTATGTAGTTACTTTGTCACATGTATGTTGTTAGTAAAGTCTTTTTGTATATAAGTATCTGAGAGGGTTGTATGTTATTCCTGTGATATATGAAGGACTGGAGTAGGTGCTTATGTAAATAGCACAGACTAAGGAGCTGGACAGAACCACTGAAGCCTAGAGTAACTGAATAAAAACCCAATCCCAACTCCCCTTTAACATGTGTATATATTTTTTTGGTTTTGTTTTTTGTCATTGCAAAGATCTGAATCTCAACTTTTAAAATGCTTCTGTGTGCTATAAAACTTTTGATGTAAGCAGTTTAAGACATAGTTGAAAGTGTGAGATGCAGAGAAAGATCAACTCCGCTATGTCTTAAAATGCCTGTATCTCTGCATCTCAAGGTTCTTACTGTTACAGACCCAAAGTAAGGTTTCTCCAGAACCTCTCTCTCTTTCGCTCTCCTTCTCCATCTCTTAAGGTGTAGGTGTATATACACATACACATATATAGAATGGTCATCCGTTTTGACAAAGCAACCATGGGTTGAAGATTATACAGAAGCACTTAGATATGTATAATAGAACTAAGCATCAGTGATTGAAACCTAAAGAGTATGGCTGAGTATGAGGGGAATGTCATTAAACTTTTACAGAATCTATAGAAAGAAGAAACTGTGTTACAAAAGCCTAGGTGGACACAAGGTTTTATTATAGGAACAGAATCATTAAGAAAAGAGCCTGGTCAGAAATCAAGAAGACGGCTAATTACCTTCTCATGAGTGGGCTAACCTCATATAGTGTGCAACACTTCCTGTGGTTGTAGTTTAATAAATGGTGGGTTAGAAATTAGAGAAGGAACTCGTAAGCATACTGTTATGATTACTGTTGAAACCCATTTCATTTTGGAAGCGGCATGGAGTCACAAGCACCTATTTTATATGAAAGCGTGTGTGGGTTATTAGTCTCACAGTCATTATGTTTCTATTCATTTTGATTAATCAGAAAAGAAATATGCTTTCCATGACATATTTATACAGACTGTAAATTCTAAATCAACCATAAAGATTACTGTACTATCAGGATCCTTTAAAATCTGAAAAATATAATATTGTAACGTAGAATAACTAGAATATAGTAGTAAAAGGTCCCAAAAATACTATAATATACCATAGACGGCAATGGCCACACGGAGCGATACAGTGCTGTGATACCGATCCTTACACGGGGAAAAGATAGGACATGTCCTATCTTTCCCTGTGTTACGCCGCTGTGCATCTCAATGGAGATGGGTGTGTTCGTCCCTCCTTCTCTCCATGGCGCCGGACATGTGCCTGCTCGGGTATATCCGTGTTTATGTAGCCTTAGTATGATTTTAAAAAAATGTTTAAATGCAGAAAACTTTTTTTTATATCTAGAGTAAAATAGTCACAATTATACATTTTACATATTGCATTTTTGTTTCTTACTCACTTAGAAGTGTTCTCCAGTATAGCTTTCACTTCTTGCGCCTGCTCTTTACCAAAGTACACAACTGTGAGATGAATTCTTTTATCCTGGTTTATGCATACCTCCCTATAAACAAAGAAAGCAGAAAATTAAAAGGAGGGACAATGCCAGAGGTAAATTAGGAGTGATAAATGTAGGGAAAAAAGTGAATCCACAGATGGGCTATTGATTTTGTTTCCATTTTTCACAGCACACCTTCAAAGATCCAAATCTTTCAATGTACAGAGCTGTATGAGGGCTTTTATCTGCGTAACAAATTATACTTCCTACCTATACATTCAGTATTTAATATTCTATGCCGTAGATGAACTATATAAAACATATTAGGTATAGCGGTGTCCAAAAATGATAGGATATATCTGATACAGAAAAGTCTTCAGAAGTCCTCCCCAAAAAACAGACAAGTGTTGAAAGCATAATGTATTAAATAAAGCATTCTGGGCTCCAGGGCTCAGGCTTAAAAGCCCCCAAAATATTTGTGATTGTGTCACAGTGCTATCTCTCCACTACCCCCTCCCACTGTGTGCCAAACAAACTACTGCTGTGAGATTTCTGGCACAGAGCGGGAGGGGTTTACAAGTGATTTCAGGGATGTGTAAGACCTCAGGCCCTGGAGAATCAAGGGATCCTTTTAACTTCCACTGAAAAACTTCTACTTGTGGTTTTGCTTTTAACTTGTGCATTTAAATAAGGTCAATTTTATAAGTAAAATACTGTAAGAATATCTAATAAACATATACCCATATTCATGCTGCAGGGAGCTATCTAGCACGTGAATGGTTAATAAAGTTAAAACTAAGTGGTAGATTTCCTTTAAATGTTGCAATAGCAGACACTGCTCAAATTTACCAATAGTTTCTAATAGAAACTGTATATTGGTTTTACAACACAATAAAAAGTATTTCTGAATAAGTATAATGTGGCAGTACCCATAGAATATATTGTAATAAATCCAGTTAGGTGTCTGTTTTTCCCCTTTTTATTTATTCAGCAGGTCTTCATTCATATGTAATATAAAACTCACACTTTTTATATTCAGATATTAAAGTCAGAAATATGTAATGTCATTACAAATGACCAACCTGTTCCTGACTTTTGATTATAAATTGGTTTGCAGCTATAGCCAAGATTGTAACATTCTAATTAAGACAAAATAATATATCTGTGCTCAGTCAGTGCCTCTCGCTCACCACTGAATGCAATTTCAGGGCTAATCTATGTTTGCCACGCATCTTCCTTGCCTTACCTTGCTGATAAATGGCCTGTATCTCCTGATTCCCATTTCTCACAAATTAAATATGTAAGATGACTTATGAAGAGCATTTTCAAACTGCAGAATTACTGCTCTTATTTTTTTTAATTCTTGAAATGTAGGCAAGAAACACTACTCATTTTAAAAAGTCTACAACAAATATAAACTTAATTTCATTGCAAAAATCTTATACTTAAAATGTAGGCATCTTTGCCCAATGTTTATCATAGGACAGTGGTGGCAAACCTATGGCACGGGTGCCAGAGGTGGCACTCAGAGTCCTTTCTGTGGGCACCCAAGCCATCACCAGAGAGGACTCTAGGTATCTTCCTACAGTCCCAGACAGCCCAGGACTTGCTGTGCACAGAGCTATTTTAAAGTGACAGGACTACCTGGGACTACTGGAGGAGTGGGAAGGTGTGGACAGATCTGGCAATTCTTCCTGTTTATGAGACCCTGGAGGGAAGCTACAATGATAATCCAAATTTCTCCTAGCTTCTGCTTAATTGGTGTCCTCAGGGTGCTGATATGAATGAAAGCTGTGAGAGAGCAGGGAGTATAAATCACAAATTAAATTTCTGCGTTGGCACTTCGTGATAAATAAGTGGGACTTAGTTGTAATTTGGGCACTCGGTCTCTACAAGGTTCGCCATCTCTGTCCTAGGAATTTCAATGAGAATGCCATTTTTTCATGTGTCTTTAATGTATTTTAACATTAGAAGAACTCATTTAGTGGTCAATGGTCTGATGGGATTGTGACACGATGAGTGTAGTAATTATACCAGCAAGATCCTCATGGCTAAAAAACAACATCATGGTGTCTTAAAGGGTTTTTCCCACGAAAGCCCCATGGATAGGGCCTAACTTGCTGAACAGTGGGGGTCTCAGTGCTCAGGTCCCCACAGATCACGAGAACGAGGGGTCTAACCGATCCCTCGCCGCTCCTCAGATTAATGGAGCTTTTGCATGCATAACCGTTCTGCTCCATTCATATCTATGGAGCTGTCGGAGATCGCTGAGCGATCCATAGAGATTAATGGAGCAGATTAGTCATGTGCGGCCGTCTGCTCCATTAGTCTGAGGACCGACCTCTCGTTCTCGTGATTTGCGAGGGTCTCAGCACTAATGGAGAGTGTAATATTTCAGATACATGTGAAAACATCAATATTTTTCTCGTGTAAATTTCTGAAAAAACATATTTGGAATGCTGAGTTAGCTTTTACTTACAATGTTTTATACTCAGCAGACACTACCATACATTTTCAAATACCCTTCATAAGTTGTCCTTCAGCCACTCACTTTCAAATATGACAAACCAAGCAGCAACTATACTCTGGCCTTTTTTTTTTCAATGCACTCATGAGCAGCTCAGCAAGCCCATTTATTACATTGACCTGACTTGAGATATGACCAGCAACAGAAGGCCTGCTACTGCTGGGGATCAGCATGAGCCGTTAACATTTCTGCGCTGCAGCTTACTTCCGTGCATGGCCGCTCTGTGGTTCAGTAAAAATAAAGGCTGCATTTGAAAGCAGATAATTAACCTATTTCTTGTGGTTTGATGAAAATTGATTTTCTAAAAATAACTAAATTCTTTTGGAAAATCACAAGTAGAAACTAAATAGCAATACAATAATAAAATTTAACTGGGAGTCTTTGTGTCACATGTATCATTAGTCTGGAATTATGAACCCAACTTTTTTTTTGCTGCTTTTCTGCATCATAATGTTTAGTATTTTTAGAGTAAAGCTTCTTCAGTAAATTTGCAACTATAGAAGAAAAAAAAAAAACGCAATGAACTCTAATGTATTTCTGACACACACAAAAACAAATCTGGTGGTAACAGTGTGGCAACACCGCCGGAAAAGCGACCATGACAAACTTAAGGGAGGCAAATAAAAGTGCAAATTCATCTCTGCCCGAAGCAAAAAAAAAAAACAAAAAACATGATATACAGTATACACTGTAAAAACTAACTTATTAAAAGGTGTCAAGATGGAAACTTACCACTAATCCATCAAATGTGGATTAGTGGGTGGTAGGAAGGGTTTGAGTATTGGTAATAAAGTGATTAAATTTCCAAATAGTGGAAGTAAAATGTAAGAAAACTCTACATTCTAGCGAGTGAAATTTGTGCATTTCTCACAGAAAAAGAAGGTAAAAAGACAAATTTTTAGGCCCACATTTATTCAAGCCCCTGCACCAGTTTTTTTGTCTGACTTTGAACATCCTTTTCAGTGCAATCTGCTTGCACAGGTATTTATAAAGTGGGTAATGCACAATACGACTTGCACCACCTTTATCATGCTGTTTCTGACAGAATAGTGTCGCATGCTCTATATTGAAGGTGCACCAAAAAGAGTTGGTGCACTGTTTCAGGGCAATGCAGGGAGCGCCAGAATTCACAATTCATAGATCTGGTGCCCCCTGCACACTTCACAGGAAAACTGCACATTTTTGATAAATGTGGGCCAATGTGTAATAAATGACCTTACCTGAAATTGTGCATAAACTGCTGAAATTTGTCAGCTCTTTTAGCTAAAGGGACAATGATGTTCACAAGAACATTGGCCATATTCAGTTTTTCATTCTTGACTTTCACAGCAGGTCCAAATGGTCGAAAGAGAACAAGGCGCTTAAATTCTTGACTTCGGTCTCCTTTAAATGTCAGTTCATACAAAGTGCCTTTATCACGTTCTGTTCTGTAAATACCTAGAAAAAAATAATTTAGAATAACTTGATGAGAAGCAACTATCGTATATACGGTATGTCTGATTTGTAAAATAAGGTAAATGTATATATAGTATAAAGGATTGATCAAGATTGCAAACTTTTTGGAACATTAATTTGCTTTTGAATTGGTAAGAAATATTAGTTTTTTTTTTAATATAATAAGGGGGGAGGGGAATGGATTTATCACCACATTCACCACTGGCGTCTGCATCCAGAATGTTATAGTTCAGAATACATATATAAAACAACAAAGACATCCACACATTTATCGGCCCCGATAAATGTGAAAAAGCCCTGCAATGCCTTACAAGCTAGCAGGTATTACGATGAGTATTATTTCCTTTACGCCAGCTCCACAGCACGGGGGCACAAAGGGGCATGAATGTTTCCAGGCTGCGGCTAGGTAGGACCTGGCTAAGACATACACCTCGGTCCCCCACCCGATAGATTGGGAAGCCTAAACCTTGATGTATCAAGCTTCAACAAAGGGGTGGGGATTTCATCATACACCAGTGCATTATAAATCTCCCCCAAATATTATATAAGCATTAAACATATATACACACACATGCATAGTATATTCTCTACAAACATAGATCATTTATATGCTACAATAACACACCATATACACTGTTTCCTAAAATTAAGACAGTGTAATATTAATTTTTGCTCCTAAAGACACGCTAGATCTTATTTTCAGGGGGTGTCTTATTCTTTTTAGCATTCGCTTTTAATGTTTAACAAATAACGTACATTTATGAATATACTGTAGTCGCGTCACCACAATCATCAGCATTAGAAACCAAACTCAAATCCACCAAGAATATCTTGTGACTCTTTTTCCATGTTCAACAGTCTATGGTACATTTGCCAATCCTGGTATTTTAAGTCATATAATCTTCTGGACTCTTATCTTAACTCTCCAAACCTGAATTTCATGCAGAATTTTTGTGACTCCATTTCTATTAGAATTATTTTCTGTCTTCTGGTGTCCAAGCCATGGAATAATTGCAATTACTTGCAATTGATGAGAATTTTTTTCCCTCCTTCATACCATCATGGGTATGGCTGGAGGCAGAGTTGGTTGTGTTGCCTATTCCTGCCCTGTGCCTGAGCACTTAAAATAAACATCCAAAATGTCAATGTTAAATGCCCAAAAATTTCCTGGTGGTCCAACCCAGGGTCATCTCCAGGTTTCAGCAGGCCCCTGTGCAGTGAACTCCTGTGCCATTAAGAATACAGGAACTAAAACAGTCCCCTGTTCCCCGAAATTCTCCCTAGTTTTTCATTTTAACAGCCGCCACATGGTAATTTTATATACAGCCCCTCATAGTTTAATTATATACAGCCCAACATGGTTATATTATATGCTGTGATTCAGCCGTGTGAGCCCTACCAGCAGTTTCCCGGGTATGCCTGGTGCCGGCCCTGGTGCAACCGCCCAACACATACAGTGGTGGCCAATACTATTGGCACCCCTGCAATTCTGTCAGTTAATACTCGTTTTCTTCCAGCAAATGATTACAATCACATTCTTTGGTATGACAATTTTAATTTATTTTGCTTGCAATGAAAAAACACAAACGAGAATGATCAAAAAAGTCAAATCATTGATCATTTTACACAAAACTCCAAAAATCATCTGGACAAAAGTATTGGCACCCTCAGCCTAATACTTGGTAGCACAACCTTTAAACAAAATAACTGCGAACAATCGCTTCCGGTAACCAATGAGTTTCTTACAATGCTCTGCTGGAATTTTAGATCATTCTTCTTTGGGCAACTGCTCCACGTCTTTGAGATTTGAAGGGTGCCTTCTCCAAACTGCCATTTTGAGATCTCTCCAGAGGTGTTCTATGGGATACAGGTCTGGACTCATTGCTGGCCACTTTAGAAGTCTCCAGTGCTTTCTCTCAAACAATTTTCTAGTGCTTTTTGAAGTGTGTTTTGGGTCATTGTCCTGCTGGAAGACCCATGACCTCTGAGGGAGAACCAGCTTTCTCACACTGGACTGCTAGTTGCTAGTTTTCAGACTTCATGATTACATGCCCACGGTCAAGCAGTCCAGTGCCAGAGGAACCAAAGCAACCCCAAAACATCAGGGAGCCTCCGCCATGTTTGACTGTAGGGACCTTGTTCATTTCTTTGAAGGCCTTTTTTTTTCCTGTAAACTCTATGTTGATGCCTTTTCCCAAAAAGCTCTACTTTTGTCTCATCTGACCATAGAACATTCTCCCAAAACGATTTAGTTTTGCAGGTAAGTTTTGGGAAACTTCAGCCTGGCTTTTTTATGTTTCTGTGTAAGAAGTGGGGTCTTCCTGGGTATCCTACCATATAGTCCCTTATCATTCAGACGCCAACAGATAGAACGGGTTGACGCTCCCGTACTCTCGGACTGCTGGGCAGTTTGAACTTTTTTGGCTGTTAGTCAAGGTTCTTTATCTACCATCTGCACAATCTTGTGCTGAAATCTCTCATCAATTTTTCTTTTCCGTCCACATCTAGGGTGGTTAGCCACAGTGCCGTGTGCTTTACACTTCTTGAGGACACTGTGCACGGTAGACACAGGGACATTCAGATCTTTGGAGATGGACTTGTAGCCTTGAGATTGCTCATGCTTTCTCACAATTTTGATTCTCAAGTCCTGAGACGGTTCTTTGGTCTTCTTTCTTTTCTTCATGCTCAATGTGGTACACACAAGGACACAGGTCAGAGGCTGAGTCAACTTTAATCCATTTCAACTGGTTGCAAGTGTGATTTAGTTATTGCCCCCACCTGTTAGGTGCCAAAGGTAAGTTACAGGTGCTGTTAAGTACACAAATTAGAGAAGCATCCCGATTCACATGTGATGTGATGATCAAACAGTGCCAACACCCCCTTTTTATGTTTGGTAAGGAATTATATCCAATTTGGCTTTTTGACAATTCTTTTTGTGGTTTCCATTCGAAGACAAATGAAATGAAGATATTAATACCAAAGAATTTCTGATTCTGATTTTTTTTCCTTTCCGATTGAAAACTTTTGAATTTGTGTACGAATTACTAACAATATATGGGTATATGCTTTTTCACAGAATATTGACACCATTAGTATATATATATTGGCGTATACTAATCCATACTCACCATGGATTCCCCATCCTGAACTCCTTTGGAACTACTGGATTATGTTCGTTTACCCACTGCCTTGAATCTGGGATACCATCTACTTGAGCTGAACAATCTGAACTGAGTAGCCCTTTTGAAAAAAACCCTGCTTCGGTTGCCAGACATTTTTGAGGTTTCAAAGACATTTAAAAGAAATCAACTTTCCATCTATATCTCTTTACCCCTTGATGGGACTTTTGGGATTTGGACCGACCATCGACAGTGCCAGATATCTAGGAGGGATATTTATCCCCCAGTTTTAGTCTGGTCTTACATTACGGACTTTTTCAGAACTTGGACAATCATGCTTCACGAGTGATTATATCAATAATGTATTGGATTAATATATGTATTTGGATTGATCATTGATACTATTTGTACCGAACAATCATGTTTTTAATTTACTTTCATGTTTTTATTTACCTCCCCTGTGGTGTCTGCTATTCCAGCTCTCATGCATTTCTCCCTACTTTTGAGAACCAGAATAAGCATTTATGGCATATTTATTAACAAATGATTTTGTGCATTATCTTTATACAATACTGTTGATATTTTTAGAAAAATGGTCAGAACACGTCATGACTATTAATCTGGGTACCTTACACTGGGCGGATTATTCTTTTCGGCTCTGTTTAGTATTTGATGAGTGGCTCATGCGCATAATGACAATGGATATTATGACTAACTTATGTCCGCATTTTGACACTAAGTTCTTGCGCATGCGCATAAGGAATGTGTGTGAGTTATCCACAATCTAAGAAGTGGCGCATGCGCTGTCCCGTCATTTATAAATACGAAGGAAAAAAGGACGGATGCATATGTACAAAATTTAACAAATCACGTTTTTATTATTTAATATATACAAAGACATGCAGTTTTAAAACACCATTAAAAGGTCCCTAAATGGACATACAAAAAAACACAATCAGGCAGAGGTATGGGACTTGTAAATGAGGTAGTCATGATGAAAAAACAAAAGTGTGCCTAATGTATACACAATACAGGATTACTTGTGTTATATATGGAGACCAGAGCAAAATATATAGAATAAGGTACAAGTAACAATAGGTATCTTAAATAAAGTGAATCATAGTACCTGGTCTCTATGAAGTCTATGTGGCCAAGGTTAAACTCGCCAAAAATAACATCAGGCACAATCTGAGTACATCATAAATGGATACAGTACAAATTGCCAATCCCAACCTGTGTCTGGAGTAGGATGACCCGACGCATGTCGCCTATCAAGTAGGCTTCACTCCTGATGAGAGGGGAAGAAAGAGGCTCACATAAAACAAGGCACTATAAGAAGGGGCTACAGAAAAAAGGGGGAATTTTAGATCAGGGGATACAGGAAATCACATATTATAAAGGTTGGGGTTAGATATGGGGTATTTGCTGGGCACACCATTTTTTTCCCCAGGGACCATGGTTCCGGTCCCCGAATACATAAAGGTTGGGGACTATTGTTTTACAGTACTGTTGGTTTACAGCATTTAGATCCAGAGCAACAGAAGGGATGTTAATGTTTATGCTGTTTTGAAAAGATGATTGTTTTCTAAGAAGAATAAAAGAAAAGCAGCTGTTATATTTTTGCCCTTGGACATCCTACTTTGTAATTCTAGCAAGTCCTGTATGTTGAGGAAGCTGCAGATGTTTCAGCTATAAAATGTATGTGAATCAGCAAGTTTGTATCCTGTTGTCTTTGGTTCTTAATTATCCAAGTTTTGCTGAGCACATCCCTGATGTTTTAAAGGAACACGTGTTCTCTTACACTAATACTGGGTAGGCTTAAAAATGATAACACAATATAATCTTTAAATAATAAGTGTCTTTTCAGATAATTTTAAATATTGTATGGGGGGGTGTTGAGAAGTCATTAAAGGGGTATTCCCACGCAGACAAGGTTCTTAAATGTATTCAGGATAACAAAAAAAAAAACACAGTACACAATTTTGGTTGCCCCTGGACCTGACCCTGGATCATCTTAGTTTAGGGTCAGCAGACATCTTGTTCTTCTGTCTGATGTTGTTCTGTCCGAGCTGAGCTATTGTCTGCCTCTCGGCAAACACCACAACACATTGTGAGCTACAATCAGATAAAATCTTTATCCGGGGGAGAGGGATGTGTATAGCAGATCTGACTGTATGCAATGGCTGTGAAAATGTCATGTGTAATACGCATCTCATGGATCTCATCATCCCTCATCCATGATCTGTCTCATTTCTCAGTGTGTTAGTACAATGTTCAGAAGCTAAATGAAAGTGTATATAAACCTGTACCCTGATAATCTAACCACATTGTCACCACAATCTAACCATATTTGTAGAGAAACAGAGCAAAGTGCCCCCTAGTAATGACTTTACTTCTGCATTGTCCAGGCCCATCAGATTATAGACAGGATGCTCTTCTCTGTTAGTTTAAAGTGAGCAATAACTGTTAACCCTTTCTGCTCTCTCTCTCTCTGACTTTTGGGTGCCATGAAAATTATTTTCAAACATCAAGATGAAAGGGAAGGAGTTAATCCTCACTGCCCACAGCTGTGTAAGCAAACTTGGGGAGATTTGACATAAGCTCATAGCAAGCCTCCATAAACACATGCAGGACAGGCTGGAATATACATTTCTATTGGAGGGAGCATTGCAACCTGTTTCTTCACATACTAATTAGAAAGTGTTTTAGAATAACAATTTTAATATTCTCACACAAAATATTAAAAATTCAAAATGACAATTACATGTTAAAAGATGTGTATCAGCAGTTTTGACCATAAATGTCTGCATGCATGTCTGAAACGTAACTTTTAAAATTACATTACATAGTTTTGTAACTATTCATTTTCATCATAGACCCTATTTTCTGTTCTGTACCAAATAACTACTGGTGATCACAGGGACGCATACAACTAAATGTATTCCATTCCTGGTCTCCGCCGAGTGTATACTGCTGCTGATGTTCATTCCTTTGGTTGGAGCAGAACCCTCTACAAAAATACATTTTATAAAGAGTTTGATAAGTGACAGGGTTCGGGATCTGTGGACCCTCTGGACCACCGCGGGAGGTGGTACTAGTCAACACCTGGGACCGGAATCTAAGTGCCACCAGGTCGTTCCACAGGTGCGACTAGCCCGTGGTGGCAGCCAAGGTTGAGTTACCTAGGAGGTGACAGTCTTGTGGTCAGACAAGCGGGCAGTCGGGGCAGGCAGCAGAGATGCAGAAGTCAGATAGTCAGAGATGCAGAAGTCACACAGGAACAGGAACGCAGAAACACGGGAACACTGAACAGGAATGCAGGAACACACAAGCATGGAAACACAGGAGCGGGAACACTGGAGCACAGAAACACAGGGACGGACTGCAGCAAGGGAACAGGAACACAGGGACAGGAACATGGAACGTAGGAAAAGAAACGGGAACTGGAGCACAGGAACACAGAAGGGCTTTCACTTTAGGAAATGGCTTGAAGATCCAGTGGGGAGTGATGGGAACCGCTGTATTACATAGCAACCCCAGAAGTGGGCACCCCCAATCAATGGTGTGCTAGCCCTTTAAATTTCAGAGTGTTGGTGTGCCCACACCCTAGAGAGCAGGGACGCGTGTGCAGCCTAGCTGGAAGAAGAGCAGGATCGTAGAGAGGTAAGAGCAGGCTGGGTTCCCGGGGCAGCGATGCCTTAGAGAGTGGTCCGAGGCAGGGAGTGCAGGGACACCCGTAACCCGTAACTACGTTTCAATAGTCATGTGTTGTTTAATAAGTAACCAAAAGTTATACGTATGAAGAAATGACAATATTTTACTTTAAGGAAGAATGTGAGTATAGTTTGTTAGACTGGATAGGAAACGTGCCTGTAAAGGTCTATAGAGCTATTTATCAGCCTGTGATGATGTAGCATGGATGAGGTCTGGTAATGTCCCCAGAGCCCTTCTGGTTAATTAGCATAATTGTAAAAGGTGATTTTAAAATTGACAACAAATAGAAGACTCCCACAGTGCCTGGGTCTATGAATGTTTCCCTTGTTTATCATGCTTGATTTTGATGGTAGATTTCCTTTCATATGTACCTTGAAATTGCAAATGCAGGGGATTTTTTTTATACAAAAGCATAGTCTGTCTCAATTCTGTCTCTCTCATTTGATCCATCTCAATGTATTAAGATATGGTAAGTCCTAGATAGTGAATACATGCTTTCCCCAAGTGATTGAAGATGGAAGCTAGAGTGGTTTATCTCCCTGGAGAGACAGCTCTTCAGTTTACAAGCCTATTGTGCACCCTTGTTGCTGAATAATTCAGTAGGTTTCATGGTCATTGAGATGTTTTGCAGCAACAAAGAGCACAGACCATTAAAACATCTGAATAAAATGTATGGTCCCTGTGAAAGTGCTGCACACTGCATTCAGCCGAAGCAAGTTACAGCTGCCACATCAATTGCTATAAAGTCTCTGTATGTGAGAAATCTGCAGCGGATGCCAATTTCCACATCTGTAATAGGCACTGCATTCTTCAATCGTGACTTCATCCATTACAGTCACTTCAGTCTCTGGCCATAGATATTTATTTGTTATCCTTTACCTCAGATCCAGAACAAGCGTATGACTGTTGCCTACTTGTTTGGATTTCCTACCACTACTGTAGACCCCTGTGGTGTGTATAGCACTGTGAAATATGTTCATTTGTATGAGTAAATCAATATTAATTTTTGACTAATTTCAAGAAATGAGTCTATGAAGGAAATAGATGTTGCATAAAATATGGCTGGAAGGAGCTAGTCTTCAATATGGTCTCCTGGCCTTTATTGGGTTGTAAGAATTTTGGCAGGCCTTTTCAAAACTGGAAAATGAAATCACTAACATAATCCCACACTTGTATATTAAGTCCTAGATTAGATGCACAAAATACATAATTCTCCAGACTTTAGGTTCCTCCACATGAATGTTTGTGCTAATTCAACAGACAGCAAACAGGCAAAATTTACATTTATGCCTTCACACACACCATAGAAAAACGCAGTGTGTCTGAGACATACAACATGTTGTTCTAAGAGCTGACTGTCTGCATTGCAAAATTCAGAGCAGTTGCTATTCCTGCCCAAGTCAGCAGCTGAGACATTCTTCAATACTTTCATCGAGGTGTGAGCAGACTTCACACACAAACAAACACACAGTTAAATATTACAGTCATCGAGGTGTAACGCGTTAACTATACAGCATATGTAAACGGGAGCCATTGCTTTAACATAAAATTTACATTTTTAGAACTTTAATATTTTGATAAATACTTGACTGCAATGTACTGCATGACTTCAAACACTGAAGACTATTACAAATTGGAAAAATGCTAATTTGTCTGGCTTCCATCACATTTACTCCAAGAAGCTGCAGCTCAGCAACAATTACATGTAAACAGTGTTCGTGGTTTAAGTACCAAGTTGTTCCTTCTCACTGCCAATGTTACTCCATGTATTTACATAGTTGCCAAGGATTAAAACAAAGCATGCCTTGCTTTTCTACAACTCACATGAGTGTAAAGTAAAGGGCCCTGCAGATTAACACAGATAGATGTCAAGCATTTCAACAGCTTTGTGTACAAAACACGGTCTTTCCAATAGTGATGCCAGCTTTTACCAGCCAGATTAACGCACTGCAATGTAACAAATCACTCCTGTTTTTCTTCAATGCAGAATACTCTATAAATCCTTGTGTAATATACTGAGGGACATCCTCTACATATATAATTTATAAATATTTTCGAGAGTTGTAGATTTAACACTGCATTATACACATTTTTTTACAGTCAACAAACATATAACCCTGACCTCTCAATAGTTTGTACTCTATACCCCAATACAATTAGTCATTCAAATAAACCTCATTGTGGGGGATGGTACAGCAATTGATTATTCTGTCTGGCAGGGAGAAAAGTGATTGCATCATCATCTCCTGCAGAGAAAAACTCACAGGCTAGGAAAAGCGCGGAACCAAGCGCTGAAGGTGCCATCAAAGGGACAGAGCTTCATTATCATAATGTTATATCTGTTTTATCAGCAAAACCACTCAGCTCAGGGATTAACCACGGAATGACCCTGCATCAGTGTAGCTACAGCATTCTCTAGGTATGTTTGCTTCTTAATGTATCAAATCAAATGGTAGATTTCCTATATATTAAACTCATATCAATGCCCCAATTTGGCCTCTCTCACTAGGTGTGCCTTAAAACTTTTATTTATTTTGCATTCCTTTGCTTTTCCACACTCCACAATATACTGGTAGGTTGATTAGATTGTAAGCCCCATTGGGGAAGGTAACTCATTTGGCAAGCTCTGTACAGCGTTGCATAATCAGTGTGCGTTATATTAATAAAGGAACTATTATTATATTCCATTTGGAACCAAGGTTTCAGTTTATGACCAGTTTCCACATACCTTCAGCTTAACCCCCCATAACAGAACTATTTTGCCAAAATCTAAAAATATATATAAATTGTACATTAGTCCAGTTTATCAGCATTTGTGGTACCAGCTGACTATAGCAGCTCAATAGAGACTTTCTTTAAATTGTGCACATATTGGGTGAATAAAGGAAGTTTTTGAGTCGCTGAAAACTTCAGGAGTGTTGCTGCATCTATTCTGGAAATGGGGAACCCCCACAACTCAACACAAATTTGAAAAAACTGCATCTTAACACCTTGATGTTTTCTCATGAGGAAATACATTGCTATAGAAGCATTCTCCATTCAGAACACATGCATGTTCAGCGAGCATTCATGTGTATAGGAAAGTCAGAAGAAATAGCTGTCACCAGGGGCGGACTGGCCATTGAACCCACTGGAGCAAATCCCAGTGGGCCGACTGGCTTGGAACTGGTGTGGGGCAGGTTTGGGACTCGTGGGGCTGGTCTAGAAAAAAAAAAAATGATGAACTCACCTTTCCGATGCTCCCCTGAAGCTCCGCTGATTTAGTCCGGCCAGCAGTGACAGCTCGGCTGTGCACAGAATAGGACCTTGGCTGACATTACAGTCTGTGTGACGCCAGCGCTCACAGAGCTGTCACTGACTACATCACCAGAGCTTCGGAGAAGCGGCGTAAAGCGGAGTTCATTGTTTATTTTCTTTATGTGCTGGGCAGGAGACTGGCTGGCTTGCTGGCTGGCTGTATAAAGGATAGGGGGGCTGGCTGTTTACAGGGGGCAGGCTGACTGGCTATGTAGTGTAGGGGGGGGACAGACTGGCTATATACTGTAGGGGGGGGGACCGGCTGGCTATATACTGTAGGGGGGGGGGACCAGCTGGCTATATACTGTAGGGAAGGGGGACCAGCTGGCTATATACTGGCGGAGGGGGGCCGGCTGGCTATATACTGGCGGAGGGGGGCCGGCTGGCTATATACTGGCGGAGGGGGGCCGGCTGGCTATATACTGCGGGGGGGGCCGGCTGGCTATATACTGGCGGAGGGGGGCCGGCTGGCTACATACTGGCGGAGGGGGGCCGGCTGGCTACATACTGGCGGAGGGGGGGCTCGGCTGGCTATATACTGGCGGAGGGGGGGGGGCGGGGGTCCGGCTGGCTGTATACTGGTGGAGGGGGGCCGGCTGGCTATGTACTGGAGGAGGGGGGCCGGCTGGCTATATACTGGCGGAGGGGAGCCGGCTGGCTATATACTGGCGGAGGGGGGCCGGCTGGCTATATACTGGCGGAGGGGGGCCGGCTGGCTATATACTGGCGGAGGGGGGCCACCTGGCTATATACTGGCGGAGGGGGGCCACCTGGCTATATACTGGTGGAGGGGGGCTCGGCTGGCTATATACTGGCGGAGGGGGGGGGGGGGGGGGGGGCCGGCTTGGCCGATATACTGGCGGAGGGGGGCCGGCTGGCTGTATACTGGTGGAGGGGGGCTGGCTGTCTATATACTGGCGGAGGGGGGGTCTGGCTGAATGTCTATATACTGGGGAGGGGGGGCTGGCTGGTTATATACTGGGGAGGGGGGGCTGGCTGGCTATATACTGGGGAGGGAGGGCTGGCTGGTTATATACTGGGGAGGGAGGGCTGGTCTGGTTATAACTGGGGAGGGGGGCTGGCGTGGCTATTACTGGGGGGGGCTGGCTATATACTGGGGAGGGGGCTGGCTATATACTGGGGAGGGGGGGCCAACTGGCTATATACTTGGGAGGGGGCTGGCTATATACTGGGGAGGGGGGGCCAACTGGCTATATACTTGGGAGAGGGGGGTGCTGGCTATATACTTGGGAGGGGGGGCTGGCTATATACTGGGGGTTCTACTATATTCTTGTACATAGGAGCAATATTAAAGTAGTTATATTCTTGTACATAGGGTGCAGTATTATAGTAGTTATATTCTTGTATATAGGGGACAGTATTATAGTAGTTACATACTTGTTTATCGGAGAAGGTATTGTAGTAGTTTTTTTTTATATATATACACTCACCGGCCACTTTATTAGGTACACCATGCTAGTAACGGGTTGGACCCCCTTTTGCCTTCAGAACTGCCTCAATTCTTCGTGGCATAGATTCCACAAGGTGCTGGAAGCATTCCTCAGAGATTTTGGTCCATATTGACTGATGGCATCACACAGTTGCCGCAGTTGTCGGCTGCACATCCCATGATGCGAATCTCCCGTTCAACCACATCCCAAAGATGCTCTATTGGATTGAGATTCTGGTGAGTGGAGGCCATTTGAGTACAGTGAACTAATTGTCATGTTCAAAGAATCCAGTCTGAGATGATTCCAGATTTGACATGGCGCATTCTCCTGCTGAAAGTAGCCATCAGATGTTGGGTACATTGTGGTCAAAAGGATGGACATGGTCAGACAACTACTCAGGTAGGTTGGCGTTGCACGTGCTCAATGGTACCAAGGGCCCAAAGAGTGCCAAGAAAATATTCCCCACACCATGACACCACTACACACGACCCATACCACCAGCCTGACCCGTTGATACAAGGCAGGATGGATCCATGCTTTCATGTTGTTGACGCCAAATTCTGACCCTACCATCCGAATGTCGCAGCAGAAATCGAGACTCATCAGACCAGGCAACGTTTTTCAGTTTCCTGTTCTTAGCTTATAAGGAGTGGCACCCGGTGTGGTCTTCTGCTGCTGTAGCCCATCTGCCTCAAAGTTCGACGTACTGTGCGTTCAGAGATGCTCTTCTGCCTACCTTGGTTTGAACAGGTGGCGATTTTTGAGTCCCTGTTGCCTTTCTATCAGCTCGAACCAGTCTGCCCATTTCCTTGACCTCTGGCATCAACAAGGCATTTCCGCCACAGAACTGCCGCTCACTGGATGTTTTTTCTTTCGGACCATTCTCTGTAAACCCTGGTGTGTTGTGAAAATCCAGTAGATCAGCAGTTTCTGAAATACTCAGACCAGCCCTTCTGGCACCAACAAACCATGCCAAGTTCAAAGGCTTTCTTCCCATACTGATGCTCGGTTTGAACTGAGAGAGATTGTCTTGACCATGTTACATGCCTAAAGTGCAGTGAGTTGCCGCCATGTGATTGGCTGATTAGAAATTAAGTGTTAACGAGCAGTTGGACAGGTGTACCTAATAAAGTGGCCGGTGAGTGTATTAGTCAGTATAAAGTTGTGTTCTTGAAAAAAAGAAGCTTTATTCTTGTATAAGGGAGCTAGTAGGAGTTTATTTCTCTGCGCTGTACATGTTAATTTAGACCATCTATCAACAGTTTGTGTGGAGTTTAGAAACTTTTGAATGGCCTTGCCTACTTGTTTCCACCCCGCCCACAGAATGGGGGGACTTTTACAGTTTTTTACAGGGCTACTTTAAATTCCCAGTCCTTCCCTGGCTGTCACATCAACACATTTCTATCCACCAGCTATTAGAAAGTATATTGGCACCTGTAAAGTAAGATATACACATCCAGTTATAAAGGAAATTTCTCTCCAGCACTCAAATCAAATACAAGTTTCTTATTTATTGCAATTAATAAAAGTCCATAAAGCACATACCCCGTTTCCCCTAAAACAAGACATCCCCTGAAAGTAAGACCTAGTACAATTTTGCTCAGGCTTAGAAATATAAGGCCTCCCCTGAAAATAAAACCTAGCGGTCGCCATTGCAGCAGCTCCACCCAAGCCGTACATTAGTATAAGGAAATCTTTCAGATGCTGCAGAAGGTTGTGACATTTAGTCGAAACGCATTGGTGTAATCATGATTACCATGATTAAGACTACATCAAGTCGAAACACATAGGTGTAAAGGTTGCAAAGCATGTGTATTATTAACTTTTATTGATTACAATAAAGAAGAAAATGTTATTCGATTGAGTGTTGGAGCGAAATTTCCTTTACTACATTTTTGTCACCTGCTTCGGGGCGGAAATCCATGCACCGGTTGTACGAGTGAGGGCCAGGTGAGCTGGGAGAGTGGAATTATACACATCCAGTTAGTACTTCACCAACCGCTATGTGCAACTTTTCAACCAATTCTTAAACCATGATTTAGGGAAAATGCTTTGTTTGTTTAGAAAGCTTTAGGTGCTATATTAATAAAATTTATAGCCGAACATTAACATATTAACTGGACCCAAAGGGCGGCACAGTGGCTGAGTGAGCAGCACTACTGCCTTGCAGCACTGGTTTCGAATCCCACCCAGGTCAACATCTGCAAAGAGTTTGTATGTTCTCTCCGTGTTTGTGTGGGTTTCCTCCAGGTACTCCAGTTTCCTCCTACACTCTAAGTACAGGCCTAATAACCTATATCATGAAGTACCATAGACAAGGCCAAAGAATACACCATCCCAATAAACAAAAATGTATAAATAGGTGAGGGAAATATAAAATATAACTTTTAATATAACGGTTAAAAGGTACCAACGTAATCCATCACATATAACATAGAAAAAGCAAGCTGACCAAAGTCAAATCATTGGTTAATCCAAGGGATACAGTAACCATCCAGTATGATGCAAACACAAACAGCATTAAGTATATGTACTCAGATTTCCAAAAGGAAAATGTAACCAACCTGTAGAGGAAAAATGCAAACACATACAGCATCAAAACTATAGACTCAAGATGGGGAACTATAGTTATAGATAAAAGTAGAAAATGTTCAGATCTCACCCATCCTGAGGTAGGACAAGACGAGGATAGTAGATGATGGGTCTCAGATACATCAGGTCAGGAAAGGATGGATGTACTGTCCCTAGATGGCCCTCTACTTTACTCGCCCTAATCACCCAAATGTTGCTCCTGTCCTGACAAGGACAGTCCCAGGTTCTCCCTGATCGTGGAGTTACCCTAGTAAGCCCTATGGGTGCTAGAATCCAACAGCGTTCCCGACGCGTTTCCAGTGCCACAAAAAGTGGAACTTTCCTCAGGGGAAAAAGTGTTAGTTTGAGTCCTGCTGCAAGGAAACCGACAGTGGTCAGCAAAAATGGATTAGCAGTGGTCTAATCCAATCCTGTAGCAACCATTAGTCCGAGGTCAGAGTATTTATGGTTTCTAGTGGTTAGGTAAACACCCACTCATTCCATAAGTCTCACTCTGATTGGTCCAAGTAGCCCTATACTGTGTGAACCAATAGTGACCTGTCAGGGATATAGGAGGTCGCACCCTATTGGGTGTGATCAGGTTACTATGATGGTAAGGCTAGGCAGGGCGTAGCTGTCGTGGAGCACTTGTTTACTTACCCACGTGTACTGCCACCACCCCCCTCCAGCGTCTCCTCGTGTTGGTAGGCGCGAGCACCGCACTTCCGGTCCGGCCGTCATTCCGACACGTCACTTCCGGTGTCGCGATACGTCACTTCCGGTTGTCCGGAATGTGTCAAATTATGCCGTCGTCAAGGAGACGTAAGGGTAGGTTGGAGGCGTGGCGGGGCTAAGCCTATCGATACAGCGGCCCCTAGTCCACAGCCTCCTAAAGTAAGTAAGATGGGACCTGGAGTTGTTATTAGATCAAAGAGGTCACAGCTCCTCTACTAGTAAACAACAGGATCCCTAAGAAGTTTTTACCGTACTGGCCCCTCTAGTTAGGAATATTCAGCCGGAGAGTACCCGACGAGCAACAATTGTCAGAACAATCATATATAACAACTGCATCGGGGCTACCCGTTATCCATTCTCTACCTGAGGGAGGTACTACAATGGCCAGTGGGGTAACATAAAGAATTAAAAATGACACTCATAATAAAGGTGATTATTTTGATTGGTTTAGAAGCATGGAATACACAGACCAAGACTACAGAAGCATAATTACATAAATTGTACAATCCCCAAATAGATAAGGACAAACACAAATCCTAGAAAATATTCTTGCTAGGTAGAGCAAATAAAGTCAAATGAATGGTGCAAATGATACATTTTCATTCAGGCCTTTAGGGGATACTGTATCACACCAGAATATCCACTTGGCCTCTCTCTGAAGAATAAGGCGATCCCAATCACCACCTCTTGGGTTTGGTCTCACCACATCAATGCCCATGAATCTAATTTTGTTAATGTCCCCCGCGTGATGTGAATTCATATGGCGTGCCACTGGGGTATCACGATTATGGGCGATATCCCCCAGATGTGCGCCAATGCGTCGTCTCAACTCCTGTCTCGTTTTCCCTATATATTCGAGACCGCAATCACACTCTGCCCTGTAAATGACACCACACGTGCGACAGTTTATAAATGAACGTATCCAGTAGATCTTCCCTGTCACGTTCGATGTAAAATTCTTGCACGTTTGTATCACAGGGCATGCAACACAACCACTACATCTGAAGCTACCACATATATTAGATGTTAGCCAGGTCTCTTGTCGTGGTGCTATGTAGTGGCTATTGACCAGGTGGTCCCTCAGTGATCGTCCCCTCCTATGTGTCACTTGTGGGGTAGGGCCTATGACATCTTGTAGGTCCGGGTCCATACCCAGAATGGACCAATGTTGTTCTAGTATTTGCCTAATGAACCCAGCATCACCACTAAATGTAGTTATCATTCTGATGGGTTCACTAGTGGTAGGATCTTTATCTGCTGAGTTGAGTAGGGAGGTACGGTTGCTCTGTAGTGCCGTATTGTAGGCAGCCCTAAGGATCCCATCTGGAAACCCTTTTGCTAAAAATCTCAACCTTAGGTCTTTTGCTTGTTTCTTGAACTCAGATTCAGAGGAGCAGTTGTGCCTCAGTCTCAAATATTGGCCCTTAGGAATGCCACGTCTTAGTGGGAGGGGATGGTTGCTCTCCCATCTAAGCAAGGCATTAGTGGCAGTGGGCTTCCTATAGACTGTTGTATCAATTTTTCCATTGATATCCTTACTGATAAGGACATCCAAAAATGGTAGTCTGTTTTCGTGCATCTCAAAAGTGAAATGTAACCCAATGACGTTATTGTTGAGTGATGATACAAAGTCCTCAAAGTCCTTTTTGGGTCTACTACAGATAACCAGGATGTCATCTATATATCTTAGCCATAGTTCGATGCCTCTGGTATTCTCCTCACTGTCCCCAAATACAATTGTTTCCTCCCACCAGCCCAGGAGCAAATTGGCATAGGTGGGGGCACATGCCCACCCCATTGCCGTGCCCCTGAGCTGGTGGTAGATCTTTGAGTCAAAGAGGAAAAAGTTATGGGTCAGCGAGAAGTCCAAGAGGCAAAGAACCAACTCATTATGAGGCTGATATTGAGTACCCCGTGTTCTCAGGAAATGGGAGGTGGCTAAAATACCATAGTTGTGGGGAATCGAGGAATAGAGGGCTTCAACATCTATGCTTGCTAAAAAGCAGTTTGTTCCCACATTGATATCCTCCAGTCTCTTCAGCAGATCTAAGGTATCCCTTGTGTATGAGGGCAGGGACACGACAAAATCACGTAGAATACGGTCCAGATACACCCCTATGTTATGTATAAGACTATCAACGCCAGAGACAATAGGCCTTCCTTTTAGCGGTTGTGTGCCCTTGTGTATCTTGGGTAACGTATAAAACGTGGCTGTCCTCGGATGTTTAGGCAATAGAAATCTATGTTCACCTTCGCTTATCAGGCCCTGGTCCTTAGCCCTGTCCAAGATCTTTTTAAGTTCCCCAGCATATGTTGTTGATGGATTCATAGGTAATATAGCATATGCGTCCCTGTTTTTCAACAATTCTAGGCACATTCGTCTATAGTCAGTAGTGTCCATAACCACCACATTTCCCCCCTTGTCTGATGGTTTAATTGTTATCAGTTTATCTCGCTCAAGGGCGGCAAGGGCTGCTGTTTCCTCCCTATTAAGATTAAGTGAGAACTTTGGGGATGTATAGTGGCGCAACTGTTCGCAGACCATATTCAAAAATACATCAATTGGTGACGCATCACCAAGCGGAGGCATCTGGGTATTCTTATTCTTTAGATTCGTGAATGGGCCCTTACCTGTCTGGGAATTATCGTCCTGGAGGCTAAATAATAGGCGGACATCTGATAATAGATCATTTGGTATACCCAGGTCTTTACTCAGTTTAAGGTCTTGTCGTTTATGGAATTTGTGCCACTTTAACTTACGAACAAAGAGGTTTAGATCTTTAACCACCTCAAACATATCCG
The DNA here is from genome assembly GCA_019512145.1 of Engystomops pustulosus. Lineage (NCBI taxonomy): Eukaryota > Metazoa > Chordata > Amphibia > Anura > Leptodactylidae > Engystomops > Engystomops pustulosus. Next base: position 123,585,785 of record CM033641.1, on the reverse strand, counting down.
CCCGTTGGGTCGGTACAAAAGACAAACCTTTACTGAGAAGACACATTTCGATCGGGTTGAGGGTTCTGGAAGACAGATTTACTACCTGGGTTGTATCACAGGTGTGTGTTGTTGGGTTGGTTGTGGTAGTGGGTGTAGCCCCCCTTTGCTCCTCAGCGGGTAGTTTTGCTCTAAAAAACCCCGTACGTCACCTGTGGGTGTAGGAAAGTTTTGTCTTTGGCCACGTCCCCTACCCCTTCCTCTGCCTCTATTTTTTACTTGACCCTTTTTGGGCTCAACGTCAGAGGTCTCTGCCTCCGTTGATGACCCCTCAGTGTCCGTGTCTCGCCTCTGGTAACTTCCAAGATAAGCTCAATTTTCTTTAAAATCTAACAGATCCCTAAGGAACTGCTTATGCTTCCGTTCTTTAAGGTGATATTGGAAGCGTTCCAGGGCGTTCTGAAGTTGATTTTCTTTGTTCTTAAAATCGGGTTCAGCCTCAAATTTTTTTGTAATCTCAGTTTGTTCCTTCAATTTAGCCTCCAGTCGAATCAAAACAGATTTCTCCTCCTCAAGGAGAAGCTGCATAAGTCTGAGGGAGCTGTTAGTAGCTCCCTTTTCCCACTTGGCAAGCAGGGCAGGGCTGCGACAGCGTGCTGCCGGAGTCAGAGTAATGCGTAGTCCTCTCGGTACAATATTATGGCTAATATAGCTCTCAAGGCTCTGAACCTCCCACCAAGAAGTGATTTGGTCCCTGAAAGCTCTATTCAGTTCTTTAAAAGCCACATTGAATGAGGGAGTGTACCGTTTCTGTGCGTAGTCTCTGTCTGAAAATACGTCCTTAGCTTCGTTCAACCACTGTTGAGTGTCCAAGCCAGTGGATAGAAAACCAGCCATAACCACAAGTAGTAGGAAAAATCTAAGTACAGGCCTAATAACCTATATCATGAAGTACCATAGACAAGGCCAAAGAATACACCATCCCAATAAACAAAAATGTATAAATAGGTGAGGGAAATATAAAATATAACTTTTAATATAACGGTTAAAAGGTACCAACGTAATCCATCACATATAAGCAAGCTGACCAAAGTCAAATCATTGGTTAATCCAAGGGATACAGTAACCATCCAAAACATACTGTAAGGTTGTTTAGATTGTGAGCACCATGGGGACAGGGACCTATTTGACATGCTTTGTGCAGCGCTGCATAATCTGTAGGCGCTATATAAATAAAGAATTATTTTTTATTTATTATCTTATCGAGGGACTTTAAACCTAATTTCCAAATAACTAATTGGCCATTTGTCATGGCGACTATGGATTTGGCATCTCGGCACTGGCCATTATACGGCAGCAATTCATGATGTTGTCAGTAGTGAACAGTTATTGTTAGGACGATGAACCGTTAAATGGAAAGTTAATTTTTTCCTTAAACAAAGTAACTGAAGGGTTAAAGGTTCCTCAGGATACAGGACATGGTCCAAAAGAGCAGATACACATTTCCTGGTGCAATTTGCTTTTCCAGATATCTTTAATTTAAATTCATCTTATGAAAACGGAAATAATCCAGTGAAAGTAGGGGAATGGCATGTTGTGATTGCACCCAAGCAGCTTTTTCCCTTCTTTACAGGTCTACTGAGGATTAATTATGACTTTAGCTCATGGCTGAATTGGCACTGACCTAAGGGCAAGGAAGAGGCAAACAGTCTTTTTTCATACAACAGAGCTTTTCCAGTTGTCTTCCCCTTAGTCATTTTTGTTAAGTGACTAGTTGGCAGACTTTCCTTATCCAAAAGCTTACCTTAAATTAAATACATTGAAAAAATTAAGTCTGACCTTCACATTTACATAAATATGGTATGTAAAGAGCTATGTGCTTACAAAGTATTCCATAATGATAAATTAATTTATACAACATGAGAATATCATACATTGAAACAAGAGAAAGTCTTGGATTACCACCACTACTATTGTCTCATAATAAAACATATACAATTACGGTACTATTTTTTTTAAAAGGTTAAATAGGATCATTTCAGTCATGTTGCAGAATAAAAAGACCTTGTGTAATGCAATGGTTTGTAGTTGTCTGTTAAAATGGAAACACTGAGTCATGCAGAAGACTTTCCTTCATTATTTCACATCTGGCAGGAGCTCCCAAGCACACGTAGGAAAAAAAACAGAAATATACTAAAAACCAGTCACCACTAAAGTGACAAGATACATATTTTCAGCTAAAATGTCTGCATAAATGAGTCTTCTATCACTAAATGAAACTAAGAGTCATGTCTATAATACATGACGGATGCAGGTCACAAGCAGAGAATGGCATTTAATATCACAAACTAAACTCCTGGGCATTAAGCAAGGCATTTAGCATTGCATGCTGGATCTTAAAACCCCAATATCGTTTTTCCTTAGAGATAAGTACCCCAAACATGATGGGCAGCACATACCACTGATCTATTCTGTGTGTATCACTGTAAGTTTTGAGGCGGCTTAAGAAATCTACAGTATCACTTGCTCAGTAGGGATGGAGCATTTGTATGTTGTTTTTTCCTGGACCATCCCACATTTTACCAAACTGGGCTGGGATGCTTCTCCCACACCGATTTCCTGACATGGTGCAATGTGTATATAAGTGCTTGAGAAAGGGAAGACTTTGAAGGTTATGATTCCATTTAACTGTAGTAATAGGGAACAAGCTCACTTCGTATAAAGGCTGAGAGCATGCTTCATAAATGCTTTCATAAATAATGTAATGTAAATGTTACACTAAGGACTAATATTTTGTATCAGGGTTGACAACTTCCCAGTAGTGAGACAAATGGTTGCCTTTCTGTTTTTAACAATAATGGATTTGGATTAGATTGAAATCTAACAAATTATGTTAACACAGAAAGCATGCAATTGCTTTGTGGGCATATAAACCAACAATAAAGCACATGGAAAAGTTAACTTCTGTACTTAGTTTTAAAGTATATTATTGCCTACCAGCTAAAATCCCATTATCATACCTGTCAATTATGTTCTTCCATGTAAAATCAATGAACTGCAATTGAATAGAAAGCCTGTTTACTTCTCTTCTGCAGGCATACATTGGATTATAGCACTAAATCCCAGGGAAGATAACAGGTTAACCGAGATACATAATTCTTTTCCTTCAGAGCATTTGTATGTAGGCTGCGTTTTACTGTCAGAACTTGTTTTCCTTTGTGCTATTTTGATGTTGATGTATTGTATAAACAGCAGAGTTGCTGTATGAATAATTACTTAGGTGGAAAACTCCATTCATTGGACAAGACTGTCAGACGAGGTTTACAGGATTAAATTGTCTGTAACTGAAAATATGAATGCTTGGCTTTTTTTTAATAGAAATATTGTTAGCAAGAGACTTTTCTGTCATTTCTGTTCTGCTTAAGTTATTTGCATTTATTAAATTATTTTAGTAAAAAGGTGCAGATTTACAACCACAAAGTTGTATATAAACTAGGAACAAAAGGGTGTAAACCCTATGATTTCCTATGAAGGGAGATCTGGCTAATATCTCAACTTCCACCTAAAGCATTGGTTTTTAAGGACTTACAGGCGATAAAAATGTCACTATCTTGAGTTAATGCTCACCTGCTATTTTCTCAAATACTATTTACCCAGCTCCATTACAGCAAGTGTAAGCTTAGGGCCTCAGGCTTGTTACAATGTCGATTACAGTCACAAGAAATAGCAAGTGAATCTCTAATTTTTCACATTGAATCCAAATTAGATTTAGCTCAAAATTATAGATCAACACAACCTAATTAAATAATTATTTAATAGTTGTATATCCATCGACCAATTGAATTATCATCTATAGTACAGGAAACAAATACTGTGTCAAAACTTTCTTCAAAAGCAAATTGGCAAATGTATTTTGTCAATTAAAAGCATGCAAAGACCCATTAAAGACAACCCCCAAAACCACACACAGTGCCTGTTAGATGTCATTATACATGTTCTACTGATGGTGGAGGGGGTAGCTTGACTGTTTCCTGCAGCTCCCGCCTCCATGACTAGAACAGAGGAACCAATAAAAGTCTTATTTAGAAGAATGCTGGCTCTAATCCCATGGATAGACGCATCAGTGGAACATTTATAAAGATATCTGAAAGGTACTGTGTGTGGTTTGTGAGGGGGACGGTACACAGTATACAAATCCCCAACAAATGGAGAAAGTTTAGGACCATCAGTCAGTATTCTGTTATATCAGATCAATGGACAATCCCAAATTACATGAATCTACACAAATCTACAGAAGATCCCTTAAATATTTTAAAAGATGTTAACGTGTCTATTCAGCAACATAAAGAAAAGGAAAAAAACATAAAAGGAGACTGTGGTGTAAAAAAGGTGTAAATATGTGTTCTGATAAATGTTCTAAGAACAGATGAGACCCTTTTGTGGCGCTTTCATTCATTTAGGGGGCATGTCGTCTGACAGCCCGACTGATTCAGACTATTTAATTTTCAAATTGTGTCTCAGGCCCTATGTTAAAGATGCACCACAAAAATTATGGTGAACTCTGACCAGAGCTGGGAAGCGACAGATTCATGATTTCTGATGCATGATCTTGGTGAATTGCGCATGCTGCATTATAGACTGACAATGCACTTTTAGTCCTGCACCCTGTAAGTAAATGTGCCCCATTGTCTGCTTTCTTGAACTACTTTTTAAGACACTCAAAAGTCTCAAAATGACAATTATAAAGTAGAGAATGTGGTGATGAAACAACCTAAAATAGTCAATGTAGTCATACTATAAATCACTTTAACCACACATCTCCAATGTTCAAATATTGTGTAATGAGGTTACTCCCATAAAATTATGGGGTAATTAATAGCTGGGTGTGGATCTTTAGAATTGTGATATGTTACTGATTGTACTAGTTCATCAGTTCATATAAACAGTTTCAAAGTGCTTACAAAGGAGAAAAGGCTACTTGGGTTAATATTGGAGTGTGTTCAATAACTGTCTGGATACAGCTATGGAATCAGTGATCATCTACATTTTTTACATTTATACTGTTTACTTTTATATGATTATAATGCACCCAAAAAAAAAACATTGCTTATTCCTGCATAATAAATCTAACACCATAGAAAGTAAAAGGCAGTAACCTCTAGTGTAGAGACTCTGACCTTTAGGGCTGTTTCACACGCCGTGTGCAGCCCATGTAAAACGTGTCCTATGGTGGCACGATCCCATGGGCTACACAGGGAGCAAAGGATGGGAGTCCCTGCATTATATAGAAATATAATGCAATGATGTTCCCTCTGCTGGCTGAACAGCTGCACTTGAACTGTAAAAGTTAATATAATTCCGGTGCAGCTGTTCTGCCGGCAGAGGGAACTTTCCTTGCATTATATTTCATTATAATGTAGGGACTCCTGTCCACTGCAATGTGTGCAGCCCAAGGGATCGTGCCACCATAAGGCACATTTACACAGGCTATACACATTCGTGTGTAACAGACCTTAGGTTGATGCACAGTCAAGTTATTGTCAGATTTTTGTTTCCTGATCCAACATTTTCAAGGTCATAATAAAACATCATTGTTTGTATAATCAAGTTTAACAATTTTCCAATATACCTATAATATCTATTCTTAGTAGTTCTCTAGATCTCCGCTTTCTGTCATTCTTTACGAAGATTTAAAAAAGTGGTTTGTGTATTACTCCTTAGATGTCAAGTCATGTATTTCTGAAGTCTGCAGCAACGTCTTTAGGCTCACCGCAGGAGCAGGACAGGGTCCTGGGTGTCAGAGACCCTAGGGAGTTGGGAGATGTAAAGTCTGTACTTTACATCCTGTAAAGCTTAGGCTGCATTTACAGTGACATAGCTGTGCAGGGACTTCCTCAGCCGCGATGGAGTGGAGGAGGGGTGACTCTCCATTGTAATGCATAAGGTATGGCCGTAACAGGGGGAAAGATGGGACACCATACCATTTGCGGCCATTGCCTTCTATGGGGGACATATGTATGGCCGCAAGCTTGTGGCCGTACATACGTACACCATAGGGTCGTGTGAATGCAGCCTTAGATAGTTTGAAACACAGTATGAATATGAAAAACTCCAAACAAACACAGTGAAGTATTCAAAGTTTCCGTAGGAGCAGATCACATGGGGTCTCTGTTGCAAAGATAACATTTTGGCATTTACATAATATTAAACTGTATCATTTACTGGCAAGTTACAGTAGATTACGTGCATAATATAGAGATACACGATAAGCTATACATTGCATGCACAATTAAGAAAAGCAAGACCTAGGTCACAATGACAAAGCTATAATAATTAGCCAGCAGCTTTTTCACCTGCAAGATCATTACTATTTCTTTCACATTTCTCTCTTGTTTGGAAGGGCGCAGTATCATTTTCTCACCAAAATTCACCTATGCATTTGCACAAGAAAGATTAGTTTAGATTGCAGATCTGGCAGACATCCCAATTCCTAATAGGTCATACATCAAAAACCCACTGATGAGCCTGAAATGAAAATGGCCTAACAAGAAATCAACATCATTACTTAAATTCAGACCGCTGCCAGCATTCAGATGTTAAAGTTACGACTTTAATTTGCTAAGTGCAATACCCTTCCCCCACTGCCCTTTCCTGCTCCCTCCCTTTATATATTTTTAAAGCTTCCGATCCTTAACCAGCCACAAGAAAGTAGGCATTGAAGAAGGAATTGGTTTTGCAAAACCGTAAAAGAGAAGGTATTTCAGGCAAATGGTATTATCATAGATCAATATGACATACATAGAAGAAGGAGTATGAATGACAATGAGAATAGTATGATCAAGACTCAACTTATTAAAAAGGGTCTGCATAAGCACAGAGGGCTAGTGAAAGGGCTGTATTGTACTGACTGATATCTGATCTAAACAAAAGAAGCAAAATTGTATATCAACCAGCATCTGACAACCCTAAAAAGACAGATGTAAATGTCTTCCCTGAAATTTCTATCTATCCGACATTCATATGGGATTCTGTCTCTCAGCATCGGTATAATGACAGAACCAACCTCTGAATCCAAGGGAGGGGTGAAGAGATCATACTGGCAGCATCAGAGAGATCCCACAGCAGTATTGTAGAGGGGAGATCACTCACATCACAGTAAATTAAGAGTGAAATGTGCAGAGAGGCAGGAGAAGGCAGTACCAGTGAGTACAAGGTAGGGAGAAGATCATGTGGAGCTTTATTAGTAGTGGAAAGAAGTCCAGCAATGTAGTGTTGATGCTTGAATAGTAGCAAAGGAGTCTCCATCGTGTGGATATAGGGATGCAAAAGGTGCTCAATTTGAATGTTTCTCAGCCACATTTTTTGTTATAGGTCTAAGTGTCTACAAATTCCAATAAGTATGTTACATCAGTAGTGCAATTTGCCAAAAGCAGTACTTATCACTGACAGTTAGAACTCTTCTCTATTTTGGGTAGGACTAGATTCATAAAGACCCCAAAAGACTTGCTGGCACAAGAATTGTTACCTATAGATTAGTGGTCCCCCACCTTTTTGTAAACAGAGACCAGATGTACAATTTCTTTTTTCCAGGCACTTGGATGAGTTATCTCTTGCTTAGCAATTACCCCTAACACTAACCCATAAAACGTCCTCTTTCCTCCTTTATAGTGGCCCCTCCTTATAGTGCACCAATTCCTCCAGCCTCCTTCCTGGCTCTCCTCTTAATAGTGCCCTAACTTTTGCAGACCCTTCTTATAGTTCCACCTTTTCTGTAACCCCAACCTTAAAGCCCATTTTTGTGGACATTATAAAGCCCCTTTTTCTCTAGCCATAAAACAAGTCCCCCTGTCTTTAGTCCACAAATTTATTCCCCCTTTCCTGCAGTCCAATATCTTTATGTGGCTTTAGAGCCACAGAGAAGAGAAGATGATTGCTGCTGCTTCTGGGGAAAAAAAGAAAGCTATATGCACTCACCGGCCACTTTATTAGGTACACCTGTCCAACTGCTCGTTAACACTTAATTTCTAATCAGCCAATCACATGTCGGCAACTCAGTGCATTTAGGCATTTAGACATGGTCAAGACAATCTCCTGCAGTTCAAACCGAGCATCAGTATGGGGAAGAAAGGTGATTTGAGTGCCTTTGAACGTGGCATGGTTGTTGGTGCCAGAAGGGCTGGTCTGAGTATTTCAGAAACTGCTGATCTACTGGGATTTTCACACACAACCAGGGTTTACAGAGAATGGTCCGAAAAAGAAAAAACATCCAGTGAGCGGCAGTTCTGTGGGCGGAAATGCCTTGTTGATGCCAGAGGTCAGAGGAGAATGGGCAGACTGGTTCGAGCTGATAGAAAGGCAACAGTGACTCAAATCGCCACCCGTTACAACCAAGGTAGGCAGAAGAGCATCTCTGAATGCACAGTACGTCGAACTTTGAGGCAGATGGGCTACAGCAGCAGAAGACCACACCGGGTGCTCAGCTAAGAACAGGAAACTGAGGCTACAACTGTTGGCAAAAGCTTCAGTCGAAATTGGACGTCCGAGAAGATTGGCAAGGTCTGATGAGTCTCGATTTCTGCTGCAACATTCGGATGGTAGAGTTAGAACTTGGCGTCAACAATATGAAAGCATGGATCCATCCTGCCTTGTATCAACGGTTCAGGCTGGTGGTGGTGGTGTCATGGTGTGGGGAATATTTTCTTGGCACTCTTTGGGCCCCTTGGTACCAATTGAGCATCGTTGCAACGCCACAGCCTATCTGAGTATTGTTGCTGACCATGTCCATCCCTTTATGACCATAATGTACCCAACATCTGATGGCTACTTTCAGCAGGAGAATGCGCCATGTCATAAAGCTGGAATCATCTCAGACTGGTTTCTTGAACATGACAATGAGTTCACTGTACTCAAATGGCCTCCACAGTCACCAGATCTCAATCCAATAGAGCGTCTTTGGGATGTGGTGGAACGGGAAATTCGCATCATGGATGTGCAGCCGACAAATCTGCAGCAACTGTGTGATGCCATCATGTCAATATGGACTAAAATCTCTGAGGAATGCTTCCAGCACCTTGTTGAATCTATGCCACGAAGAATTGAGGCAATTCTGAAGGCAAAATGGGGTCCAACCCGTTACTAGTATGGTGTACCTAATAAAGTGGCCGGTGAGTGTATACACATACATACATACACACACACACATACACACACACGAAACAGTAAAGAAGGCTTTGCTTTTTTATTCATTGTTGCTTGCTAGCTATGACATTGTTGGGTTACAATCCAATAATGCATATGGACCCTAGTAGGCTGGATTAGATTGCCGTTTCTGTGAGTACGTGCAAATATTCTTTTCTCTGCGGCAGCTGACATGGCTCTGAAGACTGCAAACATGAGCACATCTGCAGGCTTCCGTGTCACATATTGCCGGTGCAGAAAAGAGGATGGCTACTGCCTCTGGAGAAAATGTGTTCTTTGGTCGTGGCCTGTGACCAAATGGTCCAAGGGACCATTGCTATAGACGCTTTATCCATAACCAAACTAAAAATAATAGGCATATAAAGATTGCAACCTGAAACCTTGTGCAACTTTTAAATCTCAAAGTAGCATCTTGGACAAAAGCTTTTCTTTAAATTAACTCTTGTGACAAAGCAGTTTAAAAACACCTTCATGTGATTTGGGTGTCAAATACTTTGCACTTTTGTGCACACATATTTACACATACACCTTGCATTATGGTACAGCTACCTCCATGCAGCTATAACTTGCCTCCCCCCCCCTTGCGGCTGACCTTTGCACAATGTTGTGGGTGATACCCAAAATTAATGTAACAACCTGAAACCACTGGCCAGTTGGTTGTTTTAACAAAATAGTCCTTATCCAAGGTAACAAATCTGTAAATAAATCATTACTGAAGCAATTTCCTGTTTCTCACTTCCTAAATAAAAAAATATTGCATTGATGATTCATTTCCTGTTATTTGGCACTTACAGTAGTATATCGTGTGCTTCATCTATTATTATCTGTAGTAAGAAGATCACACTGGCTGCTGTGTGTAATTTTGAAGTAGGGCACATCTGTTAGATGCATCTAAAATAAAAAAGCACTCAAATAACTTTAAAATGTGTGTTTGGTCACAAAACAATAGCACACGGCTCAATCTTTTATTAAAGCTTTTTGCTTTTATAAAATATATGCCACATCAGAAATGCAGTTTAATCCGCAGGTCGCATGTAATAGAGCAGGTGGCACTGATTTATAGTTTTGTGGGAAAATATTTACTAGAACTAGTAATTTGTACATTCACATTGTGGCTCAATCCAATGTTGGACCTAGACAGTTAATTCTATGTATTAAAAAATGTCATTCATTGAGCAAGACAAAATGGATTATCCTAAATGGATACTAACTGTTCAACATACTTTGTAACAACTAACAACACCAGTAAATACAACACATCTTAGAAGATCAAAATGCTTCTTTCTCCATATCAGTAAGGAAGAAAGCAGATGAGGAGATAAGGTTCACTCTAAAATGTCTGTGGAATTCATTTTTGTTAGCATAAAGTGAGCATAAAGTAAAGTCACAGCTGTTGGGTTTCCACCTACCAGCTCTGTAAAAACTGCAAATTACAGATACAGGGACAGCAGAGAAGTAAATGTAGATTTCCAGAGATATAAAATTCAGAAAAAGTCTTATTTCTCGCAACCACTACCATATTGGAGTTGAGAGGGGAAGTGGACAACCTCTTCAATAATCAACATCAGGTTTTGGCAAAAACGAAACCAAAAACCTGATCTGAACTTGATTTAAAACCTGAATTTGTAAATGCACCATAAAGAAGGATACACATTTACGAGCAATCACAGTTAAAAGTATTTTAAAAGCTTTTACACATTTACAGATTCAAAAGCTGACAAAGCCAATGGCTAACACTCCAGGTGTCCCCATAAGCTTACGCTTTTGGCTCGGACTAGAACTACCACCTTTATCCTGGTGGAGAGAGACACACACATAGGCTGGCATCACACTGTGCAGTTTGTATGCACTTTAAATGGGCAACAAGATATACTGTCTTCTATAAATTACAAGACAACACATGCAGGTATCCGTTACTCGTAATCAAAGGGGTTTTGTTAAGCTCTCAACAGGAATAATTGCAGCTTGTTATAATGCGACATGTAACAGCTGCCGACTAATTCTAGGTAATTATAAACTTCTCCACAAAAATCGCACCTGCACAAAATGCCAAATACTAAGTAAACTCTGATATAGATATTATCCCATTCTAAAAGATAGGCAGTGACGTGTGTGCCATTTAGAAGTCTCCCAAAATCAACTCCCAAATCATCCCACATTTGTCAAACTGTACTAAAATGTTTTGGGAAAGTTATAGTAGAAAAGCTTTAAGTTCACAAACATAATTTTAAACTTTATATAAATGATTCTGTTTATCAGGGATGCCCATTGCCAGGACAGCCTCTTTACATAATGACATCCCCTGTAGAAAGTGGCACAGCTGCAGGCTCAGCCTTTCCCATACAGCAGAGAGAAGCTGATTTCCACATTAACAAAATGTTATCTAAAATGACGGATCAGAAGGAACTGGTAGATTACCCTGATCAAGTTTGAGGGGTAAGGTAAATAGCTACAAATATGTGTAAAGAAGGGATGATATATAAAGGCATTGCCCATTCCTTGGCACTATTCAACTAGGTACCTGCCATTTATTTTGCTTCAGCCGTGAGATGATGTTTATGAATAGAAGATGTCAGAATGTTGACCAATTCCATAAAATAGTATTCTAAAAATGTTAAAACACTGTTCCAATTGGTCTTGCAACTCTTAATGGTCACCTGTCACCAGGAATGTAATTTTTAGCTGGTGACTGATTCCAATAGCTTATTCTAGGCTGATTTTTAAAATGCCTTTGTCAACATTCGGAATCATTTCAGTAGTTTATACAAGTTTTATTCTCATTACCTGTCTCCTTGCCATCAACTTATGGTCAGCCCCCGAGGAGGGGCAGCTGCAGCCTGTGTGTGCCTCCAGTCTCCTCCACACTTATGCAGCTCACTCATAACTCCCTGTAATGTGCACTTATCAGGCTGGGGATAGGGATGGTGTGGAGGAAAGGAAGAAGGTTTGCGGGACACAGCAGGCCTGTGAAATAAGAAACTGCGGGTGCCAAGGCCCGATATGGATGGCCCGTCCCATCCTACTGACCGTGGTGCCTGGGCATAACAGAACAGAAGTTCCCTGCTGTGCTGGCGAGCTCGCACGAACAGACAGCCAGACGCCTGCATAGCCAACCGCCCGAAAACAGCTCTCCGCCCGATGAAAAAGGATGTACCACCTTTATATGTATCGGATATATATACACACACCCAGACAATTTTGTGTTTTTCATGAAGATTACTTTTCAAATGAGTCGCAAAATTAATAGAAATAGAATAGTATAGTCATTGACAAGGTTTTAAATATTTTTCATCCATTTGAAATAATAATTTTCTCCTTCAAACTTTGCTCTAATTAAAGAATGCTCCCTTTGGCGTTCTAGCTGTTAATTTGCTGAGGTAATCTGGAGAAATTTCACCCCATGCTTCCAGAAGCCCCTCCAACAATGGGCACTTTTTGCGTACCATACAGTCAAGCTGCTCACACAACAGCTCAATGGGGTTGAGATCTGGTGACTGGGCGGCCACTCCATTACACATAGAATACCATCTGTATTTTACCAAATGTATGGATGTGTACATACTGTGTGTGAATATACACCGAGTTTTTATATAGTGTATGTAGAAAAGTATATATGAATACTTAAATGTGTGGTTATGATACATATATATGTATGCAGAAATCTGCTATGGGGCCCATCCTCTCATAGTTACGAGCCTGCATCAATAACTGCTTGATTTATGTTGTACAGCACTTATTTACCAAGGGTCCGCGGATCGCATTTCCGTTGGACTTCCCAAAATTGCGATTTGCGCCGCTATTACAGGTATTTAGCAGTGGATTGTGTTGCCCGTGATCAGATTTTGGCACAGCGGCACCTTTCATGCGACAGAAAATGGGAGCAGGTCCTCGGATGATCTAACTGAATTGGACTGAGTGCAGGATTTAAGATTCATTGTGTATCGCAAGACAATGCACTTACATGCACCAGGGAGAAGAAGGTGAACTCTGGCGGACCTGAGCGGGGATGCAACATGTGCAGGATATCGGGCGCACAATCTTAGTGAATCGCAGCAGATGTGCATTGCGGTTGGACAATGCACTTTCAGGGAATTCCGGAGGACGGGAAAGTAAATGTGGTCCAATATCGGAGTCAATATGTAGTTGGACATAGTCCTAGTGCGGTCAGTTTTTCACGCATGTGTTAAAAGAAGATGGTGAAAAAAAAATTGTTGTAGCTTAATGTGAAAATCAGAAGACACTAGGGGAAAAAAAATGATCAACATCTCACAATTTGCCATGATTTTACACTCAGTTCATGGGCAACTGGCCTTAAACAAGTGATGTTGCTGGTAAAGGTGACCTGAATACCAATATCCAGACCTTTATAATATATGAGAACTGATCAATTATTGTTTGGATGACCATTTGCAGATAGACAATAGCGCTAGTGTAGGCTCACATAGCACAAGGGGATGTTTTCAAACATGATTTAAGTGCTTCAGACAGTTTGATCGTTTCCACTTGAAAATGTCAGATTAAATTTACACTAAGGTTATCATTTATTAAAAATCAGACAGACATTCATTTCATACTGAATGAGACAACAGATAGGGTAGCAAAAAGATAGAACATATTTATTGTGCCCTATCTTGGTTTGGAAGATGGACACAAAAAGATGTGATTATTTTATCGAACTGTAAGAAAAGGAGCAGAATTCTACTAGAGATGATACAGGTGTTCTGTGCCACAATAGTGTTGGCATCTGCATGCCTTAATGGAAATAAGGCACATATTACTTATTTGCATTCCCAGGAGGAGGTTGGGGGACACGAATGATATAACATGTCCTGAGTAGGCCAACCAAATCCAATTTTCAAGTTTAAAGAAGGTAAAAGTGTTTTTTTTTCTTCTGTAACTTATTGTAAACTCATTTTAAAGGATACAATTCTATACCTGTTAAAACAAAAAATGTTGCTAACCACTCCGATGACTCAGGGAGGTCATTGCTATAACTTTTGATTGACTATGGTCTTTTCCTGTGCTTAAAAAGGAACCAGGGAGCTGTAGACCACCAAGTAACACATTGCAACCCTACTGCTACCGAAAAAAATTTGATTCCATCTACCATCTCTCCCAAACTGTAAGATGTCCTTAATCAAGTTGTATTCATTAAAGGGAACCTGTCATCAGAAATTGACCTAACAAGCCACTACCAGTATGTTGTCAAGCAGCCGAAGACCTTCCAGATGAAGTTTCTGTGAAGTATTGTTATAGGTTTAATGAAAATGTTTTTATTTTTCAAATGCTTGCTGAATGCTGAAACTAAGAGGACGTTTGACTATGGATGAAGCTGATCAAAGTTCACTTCTTTGACTGAAGAATGTAAGACCCCCCCCCCTCAGCCAATGTTTACATCTATGAAGAGGGATTTACAATACTGGGAAAACCGAGCCTTTGTGTCTGCGATGCCCATGTGATAATTTACCAACCACTGGACTATAGACATTACTTCTTTATCCCTAAGTAACCAAACCCAGGTTCTGCCCCACTGGAGGTTTCTGTATAATACTTTGTGACACATAAATCTCGCCTAGCATCTCATCTGCCTAGCCTTGCATTGCATCACTTCTCCACAGAGATTGAGATATTATACCATACTTTGTCTTGGTGTGAATTCTTTGAGCTCATTCTGTGAATTTTATTAATAATTAGAGAACCTGAGGTTGTGTGAACAGGGGCAGAACTCGACATTTCTTTTCTGACCCAGTGTGGTGGAATCATTGAGAAAATCTACTTTGAAGTGAGATGTAAATGGGATGTATAAAGTCAAGCAGACGCCAAGCTGAAGTCAAGCTCTTTCTTCCCCAGAAAGCCCCTTCACTCTAATGGTCCTGCACCAAGAGACATCACTAACTAGATATCCTGAAGTTAGAAGCATGATTTCAATCACAGGGGAGGAGGCGTGCAGAGCACCCCACCTTGACTTCAGTGTTAAACTCTCCTCCTGCTTAACTCCTACAGCCAATTTACAGTCACTTCATCTGGAGGATGCCACCACACTGGGACATGAAATAGACAATACAGGCAGTCCCCGGGTTACGTACAAGATAGGGTCCGGAGGTTTGTTCTTAAGTTGAATTTGTATGCAAGTCGAAACTGTATACTTTATAATTGTAGTTCCAGACAAAAAAAATTTTGGCCCCAGTGAAAATTGGAGTTTAAGCATTTTTTGCTGTAATGGGACCAAGGATTATCAATAAAGCTTCATTACAGACACCTTACAGCTGATTATTGCAGCCTGGGACTATAGTAACATCCAGAGAGCTTCACCAGGGGTCAGAGGGGTCTGTCTGTAACTATGGGCTGTCTTTAAGTCGGGTGTCCTTAAGTAGGGGACTGCCTGTACTTAGAAAGTGTTACGCTGCTTGACAATATTCTGGTAGTGGTTTATTAGGTCAATTTCAGGTTCCCTTTAAGTCCTCTAATTTTGTGATATCAGACTATATACTATACTATACTATATAATACTTATTTTTATACTAAAAAACATTAAATTAAGGCATTATGGGACCATTAGAATTTTCACGAATTCCAAAAATGTATTTTTATTATGTTCTTTAAAAAATACCTAATTTGTAGCCTTAAAAACTTTGTCAGACCCTTGTTGCCTGCCCATTTTGTAGCTTATTAGTATCACAAAATTTCCCAAAAAGTTTTAAAACAGAATATTTCTAAGATTCAAGAAGCATTTACAAACAATACCTTCAATGAAGTCAGAAGATGAATAGGTTCTTTTAGGTGTGTTGTTTCCATCTTGAGGGCTATTCAGAGCTTCTACTGCCACTTCAATTACCTCAGCAAGCTCATCCCGTTTATCTTTTCTTACAGGCTTTTCTTCTGGGTGGCGAGTGAGTCCAGTTTCTAATTGATATACTTTTTGCAGTGTGAAACTATCAAATGGAATGGCAGCATACTCAGTGGGAACCTTCACACCATTATGTACTTCAGCTTTATTTACTTGGGAATGTAAAAAGTCTAAGAGGTCATTTTGTGTCTTCTCTGGACTCGCATGATCAAATGTGACTGTAAGGGCATCACTGTAGTGGCCTTGAACATTTTTAAGCTGTTCACTGCGTTCCTGAAGTTCATCCTTTAATTGAGCAATTTGCTTTTTCAAACTGGTGATATAGTTCCGGTGTTCTTCCTCACGCTCCTGCAAAATGGCATGGTAGCCTTCTTTCCCGGTGGGACTATTAACATGTGGCACTAATAGCTGTTCATCTTCAGCTCTTGGGGTGCAAGCCAGCATATACAATACTGACACTAAGCAGCATAGGCAGACAAGTGTGATTCCTACCCTAGAAATCCAACTCAGCAGCCCTCGCCGTACCATCCTTGCATTTAAAAGTTCTTCATTATCTTCTTTCTAATAAACAATGCGGTCTACAATATGCAATCACTCGCATAATCCACACTGACATTAACAACTGGAACCACCACTGTCCCATCTGGGGAAAATTTTTAGCGTTACATCAGTTGCAAGCGTATAGAAACTTGGTCAACCACGGATCCAAATTATAGAATAACTTTCTATTCTCCAAAGCCAGTACTATCATGGTAGTCAAAATGGACAGGTTTCAATTGTACGCTGAGATCTAAAAAAAAAAAAAAAAAAAGGTGAAAAAAAAAGGAGGTTACTGGTTAGTTACTATCTGACATAGCACATATTATAAGGTATTGACCCAAAAATCTACTTAAACAGTAGTAATAATAAAAACAATAATGAATTAAATATATGAAATTTTTATGGCGCATGGAAAACTTTGCAATGGGCATAAGCAAGGCATACGACTGCTTTGGGATGGTACACCCCCTTCTCTACATAGGGTCTACCAGCTGACAATGCATATCAAGGCAGATACTGAGCCATGAGGAGCAAAGACCTGACTGTTGAGCTCAGAGTCAGGATTGTGTGAGGCACAGATCTGGGTACAAAACTTTTTGGTTAATCTGAAACTTCCCAACACCACAGTGGCCACTATAATCCTTTAATTTCCAGAGGGCAACCATCACTGCAGCATTCTACTAATCTGGGCACTATGTTATAGTGGGCAGAAACAAGCCTTTGTGTATGGAGGATTCAGTAACTGTTCATATCCTGCCAAATATCATCCCTACAGCATGGTGGAAGCATGGTGTTAGCAGCCTGATGTCATGAATATGTGCAGGCTATAGAGTGTGCGCAGGCACCACCCCGTGCCCCCCTTAATACAGTGCAAAAAACAAAATAATCAGTTACTGGTTCACTAGAAATTGTGATTATTTCAGGGCCTGTACACCAGAAAACTGACCCTGATAAATCTCCCCAATGACCCTAATCACTACTGCATAGACAACACAGGTGGAACTATGTCAATGTCCTGTAATGGCCCAGCCAGAGCCCTGACTTGAGCAAAAACATCTATGGAGAATCCTGTAAATAGCTGCCAAGCAACCCGACAGTGGTTTAAGTACCGAGTAAAGAACCAACATACTTATATCAATTCAATTAATCAATTTTAGTGTTTTCCTTTAAAATAATTTGCAAACATTTAGAACATTATGCTTTTTTCTGTGCCATCATGGGATATTGAGTGCAGAATGATTTGAGAAAAAAACTTTTTTTTTTTTTTATAAATTCAGCATTAGGCCCTAGATGTATAATTAAATAAAAATGTCCTTCCAAATATAGTTGGAGATTTATCATAGCTGGCATAGTTTTGCACAAGAACCATATGAATGTTCAAGGAGAACATCCGCGTGGCCTAGGTGGTGCTGCAGGTCTTGCCCCCTTCATGCTACTTGGCATAGAGATTACATGAATGGGGAAATAATTTTGCCAGTAATAAATATTTCAGGGCTTCTACACCAGTTTTCTGGCATTGAAGCCCTGATAAAATGTCCCCCATAGCGTATGTTCATAATAGGCATTTGTACATTTCTGTGTAAATTAGTCCTATTCAATTAAATAGGCAGTTTTAGCATCAAACACAAGAAGCATTATTTAACAGAAAAGTATTTATATAGCATATGGCGGTCAATAGAGGGATTGGCTTCATTGCAAACTGGATTTCAAATTGCCAACTGGAAACATACTGAATATATATACTTAGGACTCATTCAGAAGATTATACTGTACAAATGAGGTGTAAAAGGCCATCATAAAATGCTCATCAAAATATATGAGGAATTAATTCTGCATGTGAATTTTCAAAACGGGAGAATATAGTTGATACATAATATGGTGCCTTTCTGAAGAAATATACAGCAGTACATACAGTTCCTATTTCTCAAAGTACAGTTACATGATACTTAAAGCGTTACAGTACGAGTTCCAATAGTAAAAATATGTATACCGTATTTTTCGGCCTATAAGGCGCACCAAAAATCCTTTAATTTTCTCAGAAATCAAAAGGTGCGCCTTATAGGCCAGTATATGAACTTATACAGAAATTTACTACAGACAAGATGTACTGTACATTTACCAGTGTTTAATATCTCCATCCCCAGAAATTTCCTGGACCTTCCCACACGGTATACAGGGTCCAGAAATTTCCTGCACCTTCCCACGCGGTATACAGGGTCCTTAGCTCCTGAAGTGCCCTTGCACCACAACTAACATTGTGCCCATCCTGCCCTCCCCTAGCACGGAGAGACCGGAGCTGCCATAGTGCCGACCACGAGGCAATCATCATCATCAGTAACCAATCCCCCATACCTGCCAGCCCTGTAACAGGGGAAAGAGAAGGGCCCACAGGGAACCCCACAGGAATAACACCCTGGCTGAGGAGGGAAGGAGAAGGGGCAGAGGGAGACCGCTTAACCCGTGCTGCATCACCCTGCATCAACCCCCAGCAGCCACACCTCTGAGATCGGAGCTCTCTGACAGGCTGAAGACAAGTTTCCCGGGAAGTGTAGCTGGCTTTAACTGTGCACAGGTCTGCCACCTGCTGGTCATTTTTAGGTACTGCATTTGATCCTGCGCCTTACACTCCAGTGCGCCTTATATATGAACCTAGATGTCTTAGCAGGCATTTATTAGAGGTGCGCCTTATAGGCCGAAAAATATGGTACTCAGATTCAGAGACTGCCAGATTCAGCAATTGTGGCGCACGTTCTTCATGAATCTGCTTCCCCCACACACTGTTTTGACAGAGTGCACCAACTTTATCATCGGGCGTGCGACACACGTCTGTCGGACACGTCTGCGCGATATATGTGGCACACAGTCTGACTGTGCAGCAGAAAGCCCTTTTATTTGCAGAAATTTGTGTTACGCGGGGTATAGTGCACAAATGAATTGCGTGCAACACACATGGTGCAGACACTTAAATGAATGTGCAAGCAGTTTGCATGAGAAAAAACGTGCAAAGTCTGACAGAAGATGTGCCCCTATTCGTATACTATGAGGTCACCCTGTGTATTTATCCGTGTGCTGTGACATCGCTCTGCTTTTTAGCCTAGTACTGTGACATACTGTGAGTGTATTATCTCTATACTGTGACATCCCTGCAGGTATTTATACAAGTACTGTGACGTCACTGCGTGTTTGATTCCTGTACTGTGACATCACTGCAGCATCCGATGACCCACTTCCTTGCGTAAACCCTACCTCCTTCACCTTCTGACTCACTTACACTGGTCATCTCCTAGACCTTGAACAACTAAAGTACAAGAAGTTTATGAACCCTGTACTCTATATGACTCAGCAGTATAAGTGTTCCCAGCACACAAATAATGTGGCAGTAGTAAAGGGTGGGGAAATGGTGGAGGCACTCTTCCCCTCCCAAAAAACCCCCATAGCAGGGGGTGTGGCCAACTGCCAGCAGAGCCCATACTCTGTTTCAACAGATGAAGCAACAGTAGAAACATGCGCTGTAAGAAAGTCAAATAATATGTACCATATGTACTCGAGTATAAGAAGAGTTTTTCAGCACAAAAAAAAATGTGCTGAAAAACCTCACCTCGGTTTATACTTGAGTCAAGAAAGAAAAAAACAACAACGGCTATATACTGGGGAGGCTGTGACCAACGCATTTCCCACCCTCAGCTTATACTTAAGTCAATAAAAATACCACAAGTAATAAAAAAAAAAATACATTAAGCAAATTACATTTTTTTTACATTCTCTAATTTCCTCTGTTTATGCTTTACATATTGATGTGTATTTTATATGATTCTATACATATCTTCATATTGATAAATATATGGAATGTATATAAGTGGCTTCTCTAACAGAAAGCCAGATGCACAAAGTCTATATAAGACTCAGCTTAGTTTATTAGACTGGGTCAGTGAGCATGGTCTGTTGATTTAATATACTCGTAGAGGCGCTTTGACATTGGCCAAGAAATTGGCTTTGCTGTTTTTGAATGAAAAGATCTGCCTGTACAATGGCAGAAAGGCGATTCCTTAGTAAATTAAATACTGCAAACATTAATCTCACTGTGAGGGTCAAATGCAGGACAAAATTTATCATGGGCTGGGGAAGGAATAATAGACTTAGGATGGATGAATTCTCCTTATGTAGTGTCCACAATTGCAGGTTTGTGTGCTTAGTTCTGCATATATTAGCTTATAATTTACATATCCAATTTCAGTCTAGATTTCTAGGCGTAAAGCAAAATGAAAACATTACATAGTCCTGCATTGGAGATTAGATATTAGGGCAAATACCGTATATTAACTGATAAGTTAAAATTTCTAACAGCTTGTATTTTCTTAGCAGCAAATAACTACATTACTATTACCAAGTAATTATTACATTACTAATCCTCAGCAATATGTGGCAGTTATGTAGGTGATAAAAGGTGTAAATGGCTATCATAAAGTGAAACATCGTCAAATAACAGAACACTAGAGCAGAAAATAGAAATTCCTCTATTTAGATACCTCCCCACCAGAAATAAACATGCCCCATTCATGAGCTCTGCATTGTACATTTTACCACAGTGAGCGAGTATCCTTGGATAATCCATACTTTATTTGGTAGATGGTAAATTTCCTTTAAAGCAGCAAAGAAATATAAATGAAACAACTTGTGGCCTGTGTTTAAGTTCACGCTGGGTATAATTTAGCTGGGACACCAGAGCGCCTTCCACATAGACATTTTCATTCTGGAAACGCAAGACAAATCTCCCCTCTACTTTACTGTAGCTCTTGCAGGATGTGTGAATTTTTTGTGTTTTAATCTCTTACAAATTTCTGTCGAGAAACATCCCCTTCTGCAGATGCAGGGATTTAGTGAGTATCTTTTATTCCTGAACAAGCTACATCCAAAGTCACCAGGACCTGAGCCAGCACTGGCTGTAGGACCAGTAAGCAAGATGATGTGGCAGTTTACTGCTGAGAATAAATTAACAAATTGACCAAATTATGGTATTATGTTTCCATAAAAACATATGAAAGAACAAGTGTTTATTAAACACAACAATTGTCTACTGTGTATTACATTCCATTAGCAGATCTGTTCTTCCTTAAATACTGTATATTTTTACGTGCCATTCTGGATTCCATTTGTCCAACCAAGATAATGATATAACTTTTACTGTTCTGTTTTAATATTTATTCTTTTTACAAAATATGGATAGAAAATAAGCACTGGTAAATGCATGTACAGTCAGCATCTGGATATAGACTAGGGTCTTGAACAGTACCCATTTATGCTATATTTTACATCACGAGCTTAAGAATGTACAAATTACAAAATCAAAATCTCTAAAACCCTTTACAGCCTCTCTTTATCCACCACGGATATCCACTTGACACTTTCACAGTAGTTTCAACACTTAAAGGGTATATACTCAATAAAGCCTAAAAAAGTACTCAAAACTATTTTTATTCCACCTGGTTTCCTTCAGAGATCCAATCAAGGAGGCGGGAGAGCTCTTGGATGCAGTCAAGCTCCCCCACCACCTCACGGCCGCTCTGCCAAATAATTGGACCCCTCTGCATGCACCTCGGTACTTTCTTTATCTCCTGGTCACCAAAATCCTGTTTGAAATTCCCACGCTTATCTATATAAACATTTCGGCAATACACATGAATTTCTCAGCTTTCTAGATCTCTGCTTGACTTCATGGTACAGGAAGTTTCAATGTTTACTTCAGTGCATAAAAAACTGCCACTGGCCATGTGACATGGCTCATTATAATACACAGATCCGATTACTCTCTGTAATCTCTCTCTCTCACACGACCGTTGGGGAATGTATATATGACCACCGTATATACATTCCCCAAAAGGTGGCAATGGGCGCACAGCACGGTATGCAGTGGTATGGTACAGCACATATGTGGCACCGTACTGTCCTGTCTTTTCCCGTATTGTGGTTCCGTGTGCCATATAGCTCTATGAAGTGAAGTGTACATTCACACTGAAGGCATCAAAACTATGAATTAACACATGCGTGGAATTACTGTATATTCTCAAGTATAAGCCGAGGTACCTAATTTTAACACAAAAAACTGGGAAAATCGTAGTATATAGCCTGCAAGCCCCCTGTAGTAAAAAGAAAAAACCTTTCCGACACCTCCTGTAGGGTCCTCATCTTGCTTCAGATCCTCTTCAGGTCCGCCGGTCTTCTTCGGCTCGTTCCGCTCCTCTTCGGCTCATTGCTTGTGTGCAGCCGGCATTGCGAGAGGACCCAAAGAGGAGCAGAACGACCCGAAGAGGAGAAGAGGAGTGGAAGTACTCGAAAAGGACCTGAAGGACCCATGGAGGCTCTGGAGCATTGGAAGCAGAAGAGGACCTACGGGGGAACGACTGAAAGGGGAGTACAGTGTTAATTTTTTAGGGTTTTCAGCAAAAGTTGTGTTCTAAAAAACTCAGCTTATACTCGAGTATATACTTAACAAAAAAATGAGAAAGAACTGAAAATATATGTCTTACTGTATATTCCAAGTTCTTCAAAGAGCCACCTTTTGCTTTGATTACTGTGTTACACATTCTTGGCATTCTCTTGATAAGCTTACAAGCTGAAATGCTCTTCCAACAGTCTTGAAGGAGTTCCCAGAGATGCTTAACACTTGTTGGCCCTTTTGCAGTCCAGCTCACCCAAAACCATCTTAATTGGGTTCAGGTTTGGTGACTGTGGAGGCCAGGTCATCTGGTGTAGCACCCCATCACTCTCCTTTTTGGTAAAATAGCCCTTACACAGCCTAGAGGTGTGTTTAGGGTCATTTATGGTCCAACTAAACGCTAAGCGGATGGACTAACATCCGGCTGCAAGATGCTGTGGTAACCATGCTGGTTCAGTATACCTTCCATTTTGAACAAATGTCCAACAATGTCACCAGCAAAGCACCCCTACGCCATCACACTTCCTCCACCATGCTTCACGGTGGGAACCAGGCATGTAGAGTCCATTCATTCACCTTTTCTGCATTACACAAAGACATGGTGGCTGGAACCAAACATCTCAAATTTGGACTCATCAGACCAAAGCACAGATGCCCACTGGTCTAATGTCCATTCCCTGTGTTCTTTAGCCCAAACAAGTCTTTTCTGATTGTTGGTTGTCCTTAGCAGTGGTTTTCTAGCAGCTATTTTACCATAAAGGCTGCTGCACACAATCTCCTCTTAATAGTTGTTGTAGAGAGGTGTCTGCTGCTAGACCTCTGTGTGGCATTGACCAGGTCTCTAATCTGAGCTGCTGTCAACCCCCGATTTCTGAGGCTCCGAAGCAGAGGCGACTCTTGGTCTTCCTTTCCTGGGGTGGGAAGGGGGGTCCTCATGTAAGCCAGTTACTTTGTAGAGCTTGATGGTTTTTGCAACTGCATTTGTGGACACTTTCAAAGTTTTCCCAATTTCTTAAAGTAATAATGGCCACTCATTTTTCTTAACTTAGCTGCCATTTTCTAGCCATAATACAAATAACAATCTATTCAGTAGGACCATAAGCTTCTTCTGCACAACACGACTGATGGTCCCAACCCTATTTATAAGGCAAGAAATCCCACTTCTGAAACTTGACAAGGCACACCTGTGTTGTGAAAACCTTTTCTGGCGACTACCTCTAGAGAGTGCAGAGTAGTAATCAAAGCAAAAGGTGCCTACTTTGAAGAACCTGGAATATAAGACATATTTTCAGTTGTTTCACACTTTATTGTTAAGTATATAATTCCACATGTTTTAATTCATAGTTCTGATGCCTTCTGTGTGAATCTACAATTTCTATAGTCACGAAAATACAGAAAACTCTTTGAATGCGAAGGTGCGTCCAAACTTTTTGTCTGTGCTGTATATTCGTTTTTTAATTGTATAAGCTGTATAATGGGACGATACCAGTGAAATTGCCATTATTTCCATTTGTTTAAAATGAGCAAAGAATAGGTACATATTCTGTAACCATATTTAAATTTTTTGTCTCAATGATGTTGTGGTCATCTGACTTAGTTGGTTCTCTGTCCATTTTAATTTAAAAAAATTCTAATATTCATTTTGGCAGTACTCCCAGAAAGCCTTACATTAGCCAATTCAAGTCCTATTCCTACTTAACAGACAAACTATATATTGGTAAAAAAATTTCCAGAAGATTGATAACTCAATAAATGTGTTGCCCCAAGTCCTCCTAAAATTTCTCTTCTTATACTGTAAAATTAGAAGATTTAACTCAATATTAATGTATCCTCATTTATATGACTGTAGGCAATTCTAAAATTCAAAACAAATTATCCAGTTCATACAGGGTTTATGCAGAATTAATACATAATAGTTAAAGTAGAAGTGTATGTTGCTGACATATCTCTGAATCTACTCTCTGGATTATACAAGGAAAATGGTAAGAAGTCACCATTCCTGAAAATGGTAAAACCTTTATATTAGGCTTTACGCTATGTGTAGAAGCAGAGGAGAGCTCTTAGCTCATAGGTCTGGCTTTGTCCATCAGGTTTTTTTCTTGGCTTTTTAATCATCCATCACGTATAAAAAAAATTATATTAAACAAAATGAAAAACTAGTGTGTACAAATAAAAACCACAGCCAGATTCATGAAACATTTATAAAAATGATGGCTCCTGGAGGAGGAGGATGTAAAATGTCCCCTCCCCCAAATAGATTTCATTACGCAATTGTTGGTAATGAGAAAAATATATATAAATCTGACATTGTTGTTTGTGCATTGACCCAGAGGAAAAAAGTTGTTATATAGGTTCAGAAATAGATGTATAAAATGTTTTTTTTCCTAGAAAAAAACTGATTTGCGTTTAAACATGCTCTGCAGAAAGATTTAATAAAAGTTCATCATTAGGACACAAAAATACCCCATCACAATTGTACTATTAAAGACTACATTTAAAACCAAAAAAAAGAAGGCCCCGTACAGCTATAGTGACAGAAAAATAACAAGCTGATAGAAACCTGTAGAAGGCGTGGACAAAAAAAACGTAATACTGCCCTTGTCTTTAACATAGAAAGCAGGTGCAGAGATAAGGGGTTATGAAATCTTTTCTTTTTCCTTATAAGACAATCAAATTATATATATATATTTATTATAATACAGGCGGTCCCCTACTTAAGAACACTCGACTTACATACGACCCATAGTTACAAACGGACCTCTGAATATTGGTAATTTATTGTACTTTAGTCCTAGGCTACAATGACCAGCTGAAACAGTTATCACAGGTGTCTGTAATGAAGCTTTAGTGTTAATATTGATTCTTATGACAACCCAACATTTTTAAAATCCAATTGTCACAGAGACCAAAAAAGTAGTGGCTGGGATTACAATGATAAAATATACAGTTCTGACTTGCATACAAACTCAACTTAAGAACAAACCTACAGACCCTATCTTGTATGTAACCCGGGGACTGCCTGTATATGACTCACTGTTGCTGGTGATTTTATCTTGAAAAATCCCAAATGTCAATTAAAATATCACCATCAATGATTTTACTGTATGCAGTCTATGGGTTTTTTACTGCCCCGCAGCTTCTACTGTTCACGTTGTTGCCAATGGATGACATCAAGCTGACAAGTACGTTGCTTATTTTTGTACAGCAACAGGAGAGCAAAAGTGAAAAGTACATCTGATTTACCATGTATAAACAAATATATGTTTAGGAAGACCATCGCAATCTATACATATTTGTTATAGACTGCATAGATATAAATAAGTAGTTACTTAGAAGAAGTTCCATAATATTTTTTTCATCATTAATTACATATAAAATATTTTTACGTCAGCATTAGGGTGGTTGCACACCATGTCAGCTAAATTGACCAACCTTAAACCGGAACTCAAACAACGGGAACCCGTCAGCAGATATTGACTTAATAAACCCCTTCTAGTATGTGGACATGCAGATGAACACCTTCCAGATAATGTTTCTTCCATTGCCCAGCATGGTGACATCACCCAGAAAATCAACTTTGAAAAGGGCATGTAAATTAGTTGTATAAAGTAAAGGAGGCATAGAATTTATCACTGAGGTCAAGCTCTCATTACTAACCAGATCTCCATAAGCCTGATGCATGATGTCAATCACAGGGGAGGAGGTGTTCAGAGGTGCATAGCAGCATGACTTCAATGTTAAACTCTCTGCCTCTGTGACTTTATAAAACCAGTATACATCTCACTTCAAAGATGATTTTCGAGATGATGGAACCATGCTAGAAACGTGATCTGGAAGGTGTTAAGCTGCTTGACAACATATTAGTAGTGGTTACTTAGGCCCATTCCTGATGACAGATTCCCTAGTCAACATATTGGTACAGATGTTGAGCATTTAGGCTGATAAATTTAGTTTACACATTAAAGCACAGAAAAAAAAGATCTAGCATATAAAAGCACTGTTCTGCATTGACCCTTGTTGGGAGCACAACAAACTGATGCGGACCATTCCATGGATGCGGTCCATTCCATTGTACAATGTCCTGGCATTCAATTGCTAGAAGTCTCCACATACCTACTTAATTGGTGAAGTCTGTAAGGTGAGTTCTTACTTCCCTACACTAGTCAAAAGCCTCTCACTCAGCCAAACAAGTTCCCTACACTTTACTGAAGAGATACAACCACTTCGAAACAGCGCTTCCTAAAGTTGGGAATGTCTTTCTTCTGGAATATAAATACTGGTTTGGTATTAATCTCACATGTCATTAGGCTATTAGAAGGTCATGCTCGATGTCAAGAGAGCTGCCTTACAAGTTTATCTAAAGGAGGCATGGTTTTCCTTTTCCTGTCCTGTAAAACGTTTTTGTATATTTTCTAACAACTGTGTCAACTGTGAATTTGCACAAAAATATTCGCTTTTTTTTTACAACTTTTCATCAAAAAGTCTTATATCTTATATCAACCAGCTCCTTTTTATAAAAAAAAATAACAAGAATCCTGATATATCCCCCTCTAATGTTTTTTTTTATAATGCAATGTTTCCTTTAAAGATTAATACAGGCCTGTGACAAAGCCAAGTGCTAAATATAGTGGTTTCCTCTAAGTTAATGTTATTAATTATTCACAAAGCCTCTGGTAATGCCTACAAAATAGTCATGACAACAATTAGTTCACGCTTAAATAACAGCTGATGGGTAATTATGAGATTTTAGGAAGTCTGTAAAAAACCTTCACTACAACATCATATACAAGTATCACTTACAAACTGAAATATCATAATTAAAACAAACAAATGCTTACAGCTCACTACATGCTGCTGCCGTCAGCCTAGGATGCTGTGCAGTAAAGTCAATGTACATCTCACTGTGCAGTATATCATTACAAGCTGACAATAAGATACAGTCAGAGGACAGTCTAAATTAGTAACCACGACTATTTCAGCCAATCAGATAACCTGAATGTATAGTTTGAAAAACAGTGATGCTATGGGGCAAATTAATGTTAAAGGGGTATTCCCACGAAGACACAATTATGAAATATACCCCCGATAACAAAATAACACATTCTCTAATTCATTATTACCAAAAATACAACATTTCAGAGATATAATTCCAACCTGTCTATCAGCCCTGGTGTATGCAATTCAGTTGCCCCTGATCAGATTCAGATCCGAGTAGAATAATTAATAAGCCAAATACCAGTGTAGATAAGCCTGTGCCCTGAAAATGTAACCACGTTGTCAGCACACAGGACTCATAATGTATATGCATAGAGAGTCCCTGCCCCTACACTGACCACTACCAAGTAATGGTAGCTAAAACACCAATAAAATTAAGTAAAATTGTAAAGTAAGGGGTTAAAAATTATCTTTATCATGTAAACATCACTCGGGGGTTATTATTTGTTAACTTTTTTTCATGTGCAAACCCCTTTAAGGTTTGAAAGAATAACAACTGTCTTTGTTACCCTTGGCAACCAATTTTAGGACAGATTAATTTTTTTTAAAGAACAACAGGATAACTGGGATTTGTCTGCATCAACCAAATCAGTCTCATATATGTGCAATATTCTGGGCTCAAGCAGTAATTTATATTTGGAGACAAAAGAATATTTAATATAGCCCAGTATTTGTGTTACACTTACTTGAAGACAAACAGTCACTTCTCACTGTAAATTAAAATGTGGGAATTTTCTATTTTAGTTGCTGGCCATGCATGAATTCTTATGCATAGGTCGCTGTACAGGTAGTCCCTGGGTTACGTACAGAATAGGTTATGTAGGTTTGTTCTTAAGTTGAATTTGTATGTAAGTCGGAACTGTATACTTTCCAATTGTAACTCCAACCAAATTTGTTTTGGTCTCTGTGACAATTGCATTTTAAAAATATTGGGTTGTCATAAGAACCAGGATTAACAGTAAAGCTTAATGGCAGACATATTTGATAACTGTTTTGGCTGTTTATTGTAGCCTAAGGCTGAAGTACATTGAATAACCAACATCCAGAGGTCTGTTTGTAACTAGGGGTTGTCTGTAAGTCGGGTGTCCTTAAATAGGGGGCCGCCTCTATAAGAATCACCACTAGATGTCCCTGTGTACTACAGAAGGGTTGGTCTCTAAGATTTATAAAACTATATGAGAACCAGTCGTGTGGGTTTAGGCTCACAAACCACCACCGACCTGTTATTAAGAACAGTGACAGAATCACAATGATGTCTTTCTGTGTAATGCAGAGTCTCCAAGAAAATAGAAGAACTTTTAATGTTGTTCACAAATAATCTAAGGAGATCCAGGGGCAATGAAAAGTAATGCCTTTAAATAAAAAGTACATCTTCATAAGCTACCTTCAGCAGCTGCCCCCTACACTTGTGATGATATACCTTCTTTATGGGACTTCAATTAAGCAAGAGCCCATGGCTCCATGAATGTTTTCAATGACACTTTTGAAGAGGCTGTATAGAAAGAAAGGGGTAAAAAAAAAATCACTTCTGTCTCTCAGTTGGCCTCTTAGTCTCTGGCTACAGCAGGAATATGCCACTTGTATGGAAACAAAGGTCACATATTGGACGGGCTAACTTATAGGGTTACTTCTTTAGGAGATGAGAACATTGACGAAGGCCTTGTGCACATGTGTTGCAGACTATCCTCAATCTGAAACTGAAAATGTTGTGGAAGTTTAATTTAATTACAAACGTCTTGTCCAGCTTCACAAACACAGGTCCACTTTCGTTTTTTTGAAAAAACACATAATCTTTATTTTCCAAATCCAATACATGGGATAAAATCGCATGGAGTCATAGTGTGAATCAATGAAGAATCGCCTACGCGTTTCGGGTAGGTACACTACCCTTATTCATGGCTAACTTAAAATAGTTTGTTCGTGAATTTAAATAGTAGTGTGTTCAATCATGTGACCGGACCTGGGGCGGAAACGCCCGATCCTATCACAGGTGGAACACACATATACACTGGGGCAGGGTCTGGCAGGCTATATAAACTGGGGCAGGGACTGGCTGGCTATATACACTGGGGCAGGGGCTGGCTGGCTATATACACTGAGGCAGAGCCTGGCCATATACTGGGGAGGCTGTGACCAATGCATTTCCCACCCTCGGCTTAAACTCAAGTCAATAGGTTTTCCCAATATTTTGTGGTAAAATTAGGGGTCTCGTCTTATACTCGGGTCGGCTTATACTCGAGTATATACGGTAAGTTTTTATTGCCCCACACGTATTGCCACCTCACTGTGGCTTCGTCAGGGGTAAATGGCCTATCAATCGGCGGGGTTAAATACCTTATGTCTATATTGGACGTTCCCTGTCATTGGAGCGCGAAATATCGTGAGAACCCGGGCGCCGTGTCATCGCCGCGCATGCGCAGTGCCCCACTCCTCCTGCCTCCTTGTGTGAGCACCGCACATGCGCGGGGAGACGCCAGCGCCTCCAGATCAGGTACATTTTTCTATCATCGATGTGGTTTTGTTAAGTCCTGCTTGGATCTCCGCCTCGTTGTGGTTCTCAAGTTTTTCAATGTCCTTGGAGCATTTTTTGGCAACAGTTGGATCTGATTTTTTTTCTCTTTTTGTCTCTTCCTTTCTTTCTCTCTCATGTTCTCATGTGAAAGTTGGCGACATCAGGCTTCATCTCCTGCACCGTGCATCAGGTGGTGTCTATCTCTCAAATATCGGAGGATTCTCTAAAGGGGAAGACAGCCGTAAGGTAAGTACCTTATATACTCGAGTATAAGCCTAGTTTTTCAACACAAAATTTGTGCTCAAAAACCCCTAACTCGGCTTATACTCGAGTCAACTAAAAAAAATAAAGTCAAAACTCACCTTTCTGACATCACCTGTAGGTCCTCTTCTGTCTTACAGGGGCTGGGCAGGCTGTATGCTACAGGGGCTGGGCAGGCTGTATACTACAGGTGCTGGGCAGGCTGTATGCTACAGGGGCTGGCAGACTATATACTGGGAGGCCGTAATCAATGCATGTCCCACCCTCGGCTTATACTCGAGTCAATAGGTTTTCCCAGTTTTTTGTGTTGAAATTAGGAGTTTCGGCTTATACTCGGGTCGGCTTATACTCGAGTATATACGGTACTTATACATTGTGCGCGGCGGATCTATGGGTCTTGTATGTAGAACTGGAAAAGTAAATGCCAATTTATGGTGCATAAGGTGAATAGTGAAAAAATGTGCTAAATTGTGTCCTCAAAACAAATTTTGTGCCAATGAAACTGTATAAATATTGTCGTGCGTATACAGTGCTGTGCAATCTGCTGAGTGAGTATGGAATAATGTGGACGCCTGTCGTGTGTATACAGTGCTGTGCAATCTGCTGAGTGAGTATGGAATAATGTGGACGCCTGTCGTGTGTATACAGTGCTGTGCAATATGCTGAGTG
>CM033641.1:123539810-123554157 GCA_019512145.1 Engystomops pustulosus | reverse complement strand
GTGAGTATGGAATAATGTGGACGCCTGTCGTGCAGTCGGGGGGTTGTGAGTCCTTAGATTAGTGGTGCAGTGTGAATTGTGTGAGATTGTTGGTGAAATGATAAGTAGTGCTTGTGCTGTTGGTGCCGGGGCACTCGGTGAATTAGGAAGGTGAGGGCTGGCTCTAATCATGTGTATGTGTGGCCAGAATAATATTGCATTGTACATTAGTTACCTTTATATTTTCTCTTGTAGAATCCCGTATATAAAAGTTCCTCATTGTGGTTTCATCAGCTGTAATTCGTAGATCCAGCGTGATTCTTTTTGTAATCATTTGTTTGTTACTTCTCCTCCCCGGATGTTTGTTTGAGTCAGAAAATGTTGAGATTTTTGTACTTACCGTTCTGGCCACCGATGTCAAACTCTTGTCCTTTGTCGAGTCTCGCTTTGCAGTATTGATTGTAGAAAAGTGATGTTGAATTCTTTTTCTTAGTTCTTGACTGGTTTGTCCCACATACACCTTAGGGCACGAGCAAACCATGGCCGGATTAAGGGTGGTGGGGGCCCCTGGGCGCAAACTGGTGGGGGCCCTTCCACATGTTTTTTGGAGGTATATGCCTGCTCGTCACACCGGCTAAGACTTAGTAGCCCTGCAGACCCCTGTAGGACTACAGCCACCAAACCCCTGTAGATTAGCCTACAGTTCCACTGTAGGAAAATGTGCGATCTCCTCACCGGCGATCTCCCCCGCGAGGCCGCTGTGTCTCACGAGACCCCCTACGTCGGTTGCGGGTGGCCCACGGGCAGTTGCCATTGTATCACAAAACAGTCAGCGACTCTGTTGGAGACTGTGGGGGCCCCTTAAAAAGTAAAGTGGTGGTGGGCCCCGGGGCTCGGCCCCCTGAGCTCCCTCTTTAATTAATCCGGCCCTGGAGCAACTACCTGGACATATACTACCTTCATGGTTCTCCAATTTACATAGTGATTTAAAGGATCTGCTTACCTTTTAGAGCCGGGTCTTTAAAGGTTTCTTGCGCTGGCCCAGTTTACTGGCAAACTATTGCGTTACCGCATGCATATCTCCTTTGATCTTGAAACCCCTTGTTTTTGCACTTTGCGATGGACGTGTAAAGTGGCTATTAGTGATTTGATTCCTTTAGTTTTTAGAGCCCTTTGGCGCGCTGTTAAGTGTCAGTTTTGGTGTCAATGGGGATACAATAGTTTACTTTCACAAATAAGATGGATTTCAGTTCTTGTCTGCTTGTGTAGGGACTTTGCATTCCATCTGGTGTGTATGTCGAATTATACGTCTTTTTTATCAAGCTAGGCTTCTTTTTTTGCGGCGGTGTAGGATCTCACTTTTTCCTGTTACTATTTTGGCCCGTTAGGTATGGCTTTGGAAATCACTTTTTTGGGGTATCCGCTCTATCCCATAGTCTGTGGTCAATCCTTCGCATGTATTTTAAATTCTCTTCGCTCCTGCAATTGCGCTAAGTCTTAGGAATTGTCCCACCGTATGGGGCCCCGTCTTTAAGAACCGTTGGGTGAAGCTTGAATAATGAAAAGATGTTGTTAGTGGCCGTTAATTGCTTTTTGTCCGGTATAGTATATGGTGGTTGTCAACTTTTATCACCCTTCGTAACCTTGACTAGGTCAGAAAGTCATACTTCTTTTGTTGATATCTGTGGGGTAGTATCGAAGATATTTAGTGTATTAGAGTTGATTTCCTCTATGAGTAATCATAATATAATAACTTCCCTGCCCAGTCATAAAGAAGAAGCAGCCCATGCGCCGAGGATAGACAGGCGGGATGCGCCATAGGGGAGCCGGACCCTACAAGACCAACCAGCACCAGGGATTATGGCGGGAGAGCGAGAGGACCACACGAGTGTGAAATAGAAAGACGGACAGGACGGAGAGAGACGGAGGAAGAGTCATAGCGCGATGTAAGGACACATGAAGGAGGGTGTGTACTTACCCCTGGACTGAGGTTGGGGGCGATGTCTCCTCACCCTTCTCCTTTTGGCTGCTGGTAGGTTCCTCCCACTTATCTCTGGACCTGGTGGTGTTGATGTCTCCCTCACCTTCTGCTTCTTCTTTGGTGCTGGTTAGGTCCCCCACTTCTTCTGGACCTCTTGGGTGGTCTGCGTCTCCGCTGCCTTCTCCTTCTTCTGGCTGCTGTTTAGGTTTCCACTTACTTCTGGACCTGGTGGTGTGATGTCCCCACCTTCTACCTTCTCCTTCGTGGCTGCTTTGGCTAGGTTTCCTCACTCTACTGTTCTGGACCTGGTGGTCTGATGTCTCCTCAATCACCTTTACCTTCTTGGCTTCTGTTAGGTTCCCAGTGTTACTTCTGGATCTGGTGGTCCTTGATGTCTCCTCTGCCTTCTTCCTTCTTGGTTGCTGGTAGGTTCCCCCTTACTTCTTTCTACTGTGGCTCTGATGTCTCCTTTTTGTCCTTCTCCTTCTTTGGCTGCTGGTAGGTTCCACTTACTTCTGGACCTGGTGGTCTGATGTCCTCCTCTGCCTGCTCTTCTTGGTTGCTAGTAGTTTCCCCCCTTACTTCCTTTACCTGGGTGGTCCGGATGTTCCTCCTCCTCGTTCCTCTCCTTCTTTCCTCTTCTTCTCCTTCTGTTGGCTGCCGGGCTTAGGATCCCACTACGTCCTGGACCTGGCTGGTCTGATCTCTCCTCAACCCTTCCACCCTTCTTGTCTGCTGGTAGGTTCACTTACTTCTTTACCCTGGCTGGTGTGATGTCTCCTCAGCCTTCTCCTTCTTGGCTCTGGTAGGGCTCCCACTTCCTTCTGGACCTGGTGGGCTGATCTCGGCTCACCCTTCACCTTTTGGCTGCTGTAGGTTCCCACTCTACTTCTGGACCTGGGGTCTGATGTGCTCCATCTGCCTCTATCCTTTGGGCTGCTGGTATGTTTCTCACTTATTTCTGACCTGGTGGTCTGATTGTACTCCAGTCTCCCAACCGTTCCTGCTCTTGGGCTGCTGGTATCTTCCCACTTACTCTCTGGACCCGTGGGTGGCTGTGCTGATGTCCCTCCCTTCACACCTTCTTATGGCTTCCTCTTGGATGCTGTATGTTCCACTTATACTTTCTTTACCTGTGGTGTTGATGTTCTCCTCAGCCTTCTCCTTCTTGGCTGCTTGTTATGGCTCCCATCTTACTTCTGGACCTGGGTGGTCTGATCTCCTCCTCAACCTGTCAACCATTTTTGGGCGGCTCGGTAGCGTTCCCACTTTACTTACTTCTGGACCTGTTTCGATGTCTCCGCTGCCTTCTACTCCTTTTTTTGGCTGATGGTAGGTTACCACTTATTTCTGGACTGGTGGTCTTTATGTCTCCTCAACCTTCTGCTCTTTGCGTCCCCCCTTGGCTGCTGTATGTTCCCAACTTCTATCTCTGGACCTGGTGGTCTTACGTCTCCTCAAAACCTTCTCTGCTTCTGGATGCTGGTAGGTTCCCACTACTTCTGGATCTGGTGGTCTGATGTCTCCTCAGCCCCGGCCACAGGACCTCACCCCCGGCCACAGAACCTCAGCCCCAGCTGAAGGACCTTAGCCCCAGCCCCATGACCTCAGCCCCGGCCAAAGACCCTCAGCCCCAGCTGCAGGACCTCAGCCCCACCCCCATGACCTCAGCCCCGGCCACAGGACCTCAGCCCCAGCAGCAGGAAGGCTCAGCCCCCGGACAAAATCCACCCCATCCCCCGGCCCGGAAAAAAACGCAAGAACTCAGCCCCGGCCCCCAGGACCCTCAGGCCCGGCCCCATGACCTCAGCCCCGGCCCATGACCTCAGCCCCCGGCCCGCATGACCTCAGCCCGCCGCATGACCCTCAGGCCCGGCCACAGGACCTCAGCCCGCCCCAGACCCGGCCCGCCCCAGGACTTCATGCCCGTCCCCAGGCACCTCTCCCCTGCTCATCCCTCAGCCCCGCCCATAACCTCATCCCCGCCCCATACCTCAGCCCCGGCCCCGGTACCAAGGACCCTTTCGCCGCCGGCACCATGGAACCTCAGGCCCGGCACCAAGGACCTCGCAGGCCCGCCACGGCCGCCCCAGCCTACCTCAGGCCCGGCCCCAAGGACACTCAGGCCCGCCCTACATGTGCCCGGCCCCAGAACTCAGCCCGGCCCATTACCTCAAGCAGCCCCGGCCCAGAACCTCAGCCCCTTGGCCGCCCAGTAACCTCAGGCCCGCCCCAAGGACCTCAGCCGCGAGACCCAACAGGCGGCCCCAGGACCGTCAGCCCGCCACCAGAACCTCATCCACCCCGGCCCCTAAGCAACCTCAGCCCGGCCCCAGAACCCTCATCCCCCCCTTCCCCCCAGGCCCTAGGCCCGGCCACCAAATGGACCTCATGCCTCGCACAGAGGACCCGGCCCCATGGACTCTCAGCCCTTCCCCGGACGCTTTGTCAGGCCCCGCCCAAGCACCTCAGAAGGGCCCACCGGCCCCAGCACCTCCTCCCACGTCCTCCGGACCTCAGCCCCCCGCCACAGCACCTCAATCCCCCGCCGCAGGACCTCACTCCATCTCTCCAAACGGCTCTGCGGGGATCTGCTAGTCCTCTTCTCCTCTTTCCAGTCCTCTTGTACCTTCAGGTTCTGTGATCTGATTGTTGGGGATTCTGTTTGGCGGGTGTAGGTCTTTGGAAAGAACTTTGTCACCTCATGGATTTTCCAGAGTTTTCCTATGGTTTAACTAACCAGGACTCTGGGCTGCGGCCATTTCATTCATTGTTTTTCACGTCCTCGTTTTCTGTTTACACAGAGCTCTTTAACAACAATTTACAAAGACGATTTAAACCCCGTTGTTTTTCTTCTGTTTTGAGCAAGGGTCAACAAATGTCCGTTCACAGCATGAAACTGATCCACCAATCAAACTATAAGTTAACGGCTGGTTTGTCGAGAAGTTCTGATACTTCCCTTCACTCCTGCCATAACTGCCTTACGAAGTGACGTCCATCTTCCTCCTGCTAGAAAACGGTCCCGCAATACCCCTAGACAACTTCCTCCACCCCGCCAAATTTCCATCTCTCACTGACTCCTTTACACCCACTTCTTCACCTGCTTGTACTGTAATGTCTATGTAAATAGTATTAGAAGGATAAGAGGCAAGTACATCATCTGCTGTTAGGAGATTGGTCGTGTAGAGTAAATTATTTCCTTATAAAGCTGAGGTTGATGATTTTGCCACAATCACATTGAAAGCTTAAATGCAAGTGGGCAGCACTTGTGAGAGGCGAGCCCCAAGCCATCAGGCAATTCCGAGCACGTTGTGGGTTTACTCCTGCCTCTCTTCTTTGTCATTCTCCCTACTGCCCGTTGGTGTAGACTGTCAAGACAAAGGGTCTGTCTTGTATCTCTGACCAAGCGCCCTTGACGAGCCTGGCGCAAGGTGTGGCGTACAGCCTTGTGCTGCACCGGACTTCTGAGTTCCATACTGCCCCAACACTGCGGTGTGTGCCCCCCATAGTACAATCACAAGGGGGCCGGCACTTTAATGTTCTTGATTAATATGCATATTGCCTTCATACATTATGCCTCTATTATGTGCCTTCAACACCATGCACATATCTAATCGCAGAAATCACAGCACCTAGCATGCACTTACTGCTCCTCACCTCCCATGCTGGCTGCTGTGATTTCTGCGATTAATATGTGCATGGTGTATAGTTTTTGGTGATGTTAGGAGCTAAAGGACCTGCATGACATGTCACCCGAACCCCATGTCTACCACCTGGTCACATGACTTACATTGCTGTGCTTGTTGGTTGGATAAGCATGGGGAGGGACTTGCTGTGCTATTCAGCGCTTTTGTGGTTCGTCACTTTTACCGTCGCCACGACTTCAGGCTTGCATAAAAACATCAATGGGTACCACAGGTCTCAATAATTTAAAAGTCGTGATGATATTGGGGGGATCTGAGAGGGAACAACTTTTAGGACTCGAATAGAAGGGGTCCAGCATAGTTACTAGGGCTCGAGTGGGAA
Source organism: Engystomops pustulosus (assembly GCA_019512145.1). Taxonomy (NCBI): domain Eukaryota; kingdom Metazoa; phylum Chordata; class Amphibia; order Anura; family Leptodactylidae; genus Engystomops; species Engystomops pustulosus. The sequence continues at coordinate 123,548,171 of CM033641.1, read as the reverse complement.
CCCGCCTCTGTAGCTTGCATTTGTGAAAAAGTGTCCGGTGACAGGTTCCCCTCTTGTAAGGACGGATCCATGAATATTGATGCAGAATTGTCTTTATTATTAGTGGTATCGGCTCCTGAGACCATGAGGGATGTCCATTCATGGGATCTGGGGAACATGGTACAGAGGACGCCGCCCATGGGCCTCTCCCTAAAACAAGGCGTCAATCCGAAAGAGAAGCTGAGTGCAATACTCAAGGTACACTAGTGTCACCCTCACCCCCACATAGAAAAACCAGGCGTCCATCCTGAGCCACTTCAAGAGGACGCTGATGAACATATTATAAAGGAAAAATTATAAAATTCCTCACTTTTATATTATACATTAAGCAAACAATCTGTATATTGTCCGCACTCTGTCCAACCTCAAATTATTTTCCATTCTTTGTATCCTCAAAACCCTCAGGAATCAGCCACCTGCCAATAAAAATTATAATAACCTTACCTCTCCCCCTTATACCTATCCTGTATATATGAGCCCAGCACAGTACTACTGCTCCTATCCTGTATATTGGGCACAGCCAGTACTACTACTCCTATCCTGTAGATATGGCCAGCACGTACTCTGCTCCCTATCCTGTATATATGGCAACAGCACAGTACTACTACTCTATCCTGGATATATAGGAACACACCGTACTACTACTTCCTATCCTGTATATATAGGAACAGCACAGTACTAACACTACCCTAGCATCATTCCTGTATCTATTGGTTACAAAGGCACAGTTCATCCCACTCCTATCCTGTATTCGGCACTGCACACAGGTACTACTACTCCGATCCTGTATAATATGCGGCACAGCACAGTACTAAACTCGCTCCTATCCTGGTATATTACACGCACAGCAACCACTAACACACTCCCTTCCTGTAATATATGAGCAACAGCACAGTACTACCTACTTGAACCTTCCAATTCCTGGTCCTATACATGGGCACACGCACCAGTAAACTACTTCTCCTATCCTGTATTTATGAGCACAGCACAGTACTACTACTTCTTCCTATCCTGTATATATGGTCACTGCCCAGTACTACTACGTTGCCTATCCTCTGTATATAGTGGCACATCACAGTACTCTGACTCATGCCTATCCCTATATATGGGACCGCACAGTAATCTACTCGACTCCTATCGCTTGTTATTGCTTACTTGAGCATCTAGCAGCAGTATCTACTATGGGCTACTCCTATCCTGTATATATGGCCACAGCGCAGACGACTACTCCTATCCTGTATATAATGGGCACAGCACAGTACACTACTGACTTCCTATCCTGTTCATATGGACACAGCACAGTACTTACAACCTCCTATCTGCTGTATATATGGGGCACATGTTGGTGCTCAAGCTTACTACTACTCACTGCCTATCTGTATATATGGGCCAGCACAGTACTACTTACTACTGCCCCTATCCTTTATATATGGGACTACAGCACACGTACTACTATACTCTTACTTCCTATCCTGTATTATGGCAAAGACACACAGTCTAACTACTACCCCTACCCTGTATTATATGGGCACAGCACGACTACTACTACTCCTTATCCTGTATATATGGGCACAGCACAGTACTACGTCTCCTATTCCTGTATATATGGGCACCACACAAGCAAGTACTACTACTACTAACTCCTAGTCCTGTATATTAGCCATCACAGTACCTACTTACTCCTATCCTGTATATATGGGAAGCCAGTACTACTACTCCTAATCCTGTAATAATATATGGGCACAGCACAGTAACTACTACTACTTCTATCCTGGTATATAATGACCAGCACAATACTACTATCCTATCCGGTATATATGGGCCAGCAACAGTACTACTATTCCTTTCCTGTAATATATAGCACAGCACAATACTACTTTACTACTCCTATCCTGTATATTGGTCACAGCACAGTCTACTCACTCCTATTCCTGTATATATTGGCACAGCACAGTACTACTGCTCATATTCTCTGTATATATGGGGCACAGCACAGTACTACTACAAACCTATCCTGTTATATTGAGCACAGCAACAATACTACTAACTCCTATCCTGTATATATGTGCCCAGCACAGTTCTACTACCCATCCGTAATTATTGGGCACAGCCAGTACTCTACTCCTATCCTGTATTATTGGCACAGTCACATACTACGACTCCTATCCTTTATATAATGGGTCAGCACAGTACACTACTAAACTCCTATCCTGTATATATGGACACAGCAGCAGTACTACTACTCCTATCCTGTAATATATGGGCACACAGCACAGCACTATACTACTCCCTATCCTGTATATATGACACCGCACAGTCTACTACTACTCTCCTATCCTGTATATATGGGCTGCACGCACAGTACTATCTACTCCTATCCTGTATATATGGGCACCCTGTCTACTACTCCTATCCCCTGTATTATGGGGCCATCAGCACAGCTACTACGACTTAACTCTACTCCCATCCTGTATATATGGTGGTCACAGCACCGTACTACGACTCCTCCTATCCTACTAGATTATCTTACTCCTCCCGTGCCCCCCCGCACTTTTTTCCCTTCCTCTGTAGTTTTGAGATTTATTGTTTCATCTTAAAAATAAAGGACTAGAAATGAACTACATTAATTACATTTACATTAAGTGGAGTTAAAGGGAACCTGTCCGCAGGAGTGAACCTATAAGGTGGTACCACTTACCACGTGATTTGTCAAGATTTGCTGATCACCTTCGCACAATAGGGGGTCATTCCTAATGGCCCGATTGCGCGTTCACTCGCCAGGACACTCAGACCTTGTCTCCGCGTCTTGTTAAACCAGACGAATATTCCGATCTTCGCCGCCGATTATTCCCACATAGACCTTGCCACCGGGAAGTATCTTGCGGCGAGCCAAAATAGCCTTCCTCAACATCGGCTATTGGATTGTTTGGCGCCTCGCCGCTGGCATGCACACCGCGATCGGAAATCTGGGGGGGCGATGCCGAACAGAAACCGACGGATTCGGAAAAAAACCGCTGCAATTTACAACAAAAAAAGTTTGCTCCAAGAAGATGAATGGTGTAAACAGTCCCGCACAGCCCATCTCACATGCACCAACGATCTGAAAGACTGATGCACATACCGAGCAATCTCGACGGACATCGACTGTAGCAGCCTGCTCAACTCTTGCTGGATCACGAAGGGCGCATGATCCTTCGTATTGATATCACTCGTCGTAAGACACCGAACGGCGTCGGCAGTGAGCCGCCGGCTTGGAACGCGAATGGACGCTAAGGGGGTACGGTAACAACCTGTGCCCATTGGTGTTTATATTCGTTCCATATGACATCCGTATCTGCGGGGCATCCACCAGAAATCTACTCTGTAGTTAAATGTAACTGGTTATAATAAAGTCAAGGAGCGGAGAGTTTAACACTGAAGTCAAGCTCTCCCTCCTCCTCCGGAAGTCTCCTTCCCCTTTAGTCTGTGGTCCTGCAATCAGAGGAGATCCCCTAACCATATCTCCACAGTCGATGCACATTGTCCGAGCTCACAGAGCCGGGGGCGTCAGAGCTCCCACCTTGTCACTTCAGTGTCATCACTCTCTTCGCCTTCCAACTTTATCAACCAGTTTACATCTCACTTCAGAGTAGATTCTGGAATGATGTCCCCGCATTGAAGGTACCATGAAAGGAAACATGTCGTAGTAATTGTGGAGTGTCGATCTGCTGCTTCACAGTATTCGGATAAGTCGGTTATTAGGTCAATAGCTGATGACAAGTTCCCTTTAGGCTTGATGATAGGCAATACTCAGCGACTACTACCGTACACGCACTACCTACACGTATTCTTTTATATAGACGCACAAACACAGTACTACTACACGTATTCTTTTATATAGAGGCACAGCAAAGTACTAACGACTCTATCCCTGTATAATATGCTCACAGCACAGTACTTACTGCACTTCCTTCCTTGTATATATGATAGCACTTTCCGCAACATATTGTCCTTCCGTTGACACTCTCTGATTCCGTTAATATATGTAGTCGTGGGCACAATAACTATCAGTACCATCTAACTTCGCTAATCACATTTATATTGATGGTCACACAGCATCATGCTTCTCTGATCCTACTCTATATCTGTATTGAGAGGTAACAGCATGCAAGTATTATTAACTTAGCGTGACTCCGAATCCTGTTATATTACTCTGGGCACACGGGGAAGCACATACTACTGACTCCTTCCTGTTATTGGTGAGCACATCAGCACAGTACTATCTACTCCTACACATCCTGTATATATCCTGGCACAAGCACACGATACTACTGGTCGTCTATCCTCAGTATGGTTGTAATCATGGGCACTTGCGAGCTGTACTGATTTTACTCCTTATCGTGGTATATGGGCACCGGTATACTACTCCTATCCTGTATATAGCGCACAGCATCGAGGACTTCACTACTCTATCCTGTATATATGGTGGCACCAGGTCCCAGTACACTACTTAACTCTATCCTGTCATTATATGGGCACACAAGTACTGCTCTTGATTATTTGTACAAGCCTATTCCTCTCCATATGTGTGCATCCTGCACAGTACTACTGACACTTACTAGCCTCCTTAATCGATTGTTTTATGTGGGCACAGCACATGTGCTCAGGATACTAACTAACTGCTGCCCTATTCTGCCTAGTCACTATATGGTCATACGTCACAGTAACTACTTACACCTTACTACTCCTATCCTGTATATTTTGGACACGTGTTTTGCCTATAGTCAACAGAACTAACTATTACTATCCATGTAAAATATATGAGAACAGCCGTCACTATCTACTATCCTTAATCCTGTTTTATTATGTGTCAATAATTGCATACGACTACTACCCTTATCCTATATATGGTGTCACAGAACAGTACTAACTTCTCCTAATCTCTTGGTGATTATATGGGCACCAGCACAGTACCTACTACGCCCCTAATCCTGTATATAGTGGCACGCGAAGTGACTACTACTTGCTGGTCCTGCTTACTTGCTCCTATCCTGTATATATGAGCACAGCAACAGCACTACCTACTCCCTATGTTGCCTGTTGTATATAAGGACACTGCCATTCCAGAACTACTCCTATCTCGTGGGTTCTATGGACAGCAATCACAGTTACTGACGATACTCCATTCTGCAGTGTAATGTACGACACATCAGTCACAGTACTACTGCTACCTATCCTGTTATATGAGATGTGTCACATCAAAGCCCATATACCATTGTGTAGCTCTCTCAGTCTGTTAGATATATGAGCACCATGCACACTGCCTAACAGTAGAGCTCCCATTATCGGCGTGTAATATATCAAATTGGCATCATGTGCGTAAGGCAGTACCTACTAGCTCCCGATCCTGTAAAAAATATTCATACTTCCTGCCCAACAAAGCGACACATCTACTAACGAACTCACCTGACCTAACTCCTCTCTATATGGACTACATCACAGTAACGACTGACTCTACTCCTGTATATAGGATCGGCATAGGAAACTCTATTTGCGCCCTTTCTGTGTATTTGTGTGATACAATGAGGCGTCACGGCACATGTTACTAGGAGACTGTCTCCCTATCCTGTATTATATGGTCGGCACATCACAGTTTACTGCACTTACACTACTCCCCCTATCCTGGTATAATAGGGCCCAGCACAGTACTATCCTTACTCTTACTTTCATCCTGTATATATGGACATCAGCACAGTACTTACTTAAACTTCTAGTCATAGTCATACTCAATAGGGGAAACCTTCAATGTTGCCATCAGGGGGAAGCTGCGACAAAACATCAGCTTACACACATTTTCGTCTATTACAGGAACTAGATACTGGGGAATGACTTTATCTAAACAGGCACCAACATTAACATTCTATTGCCCAAAAACAAACAACAAAACAACTAACTATGCACATATCAACCTCAAACACTCCCCTACCTGACTCCAACTTAACCACGAGTATCTTCCCTCACTCCTCCCGTCTCGCCCTTACACAGCAAACTTCCCCACACCCACCGAATCCCGACACTACTACTTGCCCTCTCACCCCCTTTTCTCCTCGCCCTTACTCTCTGCGCCCATTTCACACATCACACCGGCTCCTCCCCCTCAAGAGACAAGCTAGACCACCCCCCCGCCCCACCCACCGTAGGGTTGACCCGTTATTCCCAAATGTCCCCCTGGTGCGCCGGGCACCACCCACCACTCAAAAATCAAACAGAGCTACTGCTCCCATCCTGTATATAATGGGCACAGCACAGTACTAGTAATCTCATATTCTGTAAAATGTAAATGGGCAAAGGTACACTACTCCTATCCTTTATAGTACTGACAAATTCAGCACCCGTACTGACTTACGCCTATCCACGGTGTTAGTATATTGATCTGCATAGCCAGTACGTACCTACAACCCCCTACATACGCTGGTCATACGGGCACATGCACAGTACTACTTTGCCTTCCGTATTACTCTGTCATATATGTGTGGTGCCACCGTCACATGCTACGTACTTGACGTTGCCCTGTTCCCTATCCTGTCGAATAGGGGAACCGTACAATATAGATAAGGATTACCCTGGAGCCCGCCCTCCAGTGTCCCTCCATGCCAACGTGTGGTGGTGTTGGGATTATTTTGAGCTGCATCCAAACCCTCTAAAAAAACTTAAACCATTAGAATTAACTACATTAATTAAATGCACATTGATAGAAGAGAAAGAATATAAAGACTCAGCATTAAGGTGCACAGTACTACTGCTCCCTATCCGGTATATATTGGCACAGCCAGTACTACTACTCCTATCCTGTATATATGGGCAACAGCCAGTACTATACTGCTCCTATCTGTATTATGAGTGAACACCGCACAGTACTCACTACTCCTATCCTGTATATATGTGCCGCACAGTACTACTACTACCTCTCCTGAGACTGTATATATGAGCACGCACAGTACTACTATCTCTATGCCTAGTAAGTATATGGACACAAGCACGTACTACTAACTATTCTCTCATCCCTCCTGTATATTTTGGGTCACACAGTACTATCCTCCTTACTAGCGATATTTACTACCCACGTGAGCGTTCAATATGGGGCACCGCACCTTACACTACTACTCCTAGCCTGTACATATGGTGCTGGCTATGCACAATACGATACTATCTCGCTCCTATCCCTGTCTATAATTGGACCAGGATGCACACTCTTAACTCTCCTTCTTTCATATTGGAGCACTCGCATCAGTACTACTACTTATCTACTACTCCTACCGTGTATTATATGGACTGGGTCACCGCTCAGTAGCTAGCTACTACATCCCGATCCTGTAATATATGGGCAGCACAGTACTACTGCTTTCCTGCTCACCTGAATACTAATATGTGGACCATACGCACATACTAATTGCTCCTATCCTGTAGATATGGGCACTGCACCGTACTACTACTCCATCCTGTATATTATAGGGCACAGCAGCGTACTACGACTCCTATCCTGTATATATGGCCAGCACGCACAGCTACTACACTCCATTACCTGTTATATAATATGGGGCACATCCCTGTACTACGACTATCTCCTATCCTGTATATATGGACAACAGCACAGGACTACTGACTTACTCTGTATCCTGGATGTATGGGGGCACATGCAAGTACCCGACTGACCGTGCTATCCTGTGATCAATGATGTGGGCTATCATTGGTCGCTGGGACTATCTACTCAACTCCTATCCCTCTTAGATATGCACACAGCCACGTACTACGACTCCTATCCGTATATTGAGCACAGCACAGTCCACTTACTGTGCTTCTATCCTGTATGGATCATCACTGGAGCTACAACGACTACTGAAGTAGATAATGATTACCGACATACCTCCAGTGTCTGCAGTGCTCACTGGTGATAGGTGTATTGGAGACTTAACTTCTGAAGCTCCATCCCATCCTTGTAAAAAGAAACACACATTGAAATGTAATCAGAATGTAACTTATTTGTCACACAAGTGAGAGGAAGAGAAAGAAACATATACTACTCAGCATTAAGGGTTGCATTCAGGTCCCTACTACTCCTATCCTGTATATATGGGCACAGCACGTACTCCATATCCTATCCTGTATATATGGGCACAGGGGCCAGGTAACCAGACTACTCACTATCCGTATATGATGCACAGCACAGTACTACTAGCGTCGCATCCTGTAAATAGTGGGCGCACACAGCACACGGTACTACTTCTTCGCTCCGATCCTTGTAACATATGGACAGCACCCACACGACTAACTGCTCATATCTTC
>CM033641.1:123305961-123539665 GCA_019512145.1 Engystomops pustulosus | reverse complement strand
GAGTGACCACTAGTGTCACCCTCACCGCGTCCATGGAGCTCACTGCAGAGGAGGCTGAAATATAAAGGAAAAATAGATAAAATATCACTTTTGAATATTAAAATTACAAAAATCTGATATGATTTCCGCACTCTGTCATAACCTCAAATATTTTCCATTCTTCCTGTATATATGGGCACAGCACAGTACTACAACTCCTATCCTGTATATATGGACACAGCACAGTACTACTACTCCTATCCTGTATATATGGGCACAGCACAGTACTACTACTGCTATCCTGTATATATGGGCACAGCACAGTACTACTACTCCTATCCTGTATATAGGGGCACAGCACAGTACTACTACTCCCATCCTCTACATACAGTATGACTTTGTTATGCTGGATCGACCAATCAGATCTTTGTGTAACTTATTGTTCCCGTCCCAGGTAACCAATAAATGGCTGTTGACGGATCTCGTTCTTGTATCATGTGCTCCTGTTTGTGGCCCTGAGTAATCACTGAGCTGTGAGTCTTATCGTTTCCAGGGTGAAAAGGATGAGACCTCATCAACAAATATTATCTTATATTATGACATCACCGACTCCCCTTAAAACAAAATAATAATACTGTTCAATCTATGATGTCATCATACCTCCTAAAATAACCCCACCCCTCATTGTGTGACATCACAGCCTCCTCCTATCAGTGTGCTCCTTCTTAGATAACTCCACCTCCTGACTATGACATCACTTTTCCTACTTTAGTGACCCGCCCCCTTATTTATTGATAGGCTCCTCCTTCTAGGGATAATCAGTCGATCACCTTATCATTTTGCTGTAGGCTGTAAAGTGAGATTCCATTTCCCTTCAGTGCCACAGTTTAGCCACTAGGGGGCAGCACATGCAACAATGGAAATACATTGTATCATATTATACATAGACATGAGATAAATTGTTGCCACTTTCTGCACCTTTTCCGGGGCCCTGAGGTCCACCCATCGCGCTGTGCCGAAGGGAATGCCAACATTGGCCAGGCTGAGGGTGATCTCTCCGGCCACGTGATGTCGTGAGAAGCGGTCACAGTTCCTGAGTGTGAGGGTGAGTGTGGCCTCGGCTCTGTCCTCCTCCTTCAGAGGGAAGAGCAGGGCCTCCTCCCACACGCTGTGCACCTTCCCCTTTATGAGGGACGTCTGCGCCTCCGTCTGGCCATGGCGGGTGTTCAGTGTCCCCAGGACGTAGCAGTGACTCCCACAATCCTCCTCTCCGGGAAGCACCACGCCCACAGCTGCAACAAAGAAATAGAAAGGTTTTTTCCCAAAAATTTCCAAAAATTTTAGAAGACGATTAGTAGAAAATGACAAGTGGCTTGTGATTGGCTTAGGAGTGTAAAATGTTTGTGATTGGCTTGTAATTCTGTGTATTTACTTGTCATTGGTTGGTGGGTGTGAGATGTGGGCTGTGATTGGCTTGTGTGTGTGAGAAGTGGGATGTGATTGGCTTGTGTGCGAGAAGTGGCCTGTGATTGGCTTGTGTGTGTGTGATGTGGGCTGTGATTGGCTTGTGTGTGTGAGATGTGGCCTGTGATTGGCTTGTGTGTGTGATGTGGGCTGTGATTGGCTTGTGTGTGAGATGTGGCCTGTGATTGGCTTATGTGTGTGAGATGTGGGCTGTGATTGGCTTGTGTGTGAGATGTGGCCTGTGATTGGCTTATGTGTGTGAGAAGTGGCCTGTGATTGGCTTGTGTGTGTGAGAAGTGGCCTGTGATTGGCTTGTGTGTGAGAAGTGGCCTGTGATTGGCTTGGACTCTGATCCTGTCTGCCTGTCTAGACCTTCCGCTACGACCCCTGCCTGATCCGTGGCTGCCTGCCCCTGAACTCTCCTCTATTTCCCGACTCTTGATTCCTGTGCTGCCTGTCCTTGTCCGACCGTACCGCATGTTTCTTAGTCCCCACTCTGGATCCTGTGCTGCCTGTCCTGACCTTCCTAAACGTCCCGACTCTTGTCCGTCGCCCTGTCCTCCTTCGCAATGCCCTGATCGATCTCGTCGCTGTCCTGACCTTCCACTACGTCCCATAGACTGATCCTGTGCTGCCTGCCTGACTTGCTCTATTTCCCCGCCTCTGATCCTGTGCTGCCTGATCTGCCTTCCTGACTATCACCGGCGTTGATCCGCTTCACCCCGCGGGCCCTACACCTTCCCTGACCGCTCCTGTCTGTACTGACTGTCTCGACTCCCTGCCTGTCCCCGACCACATCATCGCTTACGATTCTGTACTTCACCTTGTGCCTGTGGAGCCAACTGGTGGTACCGTGACGAAGCAAGTCCAACCCACTTTGCGGCTGTGCCCATATATACAGGATAGGAGTAGTAGTACTATGCTGTGCATAGGATTGAGTCGCTGCTGTCTATATATACAGGATAGGAATCAGTAGTACTGTGCTTGTTCCCCATATGACAGGATAGGATAGTAGTATCGGTGCTGTGCCCATATTACCAGGATAGAGAGTAGTATACTGTGCTTGTGCCCATATATACAAGGATAGGAGTAGTAGTTACGTGCTACAAGCAGTGTGTTAACCTCCATATATACAGGATAAGGAGTAGTAGTACTGTGGCTGTGCCCATATATACAGGATAGGTGTATATTACTGTGCTTGTGCCATATAATACATGGATAGGAGTGTCAGTAACTGATGCTGTGCCCATATATAGCAGATAGGAGGTGTAGTACTGTGCTGTCCCATAATTGAATAAGAGTAGTCTGTCTTCGTTACCCATACTATATTCAATAGTTAGTAGTCTGTGCGCATCTAGGATAAGGAGCATTAGTATCGTGCTGTGCCCATTATACAGGTAATTGAGTAGTAGTACTGGTGCTGTGCCCATATATACGAGGCAGGAGTAGTAGTACTGTGCTGTGCCCATATATACAGATAGAGTAGTAGTACTGTGCTGTGTCCCTATATGACAGGAAGGGTAGTAGTACGTGGCTGTGCTCATATATACAGGATAGGAGCAGTAGTACTGTGCTGTGCCCATATATCAGGAATAGGAGTAGCAGTACTGTGCGTGTGTCCATATATAGAAGGATAGGAGGGCAATGTCTGTGCTGTGTCCATATATACAGGATAGGAGTAGTATACTGTATGTGCTCCATATATACAGGATAGGATAGTAGTACTTGGCTGTACTCATAATATACAGGATAGGAGTAGTAGTACTGTGCTGTGCCCATATATACAGGATAGGAGCAATAGTACTTGCTGGGCTGTGTCCCTAATATACAGGATAAGGACTTAGTAGTATTGTGCTGTGCCCTATATACGATAGGATTGTAGTACTCGGTTATGTGCTCATATATACAGGATAGGAAGTAGTCGTCTGTGCTGTGTCCATATATACAGGGATGGAGTAGTAGTATTGTGCTGTGCCCCATATATACGGATAGGGAGTAGTAGTACTGTGACTGTGCTCATATATACAGGATAGAGTAGTAGTACTGTGCTGTGCCCATATATACAGGATAGGAGTATAGTACGTGTCTGTACCCATATATACAGGATAGGAGTAGTAGTACTCGTGCTGTGCCCATATATACAGGATAGGAGTAGTAGTACTGTGCTGTGCCCATATATACAGGAGGAGTTAGTACGTGCATGCCCATATACGGAAGGAGATTAGTACTGTGCGTGCCCACATATCGACAGGATAGGAGTATAGACTGTGCTGTCCCTATTCAGGATAGATTAGTACTGTGCTGTCTCCATATATACAGGATAGGGTAGTATACTGTGCCTGTCCCATATTATCAGGATAGGAGTAGTAGTACTGTGCTGTGCCCATATATACAGGATAGGAGTAGTAGTACGTGTGCTTGCCATATATACAGGATAGGAGAATAGTACTGTGCTGGTCCCATATATACAGGATAGGAGCAATAGTACTGTGCTTGTATCCTAATACAGGATAGGAGTAGTAGTACTGTGCTGTGCCCATATATACAGGATAGGAGTATAGTAGTGTGCTCATATAACATGATAGGAGAGGTACTGTGCTTCCCATATATACAGGATAGGAGTAGTAGTACTGTGCTGTACCCATATATACAGGATAGGAGCAGTAGTATCTGTGTGCTGTGCCCATATATACAGGATAGGAGTATGAGAACTGTTCTGTGCCCATATCACAGGATAGAGTAGTAGTACTGTGCTGTGCTCATATACAGATAGGAGTAGTAGTACTTTACTGTGCCCTATATACAAGATAGGGCAGTAGTTACTGTGCTGTGCCCATATATAACATGAATAGATTAGTATAGTCAAACTGGTGCACCTTAAGCTTGAGTATTATATTTTTTCTTTCTCTTCTCTATCAGTGTCATATTGATTCTAATTTATTTCTAATTGGTTTTTTTTAAGTGAGCTCAGAATTATCCCAACACCACACCCTGAGCACTGAGACACTGGAGGTAATCATTATCTATTTCTATTAGTAATGTGCCCATATATCAGGAAGGATCAGGTTTAACTGTGCTGTGCCCATCATACAGGATTGAGTTAGTACTGTGCTGTACTCTATATACAGGATAGGAAGTAGAAGTACTGTTTGTGCTCATATATACAGTATAATGGTAGTATTACTGTGGCTGGTGCCCATATATACAGGATAGAGTAGTAGTTACTGTGCTGTTTCCATATATACAGGATAGGAGTAGTAGTAATGGCTGTTCCCATATATACAGGTAATAGAGCAGTAGTACTATGCTTGCCATATATACAGGATAGGAGTAGTAGTACTGTGCTGTGCCCATATATACAGGATGGGAGCAGTAGTACTGTGCTGTGCCCATATATACCGATCGGAGTAGTAGTACTGTGCTGTGCTCATATATAAAGGATAGGAGCATTAGTACTGTGCCCATATATACAGGATGGGAGCAGTAGTACTGTGCTGTTTAGATATATACAGGATAGGAGCAGTAGTACTGTGCCATATATACAGATAGGAGTAGTAGTACTGTGCTGTGTCCATATAGTACATGGATAGGAGTAGTAGTCGTGTGTGCCCATACATACAGGATGGACAGAGTACTGTGCTTGTGTAATAATATACAGAAAGGTAGTAGTAGTACTGTGCTGTGCCATATATCAGATGGGAGCAGTGATACTGTTGCTGATATATATATATATAATATATTATTATTAGTATATATACCAGATAGGAAGTAGTAGTACTGTGGCTATGCACATATATACAGCATAGGAGTAGTAGTACTGTGTGCTGTGCCCAATACACATGATAGGAAGCAGTTAGTACTGTCTGTGTCATATATACAGGATAGGAGCAGTAGTAACTTGCTGTGTTCAAATACACAGGAAGGAGTACTAGTACTCATGCTCGCCCATATCTATACATGATGGAGTAGTGTACTGTGCCTTGCCCATATTTCCACAGTGATAGGATGCAGTAGTACTGTGCGTTTGCTCATACTATACCGAATAGGAGCAATGGTTCTGTGCTGTGGCCCATATATACGGATAGGAGTATAGTGCTGTCTGTATCCAGTATATATAGTGATAGGGATAGTCTACTGTGCTGTGGCCCAAATATATATTATATATATAGATAGTACAGTAGTACTGTGTATGTGCCCATATATGACAGCATATGATCAGTAGTGCTGTGCCCATATATACAGTGATAGGAGTATAGTATTACTGTGCTGTCCCATTATACAGATAGTAGGAGTATAGTTCTGTGGATGTCCCATATAAATCAGATAGTGAGTAGTAGTACTGTGCTGTGCCCCATATTTACAGGATAGGAGTAGTAGTACTGTGCTGTGCCCTATATACAGATGATATTAGATTATAACTGGTCTGTTGCCCATATATACATGATAGGAGTAGTTTTACTGTGCTGTGTCCATATATACAGGTATAGAGTAGTTAAAGTACTGTGCTGTGCTCAAATATACAGGATAGGAGTCGTAGTACTGTGCTGTCCGCATATACAGGATAGAGCGTATAGATATGTGCTGTTTTCTCATATATACTTGGATAGTAAATAGTAGTTCTGTTTTGTTTTTCCATATATACAGAAGGAGCAGTAGTACGGTGCTGTGGTCGTTGTTGCGTAGCGTCAGTGTCCAATAAGGATATGAGTCCAGTAGTACTGTGCTGTGCCATATATCAGGTAGTATATGGTGTGCATAAGAAGGCTACAGTTATTACTGTGCTTGCATTAAGGGAGATAACTCTGGGCATATATATACGTGAAGATAGGTAAGTACTGTGCTGTGCCCATTAGATAGAATATAACTGTGCTGGATAAACAGATAGGAGTAGTATACTGTGCACCTTAATGCTGAGTAATTATTATTCTTTCTCGTCCTATCATTGTGCAAATAATTAAATATCTATTTAATTCTAATTGGTTATTTTTAAGGTGAACTCCGCAAATAATCCCAACACCACACACGTGAGCACTGGAGACACTGGAGGTAATCATTATCTATCTAGTACTGTGCCCATATATACAGGATAGGAGCAGTATACTGTGCTGTGTTCTCATATTCGGATAGGTACATACTGGGTCATAATAGGATGGTAGTCGTACTGTGCTGTGCTCCATATATAAGGATAGGAGAGTAGTACTGTGCTTTGGCCACATAATACAGGATAGGAGAGTAGTACTGTGCTTGGCCATATACCAGTAGCAGTACTACTGGCCATATACGGATTGGAGTATAGTACTGTGCTGTGTCCCATATATAGTAGTAGAGCGTCCTATAGGATAGGAGTAGTAGTACTGTGCTGTGCCCATATATACAGGATAGGAGTAGTAGTACTGTGCTGTGGCAAGTACAGAACGGCAGCCTATATAACAGATAGGAGCAGTAGTACATGTGCTGTGTCCATATATACAAGGACAGGTATCAGTAGTACTGTGCTGTGCGCCATATATACGGATATTCGGAGTAGTAGTACTGTGCTGTGTCCACTATATACAGGATAGAGTAGTAGTACTGGTCTGTGCTCATATATCACAGATAGGAGTATTGTAGTACGGCTGTGTCCATATATACAGGATATGATCATAGTTACCTGTGGCTGTGCCCATAGTTACAGGATAGGATAGTAGTACTGTGCGTGCCCATAGATACAGGATAGGAGTAGTAGTACTGTTCTGTGGCCCATATCTACAGGATACGGGTATATACTGTGCTGGTGTCCATATCACAGGATATGGTAGTAGTCTGTGCTAGTGCTCATATTACAGATGAGAGTAAAGTATCTGTGCTGTGCCCATATATACCGAGAGTATGTACTGGCTGTGTCCATATATACGATGATAGGAGTCAGTAGTACTGGTGCTGTGCCATATATCAGATGGAGTAGGTACTGTGCTGTGCCATATATAACAGTGAATAGGAGCATTAGTACTGTGCAACCTAATGCTGAGTATTATTCTTTCTCTTCCTATCATGTGCATATATTACAATTGTATTTATTTCTATTGGTTTATTTTAAGGTGACGGCCAAAAATCCCACCCACAACGTGAGTCACTGGATACCTGGAGGTAATCATTACTCTATCTAGTACTGTGCCTATATAAGGATAGGAGCAGTATTACTGTGCGTGCCCATATATAACAGGTAGGGCAGTAGTACTGTGCTGTGCCCGTATTACAGGATAGAGGTAGTAAGTACGTGTGCTGTGCTCAATATACAGGATAGGAGTACGATACTGTGCTGTGTTCCCTATATAACAGGATAGGAGTATATATCGTGCCTTTATACAGAAATGAGTACAGTACTGTGCTGTGCCCATATATTACAGGATGGGAGCGTATGTACTGTGCTGTGCCTTCTATTACAAGTAGAAGTAGTATACTGTGGCGTGTCCATATTCAGGATAGGAGTAGTAGTACTGTCTGTGCCCAATATCCAGATAGGAGTAGTTAGTACTGTGATGTGCCCATATATCCGGATAGGAACAGTAGTACTGTGCTTGCTCAATAACAGAAATACGAGCATAGTACTATGCCGTTCCATATACAGGGTAGGAGTAGTAGTACTGTGATGTGTCCCATATTACATGATGAGTTAGTATACTGTGCTGTGCCATATAGTACAAGGATAGTACTAGTAGTAATGTGTCTGTGCCCATATAATACAGATAGGGCAGTAGTAAGTGTGCTGTGCTCATTATACAGAATAGGCTAGCAATAGTGTTCTGGTGCTGTGCCCATATATACAGGATGGAGCGTAGACTGTGCTGGTTCCATATCAACTGGATGGGAGTTCGTGTACTGTGAATGTTCCATATATACAGGATAGAGTATGTACTGTGCTGTGTCCATATATCCGGATGAAGTATGTAGTGCTGTGCTGTGCTCATATATACAGATATGGACAGTAGTACTGTGGCTGTTGCCCATATACAGGTAGGAGTAGTAGTACTGTTGCTGTGCCCATATATCCAGGATAGGAGTATGTAGACGTTTTCTGTGCCCATCAGATACAGATAGAGTAGTAGTGCTTGTGACGCATATATACAGGTATGGAGTAGTAGTACTGTGCTGTTCTCATATATACTGGATAGTACATAGTAGTGTCTGTGCTGTTCCATATATACCCTAGATAGGAAGTAGTAGTACTGTGCTGTGCCCATATATAGGATAGAGACAGTAGTACTGTGTCTGGCCCATATATCATGATAGGAGCAGTACTGTTATGGCTGTGGCCCATATGTAGAGGAAGGATTGTAGTAACTGTGCTGTGGGTCCCATACTATACAGGATAGGAGTAGTAGTACTTGTGCTGTGCCCATATGATAACAGGATATGAGTAGTAGTACTGTGCTGTCGCATATATACGGATAGGAGTAGTAGTACGTGCCCATATATACCGATAGGAGTAGTAGTAGCTGTTGCTGTGTCCCATATATACAGTGATAGAGCATAGTTTTTTTCCATGTGCTGTCCAAGCATTAACAGGATAGGAGTAGCTGTACTGTGCCTGTGCTCATTATACAGGATAGGAGTAGTATACTGTTCTTGCCCTATATCCAGATAGAGTATAGTACTGTGCTGGTACTCAATCTATCAGGATAGGTATAGTAGTACTGTGCTGTTCCATATAACAAGGAATACGAGTAGTAGTATGGCTGTGGCCATAATATACAGGATAGGAGTTAGTAGTATTCTGTTGTGTGTCTCATTTCATGATATAGCTTGTAGGCAGATAGTACTAGGATTCTGTGGATAGTAGGATAGTACTGTGCTGTGCTCTATTATAAAAAGAATACGTGTAGTAGTACTGTGTTGTGCCTCTATATAAAAAGAATACGTGTAGTAGTGCTGTACTTAGTATCGCTGAGTATTCCTATCATCAAGCCTTAAAGGGAACTTGTCATCAGCTATTGACCTAATAAACCGCTACCAGAATACTGTGAAGAAGCACAACCCATTCTAGATCATGTTTCCTTTCATGGCTCAGTGCGGGGACATCATCCAGAAAATCTACTCTGAAGTGAGATGTAAACTGGTTGTATAAGTCATGTGAGCGGAGAGTGTACACTGATCCAAGGTGGGAGCTCTGACGCCCCCGGCTCTGGTGGTGACAATGTGCACAGACTGTAGAGATCTGGTTAGGATCTCCTCGATGCAGGACGCACGACTACAGGGGGAAAAGGAAAAAGGGACTTCCGGAGGAGAGAGCTTGACTTCAGTGTTAATAAAACTCTTCGTCCCCTCCTTGAACTTTATATAACCAGTTTACATTTCCAACTCGAAGTAGATTTTTCGGCTGATGCCCCCTCACTGGGTCATGGAAGAAACTCATGGGCATCATTTACTTACCACATACCCGGATCCATTCGCGTTCCAGCGGCGCTTCTCTGGCGAGCGTTCGGGTCTTCCGGGATTCACTGAGACCTGCGCCCCGTTGTCCCCAGGTGGCGTGCATACGTCGAGGGGTTTCCGTCGAATGCTCCGGCAGTTCATCGTCTTTCATCGTGGTGCATGTGAAGTATGGCTGTGCGACCCATTTTTTTTTTTTTAAATCAGGCTTTTTCCGAATCCGTCGGGTTTCCTGTTCGGCCACCCCCCCCAGATTTCTGTCGCGTGCTGCCAGCGCTGTGCGCTCATCAATCCAATCGCTGGCCAAAATCCCGGGCATCAGGGAAAATCGCGCGTCAAATCGGAAAGTCGGGTAACACGTACAGTCGTGAGAAAACGCGAATCGGGCCTCTTATGAATGAACCCCCTATGTGATTGTATCAGCAACTTGACACACGCTATGGAAGTGGGCTTATTAGGTCACTCCTGCTGAAGGTTCCCTTTAACTTCCACTTAATTAAAATGTAATTAAATGTTTTCATTTCTATTTCCTTTATTTTACGATGGAACATTAAAAATTCAAACTCTACAGAGAAAGTGGGCGGGGGCACGGAGGTCTATTCAACTATACATAGGAGTAGTAGTACTGGTGCTGTGCCCATATATACGGATGGAGTAGTAGTACTGTGCTGTGCCCATATACAGGTAGGAGTAGTAGTACTGTGCTGTGCCCATATATACAGGATAGGAGTAGTAGTACTGTGCTGTGCCATATATACAGGATAGGAGTAGTAGTCGTGTGCTGTGTCCATATTACAGGATCGGATTAGTAGTGTGTGCTGTTCCCCTATACAGGATAGGATAGTAGTACGTGGGCTGTGTCCTATATACAGGTAGGAGTTAGTAGTACTGTGCTGTCCCATATATACAGATAGAGTGTAGTCTTGCTGTGCCATATATACAGTAGGATAGTAGTACTGTGCTGTGCCCATATATACAGGATAGGAGTAGTAGTACTGTGCTGTTCCCATATATCCAGGATAGGAGTAGTAGTACTGTGTGTGCGTGCCTCATTATACAGGATCGTGTAGTAGTACTGTTGGCTGTGCCCAATATACAGGATATGAGCAGTAGTACTGTGGCTGTGCCAATATACAGGATGGATTAGTAGTATGTGCTGTGCCCATATATACAGGATAGGAGTGTAGTAGTTGTGCTGTGCCATATATACAGGATAGGAATAGTAGTACTGTGCTGTGCCCATATATACAGGATAGGGTAGTAGTACTGTGCTGTGTCCATATATACAGGATAGGAGTAGTAGTACTGGCGTGCCCATTTCAGGATGGAGTGTAGTACGGTGTCTGCCATATATCAGGATAGGAGTTAGTACTGTGCTGTGCTCATATATACAGGATAGGAGTAGTAGTACTTTGCTGTGCCCATATATACAGGATAGGAGTAGTAGTACTGTGCTGTGCCCATAATACAGGATAGGAGTAGTAGTTAGTGTGGCCATATATACAGATAGGTGTAGTATACTGTGCTGTGCCTATAACGGATGGTACTGCTGTCCATATATACAGGATAGGAAGTAGTACGTGCTTTGCCCCTATATACAGGATAGGAGTAGTAGTACTGCTGTGCCCATATAATACAGGATAGGAGTGTAGTACTGTGCTGTGTCCCATATATACAGGATAGGAGTAGTATTACTGTGTCTGTGCCCATATAAACAGGAGTAGGAGTATAGTACTGCGCTGTCCCATATTACAGGATAGAGTAGTAGTACTGTGCTGTGCCTCATATATACAGGATAGGAGTAGTAGTACTGTGCTGTGCCATATATACATGATAGGAGTAGTAGTACTGTGCTGTGGCCATATATACAGGATAGGAGTAGTAGTACTGTGCGTTGCCCATATATACAGGATAGGAGAGTAGTACTGTGCTGTGCTCAATATATCAGTGTGAGTAAGTATACTGTGCTGTGCCCATATATACAGGATAGGAGTAGTAGTACTGTGTCTGTGCTCATAATACAGGAAGGAGTAGTAGTACTGTGCTGTGTCCATATATACAGGATAGAGTCGTAGTACTGTGGCTGTGCCCATAATACGGATAGGATAGTAGTACTGTGCTGTGCCCTATATACAGGATAGGAGTTAAGTACTGTGCTGTACCCATATATACAGGATGGGTAGTATACTGTGCTGTTCCTATATATACAGGATAGGAGTAGTAGTACTGTGCTGTTCCATATATACAGGATAGGATATAGTACTGTGCTGTGCCCTTTATATCAGGATAGGAGTAGTATGTCTGTGCCCATATATCAGTGATTAGTCTAGCTTGGCCCATATATACATTAGGAGGGCAGTGTACTGTGCTGTCTCATATATACAGGATAGGTAAGGTGGAGTAGTTATTATATTTTATTGGCAGGGGTGCTGAATCCTTGAGGGTTTTAGGACATAGAAGGGAAAATTCTTTGAGGTTATACAGAGTGGGAACTCATATCAGATTTTTGTAATTTTAATATTCAAAGTGATATTGTTAATCTATTTTTCCTTATATTTCAGCCTCCTCGCTGCAGTGGAGCTCCATGGACGCGGTGAGGGTGACACTAGTGGTCACTCTGAGATTGGTCACAACATCGTCTCTTTCGGCTGACCCTTGTGTATTGAGAGTCTGTCGGGTCCTCTGTAACCATGTTCCCAGATCCTCTGACTGGACTCCCCTCATGTCTCTG
This sequence comes from Engystomops pustulosus, assembly GCA_019512145.1. Taxonomy (NCBI): domain Eukaryota; kingdom Metazoa; phylum Chordata; class Amphibia; order Anura; family Leptodactylidae; genus Engystomops; species Engystomops pustulosus. The sequence goes on along the minus strand of CM033641.1, from coordinate 123,527,082 downwards.
AGCCGATAACCTACATAATAAAGAAATACTGCATCACTATTCATGGAGCGTCCTTCAAAGGGCACCTTGTCACCACATTTTTCACAAATTAGCGCTAGTGCAGGTTCCTCGAGCCTCTAGTAACTCAGCTGACCCATCTTTCAGCTAAAATGTTGTTCCCCTCAGTATCCCCAAATATTCAACTTTATAATTTATAACCTGTACCCATTGATTTTATATAGGCAAGAATCGAGGTGGGCGGTGGCCTCCACGGGCCTGATCCCAGCAGCTCCTCCCCAATGCTTTAACCAACAGCGTAAGCACATTAAATGTCAATGTGACGCAGGGTGACATCATTGCAGGTCCTTTAGCCTCCTAACTCACCAAACTATACCATTCCACAATCTAATCGGCATGAAATCACGCAGCCAGCATGGAGAGGAGCGAGTCATGCGGCTGCTGTGATTTCATGCGATTAGATACTGTGCATGGTGTATAGGCATATATGAGGCATATTGTATTAGCCTATATTATACTCCAGAACTTAAAAGTGACCACTTGTAATGTTTACCCCAAGTGGGCATGACCGCAGTGTGGGGCAGCGGGAATTCCCAGAGTCCGGAGCAGTGGCTGTACCAACCTGGCCAGGATAACGTCAAGGGGGCTTGTCCACGAGAACAGACCCTTGTCTGCCGTCCACCACGGCCCAGTAGGGAGAATGAAGAAGAGGAGGAAACCCCAACCTGGATCGGCCTGATGTTGGGGGGCGCCCCAGGCTGGCCCCTTGCATTTAAGCTTTCCTGTGATTGTGGCAAATCACAACCTCACTTTATAAGGAAAGATATATTCTTACCCCTCGTATTCCGTTACCACGACAATCTCTCTACACGATGTATGTACTTTGTCTCGTCCTCCTTTCAATTCTCTTTTACTATACTTCATACAGCCAGAGTGAATGCAAGTGGTAAAGAAGAGTCAGTGAGAGCGGTGGAGAAGTGTCAGGGTTGGGGGAATGTTTGTTTTCTGCTCAGCGATATGGACGTTCACCGTCACCCATGCTACACATGGCAGAGTGAAGGGAAGTTCTAAACCTTCTCTACTACAACACGCCGTTCTTTTTTTGTGTTCATCAACTCAGGACTTGTCCCCTTGTCACACAAACACTGGTAAGCAGGCTTCTTGTAACAGAAACACTAAACAATGAAAGGGCCGCATGCCAGAGTTCCTGGTCTAAAAAACCCAATAGAACCTCTTGAAAATCCCCTGTGTACAAAGTTCTTTCCAGAAAACCCCCAACAGTCACAGAACTGAGGAAGAGACTGGAAGAAGGACCCTATCAGCATCCCGCCATGGAGCCTGTGAGAGACTAGTGAGGTCCTGCGCGGGGGCTGAGTGCTGTGGTGCCGGGGCTGAGGTCCTGGGGCCTGGGCTGAGTGTTCTGGGGCCGGGGCTGAGGTGCTTGGGCCGGGCTGAGGTCCTGGGGCGGGCTGAGGTCCTGGGGCCGGGCCTGTGTCGGTCCTAGGTCCTGGTGCCGGGCCTGAGGTCCTGGGCCGGTGCTGAGTTCTGGTCCGTGGCTGAGGGCTTGGGCCGGGGCTGAGGTTCTTGGGGCCGGGCCTGATGTCCTGGGGCCGGGGCCATGTGTCGGGCCTGAGGTCCTGGTGGCGTGCCTGAAGGTCCTGGGGCCGGGGTAGAGGTTCTGGGGCCGGGGCTGAGGTGCTTGGGCCGGGGCTGAGGTTCTGGGGCCGGGCCTGTGGTTCGGCCTGAGGTCCTGGGGCTGGCCTGAGGTCCTGGGCGGGCCTGTGGTCGGGCCTGCCGAGGTCCGTGGTTCCTGGGCCTAGGCCTGCCGGGCCTGGATGTCCTGGGGACCGGGGCGTGAGGTTCGGGGCCGTTGGGCGATTGGCTGGGCTTGGGCGTGGTGGGTGCTTGAGCCTGGCTGAGGTCCTGGTGCCGGCGCCTGAGGTCCTGGGGCCCTGGGCCTGTGGTCCTGGGGCCGCGGCCTGAGGTCCTTTGGCCGGCCCTGAGTTTGTCATCCGGTCCGGGCCTGAGGTCATGCGCCGGGCGCTGAGTCATGGTGCCCGGGGCGAGGTCATGGGGTGGCGTGGCCTGAAGGTCCTGGGCGCCGGGCTTAGGTTCCTGCCGGCCGGGTGCTTAGGTGTTTTGTGGTCCGGCTGAGGGTCCTGCGGCTGGGGCTGAGGTCCTGTTGCACGGGGCTGAGGTCATGGGTGGGGGGGCTGGGTCCTTGCAGCGGGCTGAGTGGTCTTTGGCCGTTGGCTGAGTCATGGGGCTGGGCAGGTCCTTCAAGCTGGGCTGAGGTTCTGTTGGCCGGGGGTGAGGGTCCTGTGCCGGGGCTGAGGAGACATCAGACCACCAGATCCAGAATTAAGTGGAACCTATCCACAAGCTCCAAGAAGCCAGAAGTTGAGGAGACTCAGACCACCCAGTGTCCAGAAGTACGTGGGAACCTCCACCAGCCAGCCAGAAGGCAGAAGGTTGAGGACCATCAGACCACCAGGTCCAGAAATAAGTGGGAACCTACCAGCACGCCAAAAGGAGAAGGCAAGGAGACATCAGAACCCACCAGGTCCCGAAGTAAGTGGAACCTACCAGCAGCCAAAAAGTGAGGTTGAGGAGAGATTCAACCACCAGTCCAGAAGTAGTGGGAGCCTACCAGCAGCCAAGAAGAGAAGGCTGAGGAGACATCACACCACCTAGGTAAGAAGTAGTGGGAACCTACCAGCACCAAGAAGCAGAAGGTTGAGGAGAACTCATAACCACCAGGTCGAAGTAGTTGGGACCTACCAGCACCAAGAGCGAAGGTTGAGGAGACATCAGACCACCAGGTCCAGAAATAAGTGGGAACCTACCAGCAGCCAAAAGGAGAAGGCGAGGAACATCAACCACCAGGTCCAGAAGTAAGTGGGAACCTACCACAGCCCAAAAGGTGAGGTTGAGGGAGATCAGACCACCAGGTCCAGAAGTAGTTGGAGCCTACCAGCACAGAAGGAGAATGACTGAGGAAACATCACACTACCAGGTAAAGAAGTAAGTGGGAACCTACCAGCGCCCAGAAGGTGAGGCTGAGAGACATCAACCACCAGTCCAGAGTAAGTGGGACCTACCAGCACACCGAAGAGAAGGTCTGAGGACATCCGACTACCAGGTAAGAGTAGTGGAACCTACAGCACCCCGAAAGGAGAAGGGAGTAGACATCAGACCCACCAGTCCAGAAGTAGTGGGAACCTCCAGCAGCCCAGAAGGAGAAGCACAGGAGACATCAGACCACCAGTAAATACGTAAGTGGGAACCTATACCAGCACCAAGAAGGAGGCAGAGGAGACATCAGACCACCAGATCCAGAATAATGGGAACCTACCAGCAGCCAGAAGGTAAAGGTTGAGGAGAACATCAGACCTACCAGTCCAGACGTAAGTGGGAACCTACCGCAGCCAAGAAGGAAAGTTGAGGAGACATCAACCTACCATGTCCAGAAGTAAGTGGAACCTACCAGCAGCCAAAGGAGAAGGCGAGATAGACATCAGATCCACACCCAGGTCCAGAGTAAGTGGGAACCTACCAGCATCCAAGAAGCAGAGGGTTGAGGAGACATCACACCACCATGGTCCAAAATAAGTGGGAACCTACCAGCAGCCAAAAAGGAGACGACGGTTAGGAGACATCCCTGCCCCTACCGACAAGTTGTCCAGGTAATACAACACCCTCCTTCATGTGTCCTCTACTACTGCTGCTTAATGACTCTTCTCCGTCTCTTCTCTCCGTCCTGTCCGTCTTTCTCTTCCCCTCTGGTTTTCCCTCTCCGCTCTCCTCCATAATCCTGGTGCCTGGTTTGGTCTTGTAGGGTCCGGCTCCCCTATGCGCTCCCCCGCTGTCTATCCTCGGCTCGTGCTCTTCTCTTTATGACTGTGCGTAAGTGTATTACTATTATTATTACTCTAGAGGAAATCAACTCTAATACACTAATATCTTCGACTTCCCCACAGATATCACAAAAGAAGAGCTTTCTAGACCATAGTCTAGAGGTTACAATCAAGGGGAATACAATTGAAACCATACTATAAACCTAGGAAAATAACGCCGACTACAACACTTCTTTCATTATTCAAGCTTTCACACCCCAAAACATCTTAAAGACGGCAATCCGGTGGACAATTCCTGAAACTTAGCGCAATTGGCAGAGGCGAGAAGAAGTTTAAATACATGCGAAAGGATTTTGACACAAAGACTATGGGGATTAGAGGAACCCCTCAAAAAAAGTGTTTCCCAAAGCCCTACATCCGGGCCAAAAATAGTAACAGAAGTGAAGATCCTACACCCTAACAAAAAGAACCAATGGATAGAAAATGACTTTACACAACAACCGTTGAATTAAATCCATACACTACATGATAATAACTGGAACTCTTACTTTGTGAGAAACTACTAACTTGTAATCCCTCACATTGACACAACAACTGACACTAACGCGAAAAGGGCTAAAACTTAAGGATCAAATCACTAAACCACTTCTTTACACGGCCATCGCAAGTGCAACAAGGGGTTTCAAGATCAAGGAGCTATGGCATGCGGTAACTGCAATATTTGCCAGTACATGGCAGCGCAAGAAACCTTTAAAACTCCGCTAAAGGTAAGACATACATCCTTTAAAATCACTATGTAAATTGTAGACCAAGAATGTATATATGCCATAGTTTTGCTCCAGGGCCGGATAAGGCGGGGCTCATGGGGTCGAGCCCCGTGGCCCCCACCCACATTTCACTTTTTAAGGGCCCCCACCAGTCCCACAGAGTTCGCCCCCCCCCCCCCTCTGGACTGTTTTTTCTGTGTACCATTGTGCAACGGCCCCGTGGCCACCCGTCAACTCACTAGGGTCTCGTGAGACAACACAGCTGCCTTCGCTGGGGGAGATCGCCGAGTCCGCCATTTTCCTCACGTGGACTGTAGGCTAAAGTCTACAGGGTCTGGTGGCTGTATCTACAGGGGTTGGCCCTACTACTACCCAGGGGCTGGCAGGCTATATCCCTCCACAAAACATTGTGGAAGGGCGCCCCACCAGTTTGCGCCCAGGGCCCGCCCCACCACCCATTATCCGGCCATGGTTTGCGTCGTGCCCAAGGTGTATGTGGGACAACCAGTCCAAGACTAAGAAAAGAATTCAACATCCTTTCTACAATCAATACTGCAAAAGCGAGACTCGACAAAGGCAAGAGTTTGACCAATCGGTGGCCAGAACGGTAAGTACAAATCTCCAAACATTTTCTGACTCAAACAAACATCCGGGGAGGATGAAGTAACAAACAAATGAGTACAAAAAAACACGCTGGATCTACGATTACAGCTGATGAAACTCCACATGAGGAACTTTTCATATACGGGATTCTACAAACAGAGAAAATTAAAGGTAACTAATGTACAATGCAATATGTGTCTGGCCCACCCTACTCATGATTTAGACCAGCCCTCACCTTTCCTATTCACACGAGGCCCCGGCACCCACAGCACAAGCACTACTTATCTTTCACCAACAATCCACACAATTCACATCTGCAACCACAATCTAAGGACTCACACCCCCCGACTGCAACGCAGGCTTCCACATTATTCATACCCACGTAGCATATTGCACAGCACTGTATTACGCACGACAGGGCGTCACCACATTATTCCATACTCCCGTAGCATATTGCAACACACTGTATACCACGACATCGGCGTCCACATTTCCATACTCACGAGCAATATTGCACAGCACTGTATACACACGCAGGTGTCCACTTCTTCCATACTCACTCAGCAATATTGCCACACTGTATACGCACGACACCCGGCTCCACATTGTTCATACTCACGTAGCTATATTGCCTACAGCACTGTATACACACGACAGGCCGTCCCCTTATTCCATACTCACGGCTCACGCATATTGCACAGCACTGTACATCGCACCGACGTCGTCCACATTATTCCATACTCACGTAGCAGATGCACAGCCTGTATACACCCGACAGGCGTCCACATTATTCCCATACTACTCATCAGCATATGCACAGCAACTGTATAAACGCACGACAGGCGTCCACATTATTCCTCGCTACTCACTCAGCATATTGCCAGCACTTATACCAACACACAGAGCGCCCACCATTATGTCCATACTCACTCAGCATATTCACAGCATGTATACACACACAGGCGTCCCCATTTTCCATACTCACGTAGCAATATTGCACAGCACTGTATACACACGACAGGCGTCCACATTATTCCATACTCACGTCAGCCATTTGCACAGCACTGTAATACGCAACCGACAGGCCGTCCACATTAATCCATATCCCGTAGCATATTCACAGACACTGTATACACCGACCAGCTGTCCACATTATTCCATAACTACGTAGCATCATTGCACAGCACTGTATACAACACGACAGGCGTCACATTATTCATACTCACGAGCCATATTGCACAGCACTGTAACGCACGACATCAGGCGCCACATTATTCCATACTCCGACGTAGCACTATTGCACAAGCACTGTAATACACACGACAGGCGTCCACATTTTCCAACTCACTCAGCATATTGCACAGCACTGTAAATACGCACGCGGCTCCCACATTATTCCATACTCACTCAGCGATTGCATCATCACTGTATACCACGACCGGCCGGTCCCACTATTACCATACACTCAACTGCAGCAATTGCCCAGCATGTATACGCCACGACAGGCGTCCACATTATTCCCTACCTCATCAGCAGATTGCACAGCAACTGTATCACCACGACAGGCGTCCACACATTATTCCATACTCTCATCGATATTGCACACACTGTAACCACGACGGCGTCCCACATTATTCCATACTCACTCACATATTGCACAGCCACTGTTCCACACGACAGCGTCCACATTATTCCATACTCACTCAGTCATATTGCACAGCACTGTAATACGCACGACAGGCGTCCACATTATCCATACCACACTCCAGCATATTGCACCAGCACTGTATACACCACGACAGGCGTCCACATTTCATTCCATACTCACCACATATTGCACAGCACTGTATATCGCACTACAGCTCCCATTATTCCATACTCACTCAGCATATTGCACGCACTGTATCACACGACAGCGTCACATTATTCCATACTCACGTAGCATATTGCACCCACTTATACCCGACAGGCGTCCACATTATTCCATACTCATCAGCATAATTGCCACGCACTGTATAACGCACGACATGGGTCCACAGTTTCCATACTCACGTAGCATATTGCACAGCACTGTATACACCGACAGGCGTCCACATTATTCCCATACTCACTCAGCATATTGCACACACTGTATAATACGCACGACAGGCTCCACATTATTCTCATACTCACGTACTCAGATTGCCACAGCACTGTATACGTCACGACAGGCGTCCACATTAATTCCATACTCACTCAGCAGTTCACAGCACTGTAATCACACGACAGCGTCCCATTCTTCCATACTCCTCATCCAGATTGCACAGCACTGTATACCGAACTACGAGGCGTTCCACATTAATTCCATACTCACTCAGCATAGTTGCACAGCACTGTAACACACCGACAGGCGCTCCACATATTCCATACTCCGACTCATCATTTGCATATTCACGTATACACACGTACAGGCGTCCACATTATTCCATACTCCACTCACAATATTGCACGCACTGTATACGCACGACAGGCGTCACATTATTCCATACCACTCCTATTGCACAGCACTGTATACTCACGACAGGCGTCCACATTATTCCATACCTGCACTCAGCATATTGCACCAGCACTGTAACTGCACACAGGCGCCACATTAATTCATACTCACTCACAGATTGCACAGCACTGTATACCACACACAGGTCGTCCACATTATTCATACTCACTGCAGCATTTGCACAGCACTGTATGACGCCGACAGCGTCCACATTATTCCATACTCTCAGCCAGATTGCACGCACTGTTCACCGACTAGCGTCCCATTATTCCATACTCACTCCATATTGCACAGCACATGTAATACACCGACAGGCTTCCACAGTATTCCATACTCACTCAGCATATTGCACGCACTGTCTACGCACGACAGGCGCCACAGTCATTCCATACTCACGTAGCATATTGCACCGCACTGTACACACACGACAGGCGTCCACGTATTCCATACTCACTCACATATTGCCAACGCACTGTATACACACACGGCGTCCACATTATTCATACTCACTCAGCATATTGCACGCCTGTATACTCACGACAGGCGTCCACATTCTTCCATACTCACGGAGCATATTGTCAGCAGCACTGTAAACCACGACAGGGGCGTCCACATTTTCCATCACTCACGTACATATGCAGCCAGCACTGTAATACAAACACCGACGGCGTCCACATTATTCCATACTCACGTAGCATAGGCACAGCACTGTATACGCACGACAGGCCCACAGTGTTTTCCATACTCACTCAGCATATTGCCGCACTGTAATGACGCTACAGGCGTCACATTATTCCATACTCCTCAGCATATTCAAGCACTGTAATACACGACAGGAACGCGTCCACATTATTCCATACTCACTCAGCATATTGCATCCAGCACTTGTACACACGACCAAAGGCGTCCCATTTTCCATATCACTCAGCATTGCACAGCACTGTAATAACACACGACGCGCACATTATTCCATACTCACTCGCATATTGCCCATCACTGTATAACGCCCACAGCGTCCACATTATTCCATACTCACTAGCAATATTGCACACACATGTATACGCACGCAGGCGTCCATTATTCCATACTCACTCAGCATATTGCCACGCACTGTAACACACCACAGGCGTCCACATTATTCATACTCACTCAGCAGATTGGCGCAGCACTGTAGTAAACGCACGACGCGTCGTCCACTTTTCCATACTCACCTCAGCATATTGCACAGCACGTAATACGCACTACGGTCGTCCACTTATTCCATACTCACTCAACATTGCCCACACTGTATACGCACGACGGCTCGTCCCCTTATTCCATACTCAAGTACATATTGCACAGCACTGTATACACACACAGGCGTCGCACATTATTCCATACTCTACGTAGCATATTCACACAACCTCCTGTATACACACGACGCGTCCACATTATTCCATACTCCACGTAGCATATTGCACAGCCACTGATACGCACGACAGGCGTCCACATTATTTCCATACTCACCTAGCATATTGCCAGCCACATGTTCACAACGAACAGGCCCGTCCCCATTATTCCATACTCAATGCCACAGATGTGCACGCACTGTATACACTACACAGGCGTCACATTATTCCTACTCACGGCAGCATATTGCACACACATTACTGTCTAACGCACGACAGGCCGTCCACATATATTCCATACTCACTCAGCAGATTGCCCGCACTGTATACAACACGACAGGCGTCCCACATTATTCCATACTCATCGCAATTGCACAGCACTGTATACAGCACGACAGCGGTCCCCATATTCCCATACTCACTCAGGCAATTGCACAGCCTGTAATACACACGCAGACGCGTCCACAGTATTATTTTCATACTCAGCTCGGCCATTTGCATCAGCACTGTATAACCACGACAGGCGTCCCACTATTATCCATCTCCTCAGCCCCATATTGCACAGCACTGTTACACACGACAGCGTCCCTTCTTCCATACTCACATCAGCATATGGGCACAGCACTGTATCTGCAAACGACAGGCGTCCACATATTCCATACGATCTCAGCATTGCACAGCACTGTATCACACGCAGGCGTCCACATTATCCATTTACTCACTCACCATATTGTCACAGCAACTGTATCGTCCCAACGACAGGCGTCCACATTATTTCCATACTCAGCTCAGCATATGCACAGCACACTGGTATACACACGACATGCGTCCACATTTTCATACTCACGTCGCATATTGCACAAGCACTGTTATACCACCGACAGGCTCACATTATTCCATACTCCGCGTAGCATATTGCACAGCTGTATCCACGTCAGTTATTACTCGCAGCTTGACATGTATGCCTCGGCTCCAATTATCCATACTCTACGTACATAATTGCACAGCACTGTAAACTACACGACAGGCGTCCCACAGTATTCCACACTAAACCTAGCATATTGCAACAGCACTGTATACACGCCGAACAGGCTCCCACATTATTCCATACGCACTCACGTCATCGATTGCCACAGCACTGTAAATACGCACGACAGGCGTCCACATTATTCCATACTCACTGCAGATTGCTCCACAGCACTGTATAACCACGCAGCGTCAATTATCCATACTCACTCACTCAGCAGCAATTGCCACGCACTGTATCCACATACACGACGAGCGTCCACAATTATTCCATACTCATCAGCAGATTGCAAACAGCACTGTATACACACTCAGGCGTCCACTTATTCCCATACTCACGCAGCATATTGCGACTCGCACTGTAGCTAAACCACGAATCGCCACATTATTCCATACTCACTCAGCTTTGGCAACCTCGCCTTAATACACACCGGTCTTCTCCCCACTTATTCCCTACTCACGTCCATTTGTCCTCACCTGTATCGCTACGACAGATCGCGCTCCAATTTCCACTCTGCATTCATATTGCCTGCCTTTGCAGCGGGTCCAATTCACCACCAGCATAGTGCAACAGGCACTGATATAGAACGCACGACAGGCGTCCACATTATTCACATACTCACTCAGAATTGCACAGCACTGTATACCACGACAGGCTCCCATTATCACATACTCACTCCGCATATTGCACAGCACTGTATACGCACGCAGGCGTCCACATTAGTCCATACTCATCAGCTATTGCCATCCTGGTATACACCGACAGGCTTCCACATTATTCCATACTCACGTACTCAGCATATTGCACAGCACTGTATCCACACGCAGGCCGTCCCCATTATTCCATAACTCCCCATCATATTGCATGCAGCAGCACTTTATACTGCACGACCGGCGGCCACATTATCCATACTCACGTAGCAAGATTGCCAGCCTGTATACACACGACAGCGGCGCCACATTATTCCATACTCACTCAGCAATTGCACTGCACGCACTGTATCACCGACGGGCGTCCACATTATTCCATACTCCTCATCATAATTGCACAGGCACTGTATACTACGCACGACAGGCGTCACATTATTCTACTCACGTAGCATTTGCACAGCACTGTATACTCACGACAGGCGTCCACATTATTCCATACTCAACGCAGCCTATGGCACAGCAGCTGTATAACACACGACAGCGTCCACTATTAGTTCCATCCTCCCGTGCATATTGCACAGCACTGTAATACGCAACGAGGCGGCCACATTGTTCCATACTCACATCAGCATATTGCACAGCACTGTATCCGATAACGCACGACAGGCGTTCCACATTATTCCATACTCACACAGCATATTGCACAGCACTGTATACACACTACGGCGCCACATTATTCCATACTCCACTCACATATTGCACGCAACTGTGTACACACGACAGTCGTTCCACTTATTTCCATACTCACTCAGCAGATTGCCAGCACTGTATACACACGACAGCCGTCCACATTCTTCCATACTCACTCGCATTTTGCACAGCACTTTATAACCGCACGAAGGCTTCCACATTATTCATAACTCACTCAGCATATTGACCGCCTGTATACCACGACGGGGTCCACATTATTCCATACTCCTCAGCACATTGCACCGCCTGTAATACCCACAGGCGTCCACATTATCCATACTCACTCCGCAAATTGCACAAGCACTGTATACGCACAGGGACAGCGTCCACATTATTCCATACTCACTCAACATATTGTCACAGCCTGTATCGCACGACAGCGTCCACATTATTCCACTCACTCAGCATATGGCACCAGCACTGTATACCACACAAGGCGTCCACATTGTTCTACCACTTCAGCGTATGGCACAGCACTGTATACCACGACAGGCGTTTCCACATTATTCCATACTCACGCAGCATATTGCACAGCACTGTATACTCACGACAGGCTTCCACATTATTCCTACCTCCCTCAGCAATTGCACAGCACCCTTTGGTATACGCACACAGTCTGTCCACATTATTCCTACTCCCTCAGCATATTGCACGGCACTGTATAAACACGACAGGCGTCCACATTATCCTACTCACTCAGCAATATGGCAACCGCACTGTATCCGCACACCGTCGTCGCACTTATTCCCTACTCACTCAGCATATTGCACAGCACTGTAAATACACACACAGGCGTTCCACATTATTCCATACTCCACTCACATATTGCACAGCACTGTATCCGCACGACAGGCGTCCACATTATCCTCACTCACTCCGCCCTATTGCACACACGGTATACGCCGACGGCGGCCCACATTATTCCATACTCACTCGCATACTTGGCACCGCACTGTTACACACGCAGCGTCCACAATTATTCCATCTCACTCAGCATTTGCACAGCACTGTATCTCACGACAGGCGTCCAATTATTCCATACTCCCTCAAGCAGATTGCAGATTGCACAGCACTGTCAATCCGCACGACATGCGTCACATTATCCATACTCACTCGCATATTGCACAGCATGTAATCGCACGACAGCTTCCCATTATATCCATACTCCCTCAGCATCTTGCACGCAACTGTATACGCACGACAGGCTCCCACTTATTCCATACGCCCTCACAGATTGCACAAGCCGGTATACAACAAAACGACATGCGTCTCAATTTTCCATACTCAACTCAGCAGATTGCAACAGCACTGTATCACACGACAGCGTCCACATTATTCCATCCACTCAGCATATTGCACAGCAGTATACTACACAACGACAGGCGCCACATTATTCCATACTCCTAGCTATTTCACAGCACTGTATCACGCACGACAGGCGTCCCACATTATTCCATACTCTCACGTAGCAAGATTGCACACGCACTGTATACGCGCACGACAGGCGTCCACATTATTCCATACTCACTCAGCATATGCACAGCACTGTATACGCAACGACGCGTCCCATTATTCCATACTCCCACGTAGCATATTGCAGCACTGTATCGCACGAAGGCGTTCCACATTTCCAACTCACGTAGCTCTTGCAACCAGGCACGTCTCACACGACAGTCGTCCACATTATTCCCTATCTCCTCAGCATATTGCACAGCACTTTATACGCACTACAGCGGGCGTCCACATTATTCCATACGGCAACTCAGCATATTGCACAGCAACTGTATCCGCACGACAGGCGTCCACATTATTCCATACTCACTCAGCAGATTTGGCACAGCCACTGTATACGCACGACAATATTTAAACAGTTTCATTGGCACAAAATTGTTTTGAGGGACACACTTGTAGCAACTTTTTTCCTATTCCCCTTATTGCACCATAAATTGCCATTTACTTTTCCCGTTCTACACACAAACCCCATAGATCCGCTGCGCACATGTATAAGTAAAGTTAAACCGTATATAACTCGAGTATAATCGACGCGAGTATAATGGCCGAAACTCCTAATTTCCACAACACAAAAAACTGGGAAACACTATTGACTCGAGTATAAGCCGAGGGTGGGAATGCATTGGTTACGGCCTCCCAGTCTATAGTCTGTTAGCCCCTGTAGCATACAGCCTGCCCAGCCCCCTGTGTTATACAGCCTGCCCAGGCCCTGTAGTATACAGCCCTGCCACCCCCTGTAGCATACAGCCTGCCCAGCCCCTGTATATACAGGCCTGGCCAGCCCTGTAGTATATAGCCGCCCAGCCCCTGTATCTAAGCCTTTGCCCAGCCCTGTAGTATCGCCTGCCAGCCCCTGTATTATATGCCTGCCCAGCCCCTGTAGCATACAAGCCTGCCCCCAGCCCCTGTAAGCATACAGCAGCCTGCGCCAGCCCCTGTGCATCAGCCTGTCCCAGCCGCCTGTAGTCTATAGGCCTGTCTCAGGCCCCTGTAGCAATACAGTCCTGCCCAGCCCCTGTGTAACGCCTGCCCAACCCCTGTAAGCATACAGCCCTGTCCTCCCCTGTAGTATATCCCTTCCAGCCCCTGTAGCATACAGCTGCCCAGCCCCTGTAGTAATACACCTGCCCACAACCCCTGTAGTATACTCCTGCCCATCCCCTGTAGTATAGCCCTCCCAGCCCCTGTAGTTATATACAGCCTTCCCATCCCTGTAGTATACAGCCTGCCCAGCCCCTGTTAAGTAATACGCCCTTCCCCGCCCCCTGTAGCTACAGCCCTCTGCCCAGCCACCTGTATATACGCCTGCCCAGCCCCTGTAGTATCAGCCCTGCCCAGCCCCTGTATTATCCCGCCGGGCCCAGCCCCTGTATATACAAGCCTGCCCACCCCTGTATCATACCGCCTGCCAGCCCTGTAGCATACAGCCCTGCCCAGCCCCTGTTATACAGCCTGCCCAGCCCCTGTAGTATATAGCCTGTCCAGCCCATGTAGCATACAGCCTGCCCGCCCCTGTAGTAAATACAGCCTGCCCAGCCCCTGTAGCATACAGCCTTCCCAGCCCTGTAGTAACATCCTGCCCAGCCCCTGTAGTTTTAGCCGCCCTCCCACTGTATTATAACCAGCTCCCAGCCCGTACATACAGCCTGCCCAGCCCCCTGTAGGCATACGCCGCCAGCCCCTGTAGTATACAGCTGCCAGCCCCTGTATATACGCCTGCCCAAGCCACTGTAGTATACATCCTGCCCCAGACCCTGTACCTACATCCTGCCCAGCCCCCTTAGTATACAGCCTGCCCAGCCCCTTTAGTAGCAGCCTGCCCAGCCCCTGTAGTATACCGCCTGCCCCAGCCCTGTAATCAGACAGCCTTGCCCACCCCTGTAGTAGAGCCTGTCGCCCTGTGGCATACATCCTGCCCCATCCAGCCCCTGTAGCATACAGCCTGCCCAGCCCCTGTAGTATACGCCTGCCCAGCCCCTGTAGTATACAGCCTGCCCAGCCCCTGTAGTATACAGCCTGCCCAGGCCCCTGTAGTTACAGCCTTGCCCAGCCCCTGTAGTATATAGCCTGTCCAGGTCCCTGTAGCATACACCTGCCCACCCCTGTAGCATACGAGCCTGCCCGCCCCTGTCATACTCCCTGCCCATCCCCTGTAACATACAAGCCTGCCCCTCCCCTGTTTATACATGCCTTCGCCAGCCCCTTTAGCATACAGACTGCCATCCCCTGTAGTATACAAGCCTCCCAGCCCCTGTTAGTATATAGCCTGTCCAGCCCTGTAGTATAACAGCCTGCCCACCCCCTTAGTATAATGGGATGTAGTCACAGGAGGGGTCAGAGTGTTCCCATGCTGACCCCTGACCACTGCTGGCTATGATAGAAATGGTGTTCAGTAGGAGACACGAGGACATGGCAGCTCGCTGTGTTATGGGGTGCGTGTAGTCAACAGAGGGGTCAGGGCTTCCCCATGCTTGTAGTACCCCTGACCGACTTGCTGGCTATTATAGAAAGGGTGTCAGGAGACACAGGACAGGCAGCTCGCTGATGTAGGGTGGGGTGTTTAGTCACAGAGGGGTCAGAGCCCCGTCATGCTTGACCCTTTCTGACCACTCTGGCTCTGATTAGATAGAAAGGTGTCAGGAGACAAGGGACATGGCAGCTCGCTGTGTATGGTGGGGTTATAGTCCAGAAAGTTGTCAGTTGCGCCTCGCTGACCCTGACCACGCATGTGGCTGTGATAGAAAGGTTCAGGGACAACAGGTTTGGTGGGGATCATGGTCTAGCTCGATGTGTATGGTGGGTTTGTGTTAGTCCACAGAGGGCAGATGGCCGCCCATGTTGACCCCGTGACCAGACTGCTGGCGTATTGATAGAAAGGTGTGTTTCAGAAACAATAACTTGGGATTCATGGCAGTCGCTGTGTTGTGTGGGGTGTTGTATGGGTGTAGAGTCACAGTAGGGGAAGGAGTGCCCCTGCGGACCCCTGAACACTGTGGGATATGATAGAAAAGGTGTAGTTCAGGACACACAGGGAAATGGCAGGCTCGTTCTTTTGTTGTATGGGGGGTGTTTGGTAGTCACAGAGGGTGTCAGATCGCCCCCATGCTGACTCTGCGGACCACTGTGGCTATGATAGAATAGGTTTTGGCAGGAAACACAGGCCCATTTGGCAGCTCGTGCCTGGTTTTATGGGATGTAGTCACATGAGGGGTGTTTTCAGCAGTGCCGCATGCTGACCCCTGGACCACTGTGGGCTATATAGATATAGGTTGTAGGTGTTTACACACAGGACATTGCAGATCGGTTTTCGTTGTATGGGGGGGGTGTAGTCTCAGAGGTTTTGGTAAGTTGCACCCATGCTGACCTCTGACCACTGTGGCTATGATAGAAAGGTTCGTCAGGACATTCATTGAGGACATGCAGCTCGCGGTTTGTATGTGGGGGTATTTGGTTTTTGTAGTCACAAGAGGTTGTGTCTAGCACCCATGGTGCCCCCTGACACTGCTGGCTATGATTAGAAATGTTTGTCAGGACACAAGGACATGGCCGAGCGGATCACGCTGGGTGTCAATTGGTCGCGTGAGGGGGGCGCAAGCAGCAGTATTTGTAGTCACGAGGGTGTCAGATTTAAGCGCCCTTCATGGGAGCTGATCCCTTCTGACCCCTGCTTGGCGTATGGATTAGGAAACCGGTGTCAGGGACATTGACGGCCCAGCGCGGCGGTATGGGGGGTGGTAGTCACAGAGGTTGGTCAGTCAGAGCACCCATGCTGACCCCTGACCCCTGCTGGCTATGATTGATTTGTATTAGAAAGGTGTCATGGACACAAAAACAGGGACAGGGCAGTTTCTTTTTCGCTGTGTATGGGGTGGGGTTGGTAGTCACATTGTTAGGGGGTCAGACAACCCATTGCTACCCCTGACCAATGCTGGCTGTATGATTAGAAAGGTTATCAGGACACCAGGATCTTATGTGGCAGCTCGCTGTTGGTGTATGGGGGGTGTAGTCACTAGGCTTGAGGTCAGAGCACCCATGCTGACCCATGTGACCACTGCTGGCTATGATAGATATTGTTGATCAGGACACAGGACATGGCAGGCTTCGGTGGTTTAGGGGGGTGTAGAGTCACAGAGGGTCAGATGCGCCCATGCTGAACCCCTGACCACTGCTGTGCACTCTGATAGAAGTATTGGTGTTTGTCAGGGCTCACAGGACATTGGCAGCACGATTTTTTTTTTTGTGTATGGGGGGGGCTAGTCAAAGATTGGGGGTTCAGAGATGCCATGATGGACCCATGCCCAATGTCTGGCTATGATAGAAAGGTGTAGGTTATCATCAACAGGATTCATGGCAAAGCTCCCTGTTGTTATGGGTGGTTTCCGTGTGTAGTTCAAGAGGGGTCACGAGAAACCCATGCATGTACCCCTTTGACCACCTGCTGGCTATGATAGAAATTGGTGTCAGGAGCACACAGGCATGGCAGCTCGCTGGTATGGGGGGTTTTGTAGTTACAGATTGTACGGTCAGATTGCGCCCATTGCTGAAGCGCCTGACCACTGCTGGCTTTTGATAGAAAGTGTAATGGACCAGGACATGGCATCTCGCTGTGTATTGGGGTGGTGGTTACTCGCCTCCTGTGGGCCCCCCCCTCTTCCCTCGACATGGGCGAGGCCTCGCGTTTCGGTATTGCTTACACTTCCGGATCTCTAGTTGCCATACCCCTCCAGACCCCGCCGTCACAGTTTTCTTCCAAGATCCCCGCCCCGGCTCAGGTCGAGCCCTCTCCCGGGGGGGGTCTGGCCTTTGCGGATTTTTTTCCAGCAGCTTTCCTTCACCCACTACGCGCGCCCCGTGCTTTGGACCCCCCCCTTCTCTCTCCGCCTTCCGGCCTCCTCTCTGCCAAGAGCCCCTCCGTTTTCCTGAAAACCAGGGTCGCCTCCTCAGGAGGTGCAGCCCTTCACGTGCGTACCCGGCCTTTTCATCCCCCCCCCACCCTTTCTCTACTTTCCGGGGTCCGGACCCCCCATCCTACCGCCCCCTCCAACGACCGCCCGGTCTATGCCGGCAGACGATACCCGGCCGATGCCAACGGCCTCGGGGTCACTCTTTGCGGGCCTCGCTAAGCCCTCCACGGAGCCTGGAACCCCTTCTCGCACGAGGCCCCCCCAGGGCGGCTCGGGCGCCCACTCTTACCTGCGATCCCCCAGCTAACTTGGCATCGCTCTCCGCCCTACAGTCCCTAGCCTTCCCATCTTACTGCAATTACACACATTTGGTGGCTTTTTTGTGCTAGTTCCTTCCCAGCTCCCCACGGGGCGCGTTGGGCGCGGCAGGCGGAGTTCATTTAGGAGCCCCCTCACCTTCTTCCCCCGGGGCCCCCACCAGGCTTGCGCGTTCGCCTTCGGGCCCAACCCGTCTAGGTGGCTGTTTGCCCCCCTACCTTTTCCTCTACCGAGGGAGCGCACAAACACCCATCGAACCCCCCCTCCGCGGTGGTCCCGGGGGGGGCGGCTCCAGCCCGGATGCCGCCGCCGGCGGGCTAGGCCGTCTCCTACCCACCCTTTTATCTTGGAACCCCCCCGGTTGTCCCTCTCCCGGTGACGGTCCCTGGACTGTTCGTATCCCGTCCCCCCCATCTTGCCGAGGCCGGGTACGCCCCTCCGTAGCGCTGTGCGCGCACCGTGCGGCTTGTCGGGAAGCTGGCTGCATTCTTCCCGGTGGTCGGCGCGGCTTGTTTCTCGGTCCCTGCTGAGTGCGGTGTAGTGGGCCGTTCTTGTCCTTTGTTTTGCTCCTTTTTTTGGGTGGCAAAGAGGGGCTAGAAGGCCTATGCTGGACCCTGACCCACTGCTGTGCTATGAAGAATGGTTGGTACAGGACACATGGAACAGTTGCGAGCCGCTGTGTTATGGGTGGTGGGTTGTTAGTAGCCATCAGAAGAGGTTCAGAGACTCAATGCTGACCCCTGACCACGTCTGGCTATGATAGAAAGGTTTTTGTCAGCTACACAGGAATGGACGCTCGTGTGTATGGGGGATTGTAGTCACAGAGAGGTCAGAGCACCCATTGCTGACCCGCTGACCACTTGCTGGTCTATGATAGAAAAGGTGTCAGGATACACAGGACATGGCAGCTCGCGTATGGGGGATTGTTAGTCACAGATGGTTGGTTCAGGAGCGGGCCATTGCTGACCTGGACCACTGCTGGCTATGTATAGAAAGGTTAGGACAGATAGGACATGGCAGCACGCGTGTATGTGGGGTGGTTTAGTCACGGTAGGGGTCAGAGCGCCCATGCTGACCCTGCCACTGCGTGGCTATGACTTAGAAAGTGTGTCAGGACAACAGGACAGTGGCCAGATCGCCGGTGTATGGGGGGTTGTTGTAGCACAGAGGGGTCAGAGAGCACACCCATGCTGAATCCCTGACCCACGCTGGCTAGACTAGGAAGGCGTCAGAACACAAGGACATTCATGGCCAGCTCGCTGTGTATGTGGGGGGTGTAGCAAGAGGTGGTCAGAGCGCCCATGCTGACCCTCGGACCATGCATGGTTATGTGAAAGGGGTCAGGACAACAGGACATGGCAGCTCATGTGTATGGGAGGTGAGTCACACGAGCGGGTCAGTAGCGAGGCCAGATGCCCTGACCACTGGGCTATGATAGAATAGTGTACAGGACCTACACAGGACATGCAGCTCGCTGTGTATGGGGGGTGTAGTCCAGAGAGGTCAGAGCGCCCATGCTACCCCTTCGACCACTGCGGCTTATGATAGAAAGTGTGGTCAGGACACACATTGACATGGCACAGCTCGCTGTTATGGGGTGGTGGTTTAGTCCAGAGAGGTTCAGAGCGCCCATGGTTGACCTCTGACCACGCTGGCTATGATAGAAAGGTTGCTCAGGACATACAGGATCATGGCAGCTCACTGTGTGATGTGGTGTGGTTTGTGTAGTCAACAGATTGGGGTCAGGAGCGCGCATCGCTGACTCCTGAACCAGCTGCTGGCTATGATAGAAAGGTTCATTGTCAGGACACAGAGGCCATGGCAGCCTGCTGTGTATGGGGTTGGTAGTCACAGAGGGGTCAGAGCCACCTCATTGCTGACCCCTGGACCACAATGATGGCTATGATAGAATTGGTTGTCAGGACACACAGGATCATGGCAGCTTGTTGTGTATTGGGGGGTTGTTGTAGTCACAGGGGGTCAGAGCGACACATGCTGACCCCTGCCACTGCTGCTATGATAGAAAGGTGTCAGGGACCACAGGATAGGCAGCTCACTGTGTATGTGGGATGGTGTGTTCCACAGAAGAGGTCAGAGTTCGCCCTTTTGACCCTGGACCACTGTGGTTGTGATAGGAAAGGTGTCAGGATCATATGGACCATGCGCAGCTCTTCTGTGTATGGGGGTTGTCGTAGTCACAGGGGGGTCAGAGCGCGGTTATGCTTGACCCTCGTTGACCACTGCTGGCTATGATAGAAAGGTTGGTAGTGACACACAGGACATGGCAGCTCGCTGTGTATGGGGGTGTGTAGTGCACAGACGGGGTCAGACGCACCATGTGAACCCTACTACACTGTCTGGGCTATTGATAGAAAAGGTTGTCAGGACACACAGGACATGGCAGTCTCGGTGTTTATGCGGGGTGTAGTCACAGAGGGGTCAGTCAGTCGCCCATGCTGATCCCTCTGACCACGATGGACTATGATAGTACAAGGTGTCAGGACACACAGGCACAATGGCAGCTCACTGTGGGGTATGGCGGGTTTGTGTCACAGAGGGTCGTAGTCCCATGCTGACCCTCGTGACCATGTGGCTGTGGTATGATAGAATGGTGTCAGGACAAACAGGACATTGGACAGCTCCTGTGTATGGAGGTGTGGTAGTCAGTGTGAGAGGTCAGAGCGCCCATGCTGACCCCTGAACCACATGCGGCTTGTGATATGAAGGTGTCAGTTCATACTAGGACATGGCAGCTCGATGTGTTTATGGGGGATGTAGGCACAGTATGAGGTTCAGAGCGACCCATGTTGTCTGACCCCTGACCACTGCTGGCTTGTGTAAAAGGCTTTGTTCAGGACAAGGACATGGCCAGCACTGGTATAGGGGGGTGTAGTCACAGAGGGGTCAGATCCGCCTCGTATGCTGACCCCGGACATTGCTGGCCTATGATAGAAAGGTTGTCAGGAACTCAACCAGGTACATGGGCCGCTTATGCTGTATTATGGGGTTGGTGTTTGTTAGTCAAGGAGTGGGTCAGAGCTACCTATTGTGCTCCTTGACCTCACTGTGGCATATATCTCCTATCTATTCTATCTATCTATTATCCAATTAATCTCGCTTATATACATATACATTTCTAGACCGGATCCCTGATCCATCTCCTGATACTGTAGGATGCAGAGAAGACTCAGGCCTTCCATCCACATGCGAAGTAATTTGCGCTATTCCGCTGGGGTTTTAGACCGTAAGATCGATGAAGCTGTGCGGGTTGCTTCCTGGAGGGTGGTAGGTTTTTATGATGTGAGATAGACCCATGTTGCGGTAGCTGCATGGTTATAGCAGGGAGATACAGTAGACATATGAGTATAACATCATTGGACAGGATTAAAAAACGCATCTGTTTTTTCACTAGAACAGTAGCCACGCTGGCCATGGTCTTGTGTCTGGTACTTTTGCAGCTTTATTGATGTGGATGGATTGGGGCCATGTACAGATGAACAAAATTTTTGGAGAATTTTGCATGAATATTATAATTTGTTTTAAAATCCCTGGAAAAAAAGAAATGTCAAACCAATCACAAACCCACGTGTTCAAATGACTGGTCGACTCAGCAAACAACTTCCTTAACTCACAAGCCAATCACTCGCCAATATCCAGTAGCCATCAAAGCACATCTGTCAAACTGATTCTACAATAGCAAAGCCACTAATCACTCGCCACTTCTCGTACACAAAGCAATCACAGGCCACTTCTCATCACAAGCCAATACAGGCCACTTCTCAACACACACAAGCCAATCACAGGCCACTTCTCTATACAATAGCCAATCACAGGCCATTCTCACACACACAAGCCAATACAGGCCACTTCTCACCACACACAAGCCAATCACAGGCCACTTCTCGTACACACAAGGCCAATCACAGGCCACATCTCACCACACCAAGCCAATCACAGGCCTGACTTCTTTATACACAAGCCAATCACAGGCCACTTCTTCTTATACACAAAGCCAATAGTCACAGGCCAGCTTCTCACACACTACAAAGCGCAAGACACAGGCCACTTCTACGTACACAGACGAGCCAATCACGAGGCCACTTCTCAACACACAAGCCAAATCACAGGCCACTCTCATGTCAAACAAAAGCCAAACACAGCCCACATCACACACACAAGCCAATTACGCCACATTCTCACACACACAAGCAATCACAGCCCACATCACTACACACACTCAAGCCCAATCACAGCTAACATTTCACAAACACAAGCCAATCACAGCCCACATCACACACACACAAGCCAATCACAGCTCACATCACACACACACAAGCCAATCACAGCCCACATCACACACACACAAGCCAATCACAGCTCACATCACACACACACAAGCCAATCACAGCTCACATCTCACAAAAGCAACACAGCCAATCAACCCACCAAGCATCACATCAAATCACACACACACAAGCCAATCCAGCCATGCTCACATGCACCAAACACGGGACGTAGTGGAAGGTCAGGACAGGCAGCACAGGATCAGAGTCGGGGACATAGCTGAAGTTTACAGAGGACGTAGCTGAAGTTTACAGAGCCCTCTGCCACTGATGTCAGATCACCAGGCTGTGACCTCTGTGCAGGAGCAGGAGGGAGGAGCTTTACAGGAGCACAAAGGTGGGGGCTGAGAGCTGAGGAGTCTGCAGCACAGACAAGTATAGTGACTTTTCTCCCCCTAGTCCCCAGGAATCCTCTTCTCTCTCTATTAATGATTTATTGATTGCCAGTAGCCCCCGCACTATGTACACGACCTCTGCCTCAGACTGTAGCTGTAGACCCCACTATTACCATCAGGGGACACTACAGAGAACATGGGGAGACTCCAAGGATGAACCGCTGATGCCCTGGAGACTTCTCCTCGGGAGGACACTGCATTAGCAATGTGGAAAGTAGATGGTCAGGAACAGGGGTCCTGACACCGGACCTTACAGGAACCAGAGGATCGGCGGTAAAGAACCTGAGCAGTAGATTCATCATTAGGATTAGGAAGACCCCGGATGAGAAGAAGGCTCAGGGAAGAGCCACTTTCTTACAGAACCTGGACAAGCTGGAGAACTTGGCACGGCAAACACCAACTGCACAACTAAAAACAGCAACGAGATGTGAGTAACTACAAGCAGGTCCCAGGGGGAGCTCACAGCTAATGACACATACATGAAAATAGCCTGGAGTAGGAGAATGTAGTGTGCACAGCATCGTGGAGTAGCAGAGCTGAGTGTGGAGCCAGGTCAGGACCAGGAGACATCAGAAGTCAAGTCTTGGAACAACCCAGGACACATCTATACCCCCAGCGATATGTATTGTACTCCACAGCCAGAGTGACGGCTCAGAAGAAGACAAGACCCACTGCCCATAGTAGAGACACCAACCACCGATACGACAAAGCCGTGCAACAAAATAGTAACCAGCGGAAAAAACATTTCGTCTGCTCACCTGATGATTCAGTCACGTAGCCGCAGTCTTGGCTCTTTTCCCCTGAAAGCATAAAAAAAAACATTCATTCCAAATATGTCATGATGCGGCCATTGGTGAAGACCATCGACTCTACAAGTA
This sequence comes from Engystomops pustulosus, assembly GCA_019512145.1. Lineage (NCBI taxonomy): Eukaryota > Metazoa > Chordata > Amphibia > Anura > Leptodactylidae > Engystomops > Engystomops pustulosus. The sequence continues at coordinate 123,503,157 of CM033641.1, read as the reverse complement.
TCAACTAGAAGTGTGGCTTATCCTCCTCCACCACCAGCAGTTCAGCAATGGAAGAAAGACCCGGGAGATCTGCAGATCTCATTATAACTATTCAGCACTTTCCGAGGTTCCAGTTTGTATTTTCGTAGCATCTGAAGTTTCGGCCACAGGACGTGGTCATTAGACTGAGGTCATACAGAGTCAACAAGGCTCGGACGGAGATGGAGCCCTGGTGCACCACCACCGGTCTGCGGAAGATCAGTGGGTCCAACCCCTGGGATCCAGCACAGGTCCGAACATAAGAGGTTGCTATTGCGCATGCGCACAAGTGACCAACAAACCAAGGCTAATAGCAAGGAGGGCACAAAATCTAAAAGACAGGCTAACTCGCAGCCATTTCAAACGACCCACCGTCCCAACTGGAACTGGGTTGAGATTAAAGGGTTCATTCCCGTGTGGTAAATGTTCTGTTTTCCCCCTCATGCAGGTCTCAAAGAACCATCTGACTATCCCTGGCCACGAAACAATACCCCTATACTCCTATATCAACTGTAAATCGAAAAATGTAGTCTATGCATTAATCTGCCCTTGTGAGAAGATTTACGTGGGCCAAACGACTCAGGAGCTCAAGAGGAGGATCCAGCAACACTTGTCTACCATCACTCATGCTGAATCCAGCTTTTCACAGGGCAAGACTATCTACAGTTGCCATGCATTTTCGTCTACATCATGCAGGTAGGACACGTGGACTCAGAGTTGTTGCCCTCGATATGATCCGTCCATCAATACGTGGTGGCAACATCACACTTGAGCTTCTACGTAGGGAGGCTCAGTGGATCTATAAACTTGGTAGTTTGGCACCCAATGACATTAACGAGGATCTTTTATTTACAGGCTTTTACAAGCAAAAATAAGGATCACTTGTATTCTGGTCGCTTCGCCACTGAAAGTCTGGTAAATATCACAGATCACGGATTTATTGTTTATTATTTAAGCTCATTCCTCACTCTCTTTCTCCTTTTCTTTCCCTCCCCCCCCCCTTCCCCCCACCAACTCTTTTCTTCCTTTCTCACTGTGGTTTTGGTTGGTCACACACTTTTGTTATTCTTTCTTTGTTTTGATACACTTAGGGATTTTCTATCCCCTTTTAGTCGGGTTTTTAGTTATACCCTTAATCACTTTATACCTTCACTAATTGCTTTACTTTAACATGGTAAATGTAAATTGTTCCTCCCTTTTTCACTAGGTCACTTAGATATTATTCAATTCACTATCCTCGTACCTGGCCTCCCCAAGACTAAGAAGAAAATATTGAATAGACAACAAAAAAACAATAGATCCATCCATTGAAACTCTGATACCTACCTGCAACGCTCCAGCATCTCTAGGATCCGGTCTTCTCCCCCATCCTTGTTTGCCTTGCAACCATACTCGACCCCATCTCTGATGGAGTCTGACTGATACTCTGTTAGACCAATTGTTTTTGTTATGTCAAATGATTTATGTATCTATCAATTTTACGTCATACCAGCACTTGCATTGGTATTATCCTTTGGACCAGATAATCTTATGTTACTATTCTTGGCATCTGTGCTTATGTGTGAGGGTCCCCCCTGGCAATCCTACTTACATGTAACTTTTTATCAAATTCATGACATGAATGTTGGGATTTTGGGTTTTTCTTATGTTGCGCCGCATTCTTTAACACCATTGAGGATGTTTTATGCTACACCTTGTATCAACCGTCTGACGTTTTAATAAATACCCTTTAAGGTCATGGATTTTTGTTTCCTGAATATGAATTTTAGCTAAATGCTCTCTTTCCAGGCGGAATCATCTCCACAGTTTAACGCGTTATGGGGATGCATCTGCCATGCACTTTGTGGTATTTAGTTTAGTACTGTATTTGTTTATTTATTTACTTATCTACTTTCAAACACCGCCGACATATGGTGCCTATAATTTTTTATCTTTTTGACTTGATCAATTATTGGGTCAAATATAATATGTGTGCTTTTTTCACTTATCTTTCAATCTTTATCTTCTGTTCTGATATCTAAAAATCGCGCCGCTAATTCACGGATATTTTGAAACTTGACTTGATAACTTGATATATAAACCGCGCTGTTAACTCACTGATATTTTGAAACTTGATATATGGTAATATATGTATCCCAAAGTCATTCGGGGACATACACGGCTTTTCTTTCCTTAAATGGCTACACTGTCCTTGTTGATTAATCCATGTACTCGGCTTTCCCCTTAAAAAGGTGAGGCCTCACTGACTATCTGGCGGATTTTCTTCTCTTGATTATCCACGTCTCTCTGGTTATCTTATCCTGCGGCGCCTACAACTAATCTTATTGTATCATGTGCGCAAGCGCACTGCCTTGCAGAAACCTCTTGGGACCGGACTTGTGCACATGCGCAATAGAAACCTCTTATGTTCGGACCTGTGCGCATGCGCAATTCATTCCTGATTACTCACACGCGCCTCTACGGCATGATTGCCGACTCGGCTGCAATGATGTCCAGGTGAGGTTTGCGGCTTTGATAGGCAGGGGGACCCCTCCATATGCACATTAAAGGATGTCATGCACACTCTGGGCTTCATTCCCCTGAAGTCACCGTGAGTGACGGAACGCGTGGGGTGGTAGCGCCTTTTGCCCTGATTGCTTTGGTGTTAGCTTCTTAGTAGCCATGACTGCTCTAGACCGAGATGTTGGTAATTGCCTTGGGAACATTCTGTCTTGGTTACTTTGAATTTATTTTGGTTTATATTGCAACAATGTATGGTATGCATTAACTGTTTACATATTTGTACTTAGTTTATGTGTCATATTTATTGTTGAGCTCACACTCTTTTGACTTGTACAATCAGGGATCGAGTGCTGGTGATTATATTGCATTCACCGCACGGAGTTTTTAGTGTCATTTGTACACTTTTTAATTTATTTTATATTGTTTGTCTGGTCTTTTGATATTAATAAAGCTTGTATATTCTCAATTTATATTTGTTTGGGTTCTTATGGCACATCTTTCTTGGGAACTGTTTTTTGAGTTGTTAATAGTGTCCATACACCCACTATTGATGCTTGTCTGTGCAGGATCCCCGCTTGTCTGTATCCATATGGTTTTCATCATTTAGCATCAACCGATGTGATGCATATGACAAATGTCAAGACTGTCAAGGTGTCAAGTTTGCACCAGACAGCAACAAGAAACTTCCTCAGGCAAAGCATTTACACTAGCCATATGAGTGATTTCTGTTGCCAATTTTTATTTTTTAATATTTTTTTATTTTTATTTGTTTACTTGTAATTTTATGCCTTCAACCCCTTATGGACGCAGCCAGTTTGTAACTTAAAGGCTCAGCACCATATTTTGTTTTCTGACTAGCGTAGCTTTAAATTGTTATAACTTTTGAACACTTATCAAAGAGATTTTAAGATTGTTTTTCATTACACGTTGAACTTTATTTTAGTGGTAAATTTTGGCTGATAACTTTTGCATTTATTTAAAAAAAAAATTCAAAATTATCTTGTTTTCAGGCAGATTGTTTAACCACCTAAATAAGTTACTGAATAACATTCCCCATATATCTGCTATACACTCATTTTTGAAAAAGTCTGGAAAATTTATTTTGATGCCATGTGGATTCGAAAATTGAATATCGGTTTTCCATATTGTTTGTAATGAAATTTAAAATATATAATTAGAAATCCCCTATATCTCCCTATATAACCCATTTTCAAATCTGCACCCTTCAAACTATCAGAAACAGTGTTTAGGCAGATTGTTAACCCCTTGAGATCTTCATAGTAATGAAATCCAAATGGAGATAAATTAATAAAAATTTCTAAATTTCATCAATGTATTTTTTATCGAATAACTTTTTTTTTTTTTTACATTTTTATTTCTTCCACCATGGGACATGAACAAGCATTCATCGGATTGCTTCTTCATGATAATACCCTACAATACATTAGCGGTGTTAGCCTATGCACAGACAGGATCTTACAGGCACTGCCTGCAGACAACCCAGGGTCCTGATCGGACCTCAGGGCTGCCATTACTGCGATAGCCGTCACCCGGCGCAGGGGGCAAGGCGGTCATGGGGGAGAGACCCATGCGGGGGAGTTTAAATGCTGCAGTCAGCGCGACGGGTTAATCACCTGTGATTGTCACACTGAGCGCGGGTGTTACAGCTGACACCCCGTGTTTTATGATGCCGGCTCAGCTCCAATCTCTAGTACTAAGTAGGTAATAATATAAAGAAAATATATATCTATATACATAATTTTATTTATTCTTAAGACCTTCCCCCACCCTACATAGAAGACAAAATCCTATTCTCCATAATCCTCAATATCCTCCACAATACAATGAAGAACACTTATAAGAACTATAAAAGTAGTGCAAGGGAAAATGGAGTAGATTCCTAAAGCAATGATGTCTCTGCTTTTTATTGGCTTAGTTGAAAAGATTGATGCATTTGCAGATGCTAGACAATTTATCATACATAGGCTACAGGCCTTGCCTACATATCTATTACTCATCAGCAAATCCAACAGGCTGGTTGACATTTCGAGCTGGTGCGTAATCCTCTATGGTGAAGTGACATTCTTGTGCAATTACAGGTACTCACACAAAGAACACACACCCCTACACAAATTAGTTGTTCAGCTTTATAAGTAGCTTTCATAACTCAATTCATACTTATTATATTAATGTTTGTGGCAGTTTCTGTTTACCCCTCTATTTGTAAAAAATATATATTTGGCCCTTATAATGGGGGCCTTTACCTTTCAGGCAGTTTAACAGCTGTGATGTGGCTGTACTTTAGCATCCTTATTACAGACACAGTAACCAAACTTCTTGTTACTCAAAGGAGATCACTATAGGTCCAATTAAAACTATGTTTTATTCCCTAGATCAGTGGTGGCGAACCTATGGCACTGGTGCCAGAGGCGGCACTCGGAGCCCTCTCTGTGGGCACCGAGGTCATCACCCCAGCATGAACTTCACCAGACAGGACTCAAAGAATGTGTACTAAAGAATCTTCCTACAATGATAGGGGAATTTTCCCTCCTCCTTTCAACTGCGTTGGTGTCCTTAGGAGGCTGAACGATTGAAAGTTGTCAAAGAACAAGGAGAAATAAATTACTGCTTAAATTGCTGTGCTGGCACTTTGCAATAAATAAGTGGCTCTTGGTTGAAGTTTGGGCACTCAGGCTCTAAAAGGTTCGCCATCACTGCCCTAGCTGTAGTAGTATCCTTGTGCAAAAAAACACTGTGGTTGACTGTAACTAGTTTTAAAGTGGCAAACCATCCCCATCCACAGGATACTGTATAAATTGATGTTTTCATGTGGATAGCCACTGTGTTTAAATTCTATGAGACTGCTAGAGATAAGAAAGTGCTGTACTTAGCTAGTTCTGGTAGTCCCATATAAATAAAGAATATCCTAATTTATATTTTATATGTTTAGATGTATATAAGTGATAAAATAAGAAAATGTCTCTTACCTCAGTGGATAATGCTGATAGTGTTATTCTTTAGTGATACAACTTCAAGCAAATATTAAAAGCTTCAGACTACCACATATATTCTGAAATAGAAACATAAAATAGGTTAATGGTCAGAAACTTAGGCACAGATGTAACAAAAAGTTTACAGAACATGCTGTGTCATCCTCTGTCCATAAGGTAAGGATTCAGCCTTGATTGATTTCCACCACAACCATCTGTCTCCTGCAAACTCTGCTGTGGTCCATCACCAGCTAATCCACTGCAAGTGCCAGCAACATTCCCCACTCTCATTGCTGCCCTGCCTAGTGTCAGAACTGACCCAATCAATTTCTCGACCATTGCTCTGGCTTATCACATGTTTTCTCTTATATGGTCTTGTACAGTATTGGACTATCCATTGGACTGTCAAACATTGTCATTTTGGTTTGAATATTCCTCTATGTTTAGATTATCTTGCTTTATCTCAGTGTTTGCACTTTGCTGCAGGAAGGTAACATCAACCAGTTGTCTACTACCACATATGGTAGGTAGGGCAATTAGGCAAGGCCAGCTGGGAAAGGGGTTAATCCCAGGGCTCACTGCCTTTCAAAGGCCCTGCATAAAATAATTCTCAAAATGTTTTTATAGCTGTACACAACAAATTAAACAGATCACTGCAAATAACAAAGTACAATTAATTAAAAAAAACAATGACGTGCCATATCCTTGTTGTAAGTTTCTAATAGTAATTTATTGTAATTTGCAGCAATAAAATAAATTTATTTTTTTAATAAGAGAATAATTATTAATAAATAAAGGCACAGAAAAATACTGAAAACCTTTCCCAACTATAAATAAGTTAGTTTGGTTAATTAAAAAAGCTAAGAGATGAAGAAATATTAGGGTCTTAAAATAACAAACTGCATTGTAGAATGCAAAATTATAGTACCAATGACTCTGGTCCCTGCCAATAATACGTTCTTGAGAACAACAAAACAAAAGGGGTTGTTCAGCCCAAGGCTAGCTGCACATGAATATTGTTACAGTTTGGCTGCATACAGGGACTCCTTGCATCTTATTTCTCTCCTGTTCACTGCAATGTGCTCGGTCCAAGCACATGGGTCCATTTCCAGATGCCTTACAGGTTAGTGTGCAGATGGCCTAACCTTTGAATTTTTTGTGTTGTTATATCATTTCCTCTAGCTTTCTAAGGAGATATAAGGTCATAATACAGTTTTATATTCATACTGCTGTCAAAACTGTGTTCAGTACTGGAGAATTAAACTGCAAAAAGCCTCTAACAACTTAGAACTAACCTGCCAAGCACAACAGCTTTTTCTAAAACATCACTTCTCTCAGCTTGACAAAAATCTGCTGATCTCAAGTCCACGTTTTAAGTTACCGCTGCTGCTTTTCCAGAGAACAGCAATATTATTCTATTAAAAGAAAAAAGTAAATGGAACTGCGGCACCAGCCAAATTACTTTCATGTAAGTAATTGTACCTATAGTGGCAAGAAGTATAGCAAGATTGTATTCAACAATATTGTATTCAGCCAGGTAAATTAAAAAGGACTGTTGAAATGAACTCTGAGAATATATTATACACCTGCAATCTGCAGGAATGGAATCGTTTTTCCCCTTTTATTGCTCTAAGAGACTCTAATTTAATTAGATTTCCATTACAAAAATGTTTTTAAATTGTAGTCCTCTGGGTAATCGAGAATTAGATAATACAAGCAACTTTAGACTGCAATATGTAAAATATCAATTACTGTCACAAGTTACAATCTGTATATACACAAGAATATAATATTTTAGCTTTGATTGAGCGTGCTTTAGAAAACATAAAGATTGATTTAACATTGCAGTTATGTCAGTTTTAGGTCTTCTAAATTTCTCAAAACTGTTATAGATGTTGATTCACACCAAATTAGCAGCTTTTTCAGTGGTAGATTTCTTAAGGTAGATTGTTAAAAAAAAAAATGCTAATTTAGGGATATATCCATTCTTATTCTGGTGTCAGAATAAGAACTACTTGCAACAAATCTGCAGCTTTTCTTTAACAGTTAATGTACCAAAAGGAAACCAATTTTAGCTGAATAAGCCACTATAATAGATCCTCTGTTCAAAAGACGCCCCTAGAGCTCCTACAACACTGTAAAAACTGAAGTAAGATACCTGCCTAATGATAAATCTTCCCAATGAGCGTGCCTGAGAAAAGTAATATAGGCTGGTAGAAGATCACATAGATTGGACTTTCTTTTTACACAATTGGATTCCTAGGCAATCTATTTTATGTCTTCTTTATATCAACATGAAATATGTTGGTAGGATGGAAGAAATATATGGCAGGCTTCTCACTGCCAAACCTGAACCTTACCATTGGTAATGATTAAAAAACTGCCCAAGAAGCATCCAGATAGTAAGGATATATTCAGGGCCGCAATCATGGGAAGTCTAGTGGGACTGTGTCCCTTTTTGTGTTAAAACCCCTCCCTGCTGACTATGCCCCATAATTGACCGCACTACTGCGGTTCCTATATATTATACTCACCAAGTCTTCCCTGTATGCCTTTCTGCAATCCCTCCTCTGTGATCCGACAGCAGCGACAAGTGCGTTCTCTGACCATGGCGCTGTTGCGCCATCACCAAAGCAACGGGGTTGGTACTTGGGTCATTGGACGCACACATCACACCGCACTGGCCTCAGCCAATGGATCACAATGTAGGGAGTGTGAGAAGGCAGCAGTAAAAAGTCCAGCTGACCTCAAACCATAGAATAGAATCCGACAAGGCACGGACTGCCCTCCTGCACGGGCTGCATCGAATTAGCACAAGCGGAAAAAGGATTCCATGTCCAGCTTCGTCCAAGATAATTCAAGCTTTATTTTAGGCATGTGAAGGCAGGCACGGAAGATTTGGTGATGGATATCTATGAGCGGGCGCGTGCAGGGGCAGCCTATATACAGAACGGGCATGGGCAGTCTATATACAGAGCAGGCACATGCACGGGAAGTCTGTATATTGAGCGGGCACGTACAGTAGAGTAGGGTCCTGTCAAAAGTCTAGCTCGTCATGGCTTAAAAATGTTTGGTCAAAAAAAGAAATTGTGTATACAATGTTATGTATTAATGTGGGACTGGATGCCGGTGGGGGCCAGAAAAATCTTCTAGTCAGGGGCCCATAAATTCCTAGTTGCAGCTCTGGATTTATCATACAGGTGCTGAAGAGTAAATCTCCCCTCTATAGTTTCTCTCTCCCCCCTACTTTATTCTCTTTTTTGCCATTTCCTACTTTCTTTTTGTATTCTATAGTTTTTCTGTCTGTGTTCTATTGTTGTTCACTTCCCCTTTTTCTAATTAAATTGTTGTGTCTGTGAGGCCCTTTAATGCCAGTTGAAATGACTATTCCTTTATTTTATCTGTTGTAAAAACATCAAATAAAAATGTCATGTTTATCACCACGTTGATGAACTTGGATCTCCATGTTTTTTCACGTCAATGATGAAAATAGAATATTTCAAGCAACTTGGGGAATGATTATACATGCCTTGCATTCTCATATACAGCATAGAAATATAGATAATATTAGTCTTAATATCACTATTGATATGATACATACAGGATGGAAATATATCTGTTTATACAGTATATATCTGTTTATACAGTATATATATTACACACACACACATATATACACACATACATATATACACACACATATACATATATAAAGAATATAGATCTATATATCTCTTCATATATAAATATCTATATTTATACACACACACACACACACACATATATATACAAATACAGATCTATTTAATATATATGCAACCAGAGATCGCATTAACGCCTCACCAAGCGTCATAGACGCATGATGAGGCGCCATTACTCCCCAGAATAATTACCAAGCGTAAAAGTACGCTTGGTAATTATCCCTGGCTGTAGTGTGTGGGCTGAGCGGTCCGGAGCGCACAGCATTGGTGTGCAGGACATGACAATGGCAGCGCGCGGCCCGGCACTGCTCAGCTCACACTACAGCGCTGGTAGCCTCTAGAATGGAGCTGCCCCGAGAAGCCGTGATGTCACGGGAGGGGCGGAGCCTCCGGGAAAGGGGCGTGGCTTACTACGGAGTCTCCTCACAGGAAGTAGAGCTGTAATGGCTGCCTGCAAGTAGAACGTGTACAGGTACTGTGTGCATACAAGTGTATGGAGGTGAGGGGGCCTGACAGGAGTGGATGTGATAAGGTCAGGGAAGACCTGTATGTTACATGGGACTGCATGTCTTGCAGGTGCTGAGTTGGCATGAGGTGTATTTTACATAGGACTGCATGTCTGACAGGTGCTGAGGTGGCAGGTGTATTTTACATAGGACTGCATGTCTGACAGGTGCTGAGGTGGCATGAGGTTTATGTTATGTAGGACTGCGTGTCTGGCGGGTGCTGAGGTGGCAGGTGTGTGTTACGTGGGACTGCATGTCTGGTGCTGAGGTGGCATGAGGTATATTTTTGCAAGTTGCTTCAAAAAATTACATGCAGCCTCAGACTCTAGTATTTCCTAAATTATTATTTTTCTCAGTTTCCCTATAATGCAATTTAACCATATCCTAACAATGTATACTCCCTTAATATTCCATTAAATAAATGTCATAAAATCGTGTGGGTTGAAATAAGCCTACCTCAGTAATATGTCAAATGTTATGTTGCCATGACAACAATCAGAATGGGAATTACAATACATTCCCTTATTTTATTTTCTAGAATACAGTTATACTATGAAATATAATGTTTTACTATGACTGGGATTAAAAAGCCGGGATATCGATTTTATATTCAAGAAATATGCAACAAATATTAATTACTTAAATCAGAAATATCAAACAAATTTGCTGTGGCATGGGATTTGGAAGATATCCATTCAGTTTGCGCACTGTTACCCTATCCATAAAATATGAAGAGGTTTATTTGTTTTCCTTAATTCTTGTCATGGGGCTACAATTCCAAATGTACAGTTTTATGTAAGATATCAAAGTAAACAGAAATATGGTCTCCTTATCTAACACCAAACTATAGTCGGTTTTAGTTAGATCTTGTAAACATAGAAAATAGCTTCATTTTAAGAAGAAATATATAAAGGAGGTCAGAAGAGACAGAATAGCTGAAAAGGCATGTCTCAAGATTACATAGTGTGGATGTTGTTTTCTCCAGCCTTGCCCTCCAGGTCTAGAGAACAGAAGCACAAAAGAACAGGATGGTGTTTCACAGACAGAATATCTAATGTGTGACTGTCACATACTACATCTCCCCCCCCCCCGCATTACTTTCTGCAGCCTTAAAATCTCAATACTATTGAAGTGTGTCAATTGCTCACCCTTTCTACTCATCCTTAAAGTACCTCTCAGCACCAACTGATTGATTTACAAAGATAAAGAAGCTATAAATAATCTTATGTAGGCTTTACAAACAACAATCAAAACCGAATGTCAAACTCCTGATTCATGATTCGCTACAATTTAAGAAGCAGGCATTTTATCCTTTTTTTTATTGTAGCACCTTTTTGGTGTTGTGAGGCATAGGCTTTTCAATGCACAACCAGGCTTTGCTTGATGAATATAATCCAAAGGAGTTTCTTTTGAGAAGTTCATATATAACATAACAGGTTCAATAAACACCAGGCTCTTGTAGTTCCACAGACCAGCAGAAGGCAAACCACAAATCTCCACAATCATAAGCCACCAGATTGCTGGTCAGTGACACCTTTTATACAATTGAAATACCCACAATTCTCTGAAGCTTCCCCTATAAAACACCGGAGCTGCTGCTGGCCTGCCTCTTATAAGGTCAGAGCAGACCCATCATGCTGCAGGTAAGTAGAACATAACATATATTACATAGTATATTACATATCTTTACATTGTAACAGCACATTCCCTGGTTTTGGTACACAGCTCCCAGAGATAGAAGAGAATAGAGCATTAGGTGGCCGGCCTAATGAGAGAAGTAGAATAAGAAGTCATTCACACTCATTCACACAGAAGTTACCAACCAGAAAACTAATGTACCACAACCAGAGTTACAGAAAAATAGTTTTCAATACTATAAAAAACATGCGTCTTCTTCACAGGTGTACACCAACATTCATCAATATAAACAGCCATTGTTGAGATTTGACTTTCCTTGGATTAAGAATGATCATATTTATGTATCATTTTACTTTACTATTAGAACAGCCTTTTTAAGCAATCTGTTGCATAACAGTAGTTTTTTTAAATAATTTTTTAAGCAATTCAGAGCAAACCAAATTCATGGAGATTTATTGCATAATGTTAAATTAGATTTTTACACAAGTTCCCAAGAGTTTGCAGATGCCCCTTTAAAATTTTAAGAAGGATGCACAAGAGCAAGCCAATATTTCCTATGGATGCTTTTTTTCACAAATTTGTATTATATTGTATGCTCGGATTTTAACTAGGACATGCTCTAATGATCCATTAAAGAGTATTGCATTTAGTGACACTATGTGCACATCACATACAGTTGTGGACATCTAGCCTAAATGTGAAGAAAAGCTTTTGTATGCGAAAAAAAAAAAGCTGCATTTGCTCATGGTTATATAAAGCCCATAATCTGTTGCGTTTGTTCTTAGTGGTATATCATCACATTCACATATGGGGACACACAAACACAGTATTGCTTAAAAATGTTCATCTTCTTCTTTATTAGTAACAAAGCTAAAAAAACATATAGAACTAACCAGTAATAGTCCATGATTACACTCCACGACATGCAGACACAAGCGGCGTTCACCAAGACGCAACGTTGAGCAACGTTTTAGAGGCTCCGCCTCCTCTTTCGGGTAAGGAAGAGCCTCCGAAACATTGCTCAGTATGCTGCCGTCTCGATGAACGCAGCCTCTGTCTGCATGCCATGGAGTGGAATCATGGACTATTGCTGGTTAGTTCTATATGTTTTTAGCTTTATTACCAATAAAGAAGAAGATGAAGATTTTTAAACAAAACTGTCAGTAAGCTATTTGTATAAGGTGATTTGTGGGTTCACCTTCTTTGATCACACCTGCTCCACAACGTGATTAGTTGCATTAAAACTTTGTGAATACTACAGAATGTGTTGATCAGTCTTTCTTCTCTCTCTTTGCTTCATAGAGATGGATCCATGGTGTGGCGAGTGTACTACCTCTGAACGTCCAGAAACTTCTCTGCTCATCAGAGGAGATAATAAACAAGCGAGATTGTAGTAACCGCTCTATTATCACATGTTTAGTATTTTCCATGAGAAGCAGTGCTGCAGATTTAGAGGTGGCCAGCTCACCACACCAGGTGGCCTCTGCACAGAGAGACATGTAAGACTGAGCATTTGTGTCTACCTCTGCTAATTTGTAAAGGTATTCAGGTACTTTTATTATATTATACCTGCAATATCTAAAGAAGTTTGAAAATAGTGTAAATTAAAAAAAACATTTGTTAAAAAAAAAAAAATAATTTAACTAGGTACAAATTTCTGCATGTAACAACCCCTTTAAGAAGCTCACTCCATCAATTGCTGCTTGAGAGAAAGAGTTTGGGTGTAGCTTGAGAGGGCCATAAAGAGAATGAGTGTAGTGCATTTATGTGTAAATTATAATGAATGGAATATTGAAAATATGAATAGTTTGCTCTGTGTGGGTTGCTAAACCATTGCAAATGCTACAGTTTCTGACAAAGTTGCCAGTGTCCATGCATTTGTAAAGAGTCAAAAACTAATCTCCCCAAATCTCCAGGAATAACATGTAGTACCATCATCCAAAGTGGCAAAGCAAACATGGCAGGTTTAACTGCAGTCTTTAGAATTCACTTGCCTGAACTCTCAGTTCCTCATAAAAACATTTTTAAAAAGTTTCATAGTTTTTATTATTCAATATCCAATTTATGTGTCAGCAAAATTCCATATGTAAACCATATTTTATCAGAAAAATTCTAAATCGTCATAGTAAAATGTTAGAAGTGATGATCAGTTGTTGATGCAGGGACACAGATGTCTGGCTCTCCTAGGGAAGATGAGCAGTTACAGTATACAGGGATATAGAAGGCTTCTGCCTAGATAGATATAGTAGAACATTGTAAAATGAATAGCCCCCGTTACAAGTTTAAGTGTAGAATAAACCTACACCTAAACCTACAGGTAGCTTTCTCAGCTGACCCAACATGTTTCAGTAATACCATTCCTTCCACCAGTTAAAGAATTTGGTGCACAAAATCTGTTGCAGATATAGTAGTCAATGAGAATATAATGTCACAATCATGGCCGTTTCTACCACTAGGTGGGACTTGCCTTTGTCCGACAGGGCTGGCCAGAGAGAACCACTGGGGGCGCAAGACAGGGAAGACAGACAGTGCCCAGAGCTGTGCCTCGCTCTCAATCTCGTGCAGTGGTCGGGTCAGTGAGGGAGGGGAGAGGCACAGCTACTAACTCTAATGTCTGCAGGGGCTCACATTATAGCACTGAATTCATCCATCTGCCTGCTGTGCTACACTTTCCCTCTCCTGTGGCAGTCGGGCAGAGAATGAAAAGGGGCTCCCAGGTTTCATGTCCACTCTGATCACAGGACGGAGAAGAAACTGCTTACTCTGCTACCTACGCCTCCTCCTCCCTGCATGTCACCTGCAGACACCCTGCATTGACTAGAACACTTCTGCCTCCACTACCAGGGATAATGGTAAGTAACTGTGTGCTGTATTAGTTTATGTTTACACAATATAAGTGTGTCAGGTATGTGTGTACGTCTGCCTGCAGCATTAATGTATTGCATGCATGTATGTATTTATTTATTCATGCATGCATGCATGTATGTATGTATGCGTGTGTCTGCAGAATTAGTCTATCATTTGTATTGCATGTATGTGTGTATGCAGCATTAGTGTAACATAAGTATTGCGGTATGTATGAGTATGTGTGACACAAACATAAAATATTAATATTTAAAAATAATAAAACACATCGCCATAGTTTCTCAGTTTGCCCGAGCCTATACAAAATTTCAAAACAATCGTCACACACCAGGGAATTAATTTATATTAGTCATTTTCAGTTAATTTGAAAACTAAAAAAATATTTAGAGTCTTCACAGTGTTCAAGTTCCTGTCATTTTGTCATGGTCATCATCATCATCTCCTCTCTGCTTTGGAGATTTGCTTGGATAACATTGTCAGCTCACAGGGAGGGTGAAGGGTGAAAAATGTTAAATCCTGATGACACATTCCCTTTGGGCATCAATAGTAAAATTAAAGTAATGAAAGTATGTATAGTTTAATATTAGGGAGTATATACATAAATATTATGCATTATGTATTTTATTATAACACTTTTATTCAATGTATTTTTTAACATTTAAAATTCAGAGTTGGCCTACCTAAAGTGGAGCGAAATCACAAAGCTATTATCTGGAGTAGGCTTTTGAGCTGTAGGGAGTGTGAGCGCTTAGTAAAAGGTACCATGAGTCATTTTAAAATGATACATGGAGCATAAGAGATGGCTTCAACTTCATACAACTGTAAGATAGGATCAATTTATACCAGCACTGATTTCCCTGTTGGATCTTTACTACAATGCTCTTTGTGTCCTCTGGTGAGTACTTGAGCAGTTCCTGATTTTATTTCTTAAACACTTGTATAATGTATAGCATCTGCTCATATATAGCTTTGACTTTTTGTGCTATACATTTCACTATCTATCCTCTATCTGTCAAGTGTTACACATCTGTATTGAGCACTTGTTTACAAACTAATACATTTCGTATATTTAAGCCATTTAATGTGAAAGATGAAAAAAGATGTATCCTTTCCAAGTTTACCATTAAGCTTAAAAGCTTAATTGTCAAGATTCATTTATTCCAATCTTGTTTCTTGTTATGTTAAAGCATAGTAAAAAATATGCTGTCTTAACGGTAACAGTATATCTAGGTGATCCTAACTAAATGTTTTCAATTATTTGGCCATCAGCAAGTGTGACCTCCATAAACACAAACTCCTAATTCCAAGCATAGTGTTGTTGGTGAGGGGGTTGCAGCCACAGCACCTGGGCAACTTTGTATGCACGTATATATAAAACAGCTAAAGCTTGGATGAACCATTACAGTGATTACAGGCACATTAACCCATCTATGGCAATAGCCCAGTCAAAGTTCAGACCTTAAGAGAGCATACATTTTCTATACCTCTACAAATTAAAGCAAGGCTGCAGAGTAGATAAACAAAATTCTCCAGAACAATCAGAGTAAAGTCATACAGAAAATAATTACTTTAATTTACAATATTTCTGATAAATGTTGTTCCATAAGCTATCAAGCTATTGCTTTATGGGGTGTACTTAGTTTTCCACTCATGGCTTTTTAATTATAGCTGCATTTCTTTTAACTAAATAATGATACTGATGAATCTGTTGTGGACTATGTGTACATCTCTCAAAAAGTGGCAACACAACACACTAAATTAAGATGCAGAAAAAGTGAGGGTACTAGGTTTCAGCTGCTCCCAGAAGCCTTTCTCAATATTCTGCTTGTGCTGCTGGTTTAATTTTTATTTTTTTGCTATACACACACACATGCATATATACATACACGCACATTTATACACACACACTGTACCTTCATATCCAAGCATTCTTAACGCTAAAAGCATAAAGCAGAATTTCACGTGTTTTTCCACTAAAGATTTTCTGAATTACTGTGTTTATCAAAGACTTTGTGGGACACATTACTGTATCTACGGAAAAGTAAAATAACTGTATGGTGTTATTTACCTAGAAAACACTAGACTAGTCTACACGTCTTCTTCATGACTAATTTAGTATTATAATAGTAAATGCTCACTTTCACATCCAGTTTTAGCCAGCATTTACCTAAAAAGTTGGTGTATAAAAAAAGGTTTCATATAGAAATACTGTTCTGTTATTTATAGAGCACCATTAATTCCATTGTGCTGTACAATCAGTAAGAGGTTCACATACATAGTATTAAGACCAGAACAAATGCAAATACAAATCCACAGTGATTAGGAGACAAGCAGAAGGAGGACCTTGCCCGTGAGGGCTGACAATTGGTTTCGTAATTGAGAACATGTTTTTGATGTTTGTTGCAACCATATAATGAATCGCATGATAATGCAATATTGACTCTGTATCCAAATGGACATGAGGCCCAAGTCTAAGTTTACATTGTTTTCAGTCACTATTGGAAAGTACATATTTAAATGAAAACTTTGCTGTCCTTATATTCCCACATATATGCCATCAAATTCCTTTCAACTATATTTTTTAATACAGTTGAGACAAGAGATCGGTAAAAGGTGGTTGTAAAATGTAGTTTAATAAGTCTATTGGAAGATTGGGAGAACCTTTCCATATTATACAAATCAAATGTAAAGCATTAAAGGGAATTAATAAACCGTGCTGGACAGATAGTCACAGACAGTGAGCACTAAGGCTGAATCCTCGTCTCAGCACTCCCTACCTTATTTCCCACCCTACGCTAAGCGCGAGTTAACAACTGGTCGACGTTCCCTTTCTGCACCAAAATGCTAACTCAGCGACAAAGACGGTGAAGAGAAGTTGACAAATGCAGGTCAGAACCAAAATGTCAATGCAGTACAGAATTGATAAGCACAACAGATCGTTAGAAAACAGGCAAATGGTTAATAAATCAAATTAGTCGAGATAAACACCAAAAAGATTCAAATTAGACTTAAAGCAAGGCAGAAACGGCAGACCAACCTTATAAGAGATGTCACAGTTGTAGTTTAGAAGTTGATTGAACCAGTTTCATGAGATCTACACAAAGCAGAGCAGGAGTAATTTGTACATCTCAGCTAACTTAACGGTCACCAACCCAGAGCAGAATCAACAAAAGACAGACGGTTGTGGTCGAATTCAATCAAGTAATCCAGGAATGATATAAAAGGATGTACAGACTAAGAAGAAAATAACACTCAGTGAACCCTCAGTCATGCTTGTAGACAGAGGATGGTGCTGAAGCAGTGGTGTAGATCATACATACTCTCCAAAAACAGTGATCCTAAATGTGGATTGGGCAACATAGTTATAGACCTACTTGAGAGTAACATCCGTAAATGTTATTACTTATGTAACTATATCAAAATTGTTGTACAGTTTTCCTAAAATAAAAAAAATCATTTTTGTCTGAATAAGTTTTTTTCTGTTAAACTTTTTTTTTAATTGTTTTTTACATTTACTAACAATATGGCTTACACGACCGAACACTGTTAGATAAAAACAATGATTCCTATTTGAATGTAACTACTCAGACAGTAGACCCACAGATCCATCAAACTGCTTTTCTGACAATCAAAAAGTAAAAATGAATTAAACATTTAACATTCTCTAAATGTATTTACAATTTTAAGTGTCCTCCGTTTTGTATGTTCAAAAATGCTGGTAGAGACTCATTAATTTATTTAATAAGTTTACTTTTAATGCAATCCAAAACGCTTTCTAGGAATAATTTAAATGCGTTGAAAATAAAGTACTGGCCTGCTTTACATATGAACACTATTGTAATTCAATAAAGAAAAATTACAAAATGACTCTCAGTAACTTTAAAGAGCATAAATAGCAGATGACATTTAAAATAAACATTACAATGGTTACACATGTTTCTAGCATTGTAATCATTGTACTCGGATGGTTCAACAGGAAAAGAAACTGTAAACACCAAAAATTGCTAGTAAATTGCATTGTCTATTGTTAGGCGTTTTGCTATTTAAGGAGCAAACTAACTTATATGACTAGAAAAGTAATTAAAGAAGAGTGCCCACAGCATCTTCGAAAAATTAATCAACTATATAACTCAAAAATGAAAGACACACCACTTAAATAAAATTTACCACCCAAGTCAAGCATGATAAACCAGGCTGTTATACTGTTTACACCCTCCCCCATGCTTCCTGACACGTCCCCCCTTCCACCTCGTTCTGTAATCTCATAAGAAGAAGAGTGAAGAAATCAGGCGATACCTTTTTGAGGCTAACTGAGTATATTTGATGGTGAGCTTTCGAGAATACTAGTTCTCTTCATCTGTAATCTCATGGCAGCGATACACAGTGAGAAGGGAAGTGCTAATTAGCATAATTATAAAGTTGATTTTAGAAGGAAGTAGGCCATGGATAACAAAAATAAGAAAAATCATAACAGTCACAATGCTTGGATCTACAAGTAAGCGTCCCTAATATATCATGCTTGATGATGGTAGATTTCCTTTAAGAAAAAAAAACAAACAAACAAACAAACAAACAAACAATCTGATGATCAATGTAAGCAGTACAAAACAAGACCTAAGTCTATTATGTTAACCCTTGTTTCTATAAAACCAGTACTATTCTGTTTAATAGTTACTAGAAAAAACTGCTACAACAATGAGATAAATTGCAGATAAATAAAAGTTCACAATAAATGTGAGGACATAAACATCCTGCCAAAAACTTGGGTTTCATAAAACTTACTGATCACTTCAAGGATATTTTTTGTGTAATGCACAACTACAATTTGTCAATTTGGAAATTGTTTTCCCTTAAAGTTTTGGGTTGTTATGGGTGTGAAAGTTCCAAAATATATGTTACCATTTTTTAAGGCTTTCCATATTATTAAACAAACACCTTTATATACAAACACTATTGTATATAATTACTTTGTCTCACAAGGGGACACTGACATACATCCTTTGATTCCTAACATAATACACTGCACTATTGTAATGCACTGTAAAAACAGTCTGTGCCACAGTGGTAACACATGTTATAGGGGTATTCTCATATTTAATACTCAAGACACCTACACAGGAAAAAAGGATGAAAGATGGCTAAACTAGCACGGTTTTCTAGCGTGTGAACAAGTGTACACATTATCTCCTTGCTAGATTTGATTTTTGGACAAAACAGATCTGGACCATATAGTAGTTGGAAAAGGGTGCTACTGATCATGGTTACACAGTCCGATATATCTCAAAAAGAAAAAAGAGGGAGGTTGATAAATCTGCCCCTTATAGTAAGTAATGCTTAGTTGCCCACGGCAACCAATTACAGCTCCCCTTTAAAATATTCATGTGCACTGGTAAAATGAATGCTGCGCTGTAATTGGGTGCCATGGGCAACTAAGCACATTCTTACTCTTAGGCAGCTTGATAAATTTGCCCCAAAGTTCGGTGCACTCACACTAAAATCAAAAGGCTTCCTTCAGGTTATGTGGGACTCAAGAGCATTCTAAACACAGAAGGCTCTCCTGTAACACCATGATATATGGGACTACATAAGAATATAGATAGTATATAAGAGATGGGAGTCTGTTGTAAGCTTTATGCTTTCAGACTGTGGAGATGCTTTCTTCACAAAGGAAATAGTAGTACCTTGTTGTTTGTTTATTCAATGATTTTTCAAACAGAATCAAAGACATGACATTTTCGAAGAAAAATTTACTTATACCTAGAATCTGATTTAAGGAGGACATAAGACAAGAGAAGCATTGACACTCCACGGCACCAACTCATGCTTACATACTAAGGTGAAAGTATGACAACCCTTCTCACAATATCTTAGATTACAAAGACTAAAGGAGAAGACACTACAGGCAGTACAAGGTTCTGCAGGTTTGTTTTCAAGTTAAATTTGTCTGCAAGTCAAAACTGTACACTTTATAATTGTAGCTCCAGGCAAATTTTTTTGGGTCTCTATGACTAATGGATTTTAAAAATGTTGGGTTGTCATAAGAACCATGATTAACAATAAAGCTTATTTGCAGAGATCTTTGATAACTGTTATATTGTTTATTGTAGCCTAAGGCAAAAGCGCAGTAAATTACCAAAATCCAGAGGTCCGTTTGTAAATAGGGGTCGTCTGTAAGTTGGGTGTTTTTAAGTAGGGGACCACCTGTAATGGCTAATGAAGTATCATGGTGAAACATATTGTAACAAAAAAGTGAAGAGAGACCGTTTTTTAAACTGATGCAGTCGGCAACATATGCGCAGTGCACTTGACAAATACCTTTATCAGTGTATTTGGTCACATTTGTCCATACATTTTTTTGGAAAGCTATTCAGGAACTTCTGAAAAGATTCCCATTAGGTTACTTTGCCACTGCAACCCCAACTTCCCTATTTCAATTCCCAACCACCAGTCAGGTAATCAAGATTGGTGCACATTGCGCCACAGTTATATTTTCTTTTTGGAGGAAAATATAATACAGAGTGATATGACTTTTTACCATTTTTTCACCAATTTTTATAAGGCAGGACTTATTATGACATACATATTACTTTGCAGTTCAGATGTACAAGATTACTGTCTGTCACCTTTTACTATTTGCCCAATAAAATGTTATGTACAAAAAAATAAAAACACAGATAACACAAGTAACAAAAAACACTGACAAAAAACACCTGACAAAATGTAGTTACCCTGGGTAAAAAGTTTCAGACTTTTGTGTTATGTGCTTGTGAACAAAAAAAAAACATCTGAAATGTGAAAGAGAGACACAACAAAAATATTGGTGGAGCCAAAGGATCTCAAATTCGGTATTATATGCCAACACTGTTCACGTATGTAAACGACGTGGAAACAGTCATGCCATTGTTCAGCAGTAGCTACAAGCATACCACATTTTAATCTATTTTATATCGCGGTGTGAAAAAAAAACAAAAAACCACTGTCCTCGGCTGAACTTTATGATTTCTTATGATTTCCGTATGGTTTCTGTTATTATTCATTTGCACAGGGTCTGTGAGGTTGTGATTACCGTTTTAGTGAGAACAGAAAAATTTTTATATTTAACGAGATAGGCTCTTTTTAAAACATGGAAAAAAGGCAGTAGACCAAGCTTTATTTAAATGTAGTAAACTTTGTTCACACACCATAGCACACACAGTGGGCATGGGAAGTAGTCAGACCACTTTAAATTTTCACTCTTTGTTTCATTGCAGCAAATCAAAAAAGTTTATATTTTGCTCATTAATGTATACTCTGCACCCCATTTTGAAAGGAAAAAAAACAGAAATGTAGATATTTTTTCTAATTTATTAAAAGACTATTGCTACAAAGACATTTGTTGTGCTGAGTATATACAAGATTCATAAGTTAAATTAATTTGTGTTTTTTAACAAAAATACAGCATTTCACAGATATAATTCCTCAGTAGGTCTAACATCTGGGTCTCTATACATAAATGTACATTTTATCTTAAAATTCTTAAAATTTGTCATGTATGGTCATATTTTAGTGTGTGAGGAAGGCATAATTGTCAAATTGGCATGTACACTGTACTTGTCAAAATAAGGAATCTGTTTTGCATGAATTTATGCTCAAACTTCATTTTATAATTATCATATGGAGTAGGATCACTAGTTTTGAGCAAAATAATCCTGTCTGGAAGCGCAAACTGTACCCTATAAAATAGAGATATAATTCCAACCTGTCTCTATCAGTCCTAGTGTATATAATTTTGGTTGCCCTGGGATCTGACCATCTTTGATGGTCGGGCAGGGCAGATTTTTTTCATGAATAGCCTCTCTTGTCTGCAAGCTGCAGTGCTCTCTGCCTCCTGACCCTCCCCTACTGCATTACAAGATGAGCTTAGACACACCACCTCCTGCCAGAAAGCAGCATGTAAAGAATTACACTACTAGCTACAGATAAGATCTTTATAGCAGGGGAAGGTGGTAAAACAGGGGTGACTGTGTGTTATAGCTGAGAGGGAGAGAGTTGTCCAATTCCGACATCTATACCCATTAGTCACCAAAATAAAAAAACTTTTCTTAATTAATATAAAACTGATATATATTCATCCTTCGGTGTTTTTAAAATTAACAGTCAGTTAATTGACTATACCTAGTGGTTCTGGGTTGTTATGGATCCAGGGTCCGCTAGCTTAGCTAAGTGAAGGATAGTAAACGTGCATGGCAAAAGTCAGCTTCATGTATTGAAGATCTTGCGATATCGGTATCATTAATAAGCTATACTGACCAATTCTTTTGTCATGCAAGTTTACTACCCTCTGCTTAGCTAAGCTAAGCTAAGCTAAGCTAAGCTAGCTACTGATACGGCGTGCAATTGGGGAAGGCATTCCCTAGCGCAAAACTATGAACCCCCCCATTGAGGACTGTGCCCAGCCTAAAAAACAAGATGAGGACCAACAAATACAAAAGATGGGACTCTAATGATGACCTCAGTGAGCTCCTAACTCACTGATTGGCTCATAAGATGGAGCCTACCTTTGTTGGATTGGCAATTGCGATCAGGGCACTTTCCTAACACATAACAGTGGAAATCTATAAAGGGCGCCGCATTATAGCCCCAATACCCCTGAGGACGGCTTGCCATGTGGCGAAACCTTCCGGGGGGGGGGGGGCTGCATTGTTAGTTTTTAGCTCGGCAGTGTTGTTGATACTTCTATTTAACTGGGAATAATGTGACAAAGTCAAAATTGTTGTGTAGTGAGCCAGTCAGTTTTACACAAATCAAATACACTAGCCTCAATCCTTCCTGCATATGCCCCATAAACTAAAGGGAGTTGGAAGGGAGGTTTCATCTGACTTCCAAGCCAATTTCTGAATAATCACTACCAGGCAGATAGAACACTATCTAGCTGGTTTCACACTAACACAGCTTAGTACAGCGTTATGTTAAAGGAATCAGTGGCCAATTTATATTCTATGCTTAAAAGTGGGGCTTGAGAAAGAGATATATATCCCCCATCCAGTGAAAACACGGGCAAGTTGTTTGGATTCCTCAAAAAGGAATTGTAACCCAACAATATAAAATTTAGCACTGACAACAAATGTGTAATAATTGATGCAGACTACACTACCCTGGATCCTTAACAAGCCAAAACCACTAAGTATAGTCAACCACTAACTGTTAAATTTTAAAAACACCGGAGGATAAATATATATCCATTTTAAATTAATAGAAGTTATATTTTAGTGACTAATGTGTATAGATGTCCCAATTGGAAGACTCCATTCTTTTCACACCATTTTGTATTCACTAAACCCAGTCACAGATTGGTCCAAATACAGAAACTATTTTCTTTTTCTGTTATAACTAAGATGTAACAAAGCTGAGAGTTTGTGTTTCATATGCAACTCATGTATCTCATCATCTCTGATCTGTCTCATCTCTCTTTTTCTATGAGTCAGATACTAGTGAATGTTCAGAAGCTAAATGACAGTGTAGATAACCCTTTACCCTGATCATCTAAGAACATTGTCAACACACAGCATCTCATAGCACTATAAGGATCATGAAGTGTTTGCTTTCAGAGCCTCCGCCCACACTGTAGAATCTTACACTGACCCTTGCTGATTTATAGGAGCTGAAACAGAAATAAAACTGTTTAAAAATATTAAATAAGGGGTTAAAAATTATCTTTATTGTTTAAACATCACTAAGTGATTAAAATTTGAGAACTTTCTTTCATGGGCAAACCCCTTTAAACAAATCTAAAATATCTTATGGTCATAAGTATTCTGTCATATTTAACTCACATGCTGTTCATTTCCTTCTGATGCACCTTGGGTTGATCCTGCTCCTGTATTGGAGAACAGCGGACTGGACTTGATTAGGAAAGGCACACAGCTGTCAATATACGACTTTGCATCACAGTGCATGTCAAAGCACATGAGAATCATAGGGTCTAAGGAACTGCCCAAGGAGCTCAGATAAAAAATTGTGGCAAGGCACACATCTGGCCAAGTTTACAAAAGAATTTCGGCTATACTAAAGGTTTCTAAGAGCAGTGGCCTCCATTATCTTTAAATGGAAGAAGTTTGGGATGACCACAACTCTTCCTCCACCTGGCCATCCATCCAAACTAAGCAACCATGGGAGAAAAGCCTTGGTAAGAGAGGTAAAGAAGAACCTCAAAATTACTCCACATATGCAGCAGGGAGATGGGAGAAAGTTCCACAAAGTCAACTATCACTGTTGCCCTCCACCAATTGGAGATTTAAGCAGAGTGTGCCGAGGGAAGCCTCTCCTCAGTGTAAGACATATTAAATCCTGCATAAAGGTTTGCAAAAAAACACATGGAAGAATCACAGACTTTGAGCAAGAAGATGCTCTGGTCTGAAGTGACACAGTTTGAGTTTTAAGTGTTAATGTGGCAGTATTGGAGAAAACCAGACACTGCTCATTACCTGCCAAATACAATCCCAAACAGTCAAACATGGTGGTGGAAGCATCATGCTATAGGGGATATTTTTCAGATGCAGGGACAGAACTACTGGTTGCAATAGAAAGAAAGATGAATGCGGCCAAGTACAGAGATATCCTGGATGAAATCCTCTTCCAGAGTGCTCTGGACCTCAGACAGGGCCGAAGACAATGACCCTAAGCACGCACCTAAAATAACAAAGCAGTGGCTTCAGAACAACTCTGTGGCCATTCTTGATTGGCCCAGGCAGTGACCTGACTTAAACCCAATTAAGCTTTTCTGGATAGACTTGAAAATGGCCTCCACCAATGTTCACCATCCAACCTAAGGTAACTGGAGAGGATCAGCAAGAAAGAATGCAGAGGATCCCAGTGAGAAAAAAATGTATGGCTTCATTCCCAAGACGATTTATGGCTGTACTAGCTCAAAAGGTGATTCCATTCAATACTGAGCAAAGGATCTGAAATTAGCAAAAATATCTATATTTAATTTTTTTTTTCTGTCAAGATGGTAGTCCAGAGAGCACATTAATAACAATTGGCTGAAATAATTTAAAGAATGGAAAATTGAAAAGGAGAGTGAATACTTTCCATACCCACTGTATAATAATTCCGGGAAAAAGCAGAATAGGTTTGGACCCGAGCCAAATAATTTGACAAAGCTACAGCAAAACCAATCTTGAATGATTCAAGCATTGTATAGCTTTAAATTTATACAAAGGAAAAGCTATGCAATTTGGAAGAATCTCAGTAAAACACTGCTACAACTAATAAAACATTATATTATCATCATCATTCTTGTTTTAACAACTACTACGAAAACAGTCATTACCAATATATACACATTGTAGTATTTTATCATTAACCTTCATTCTTATTCATTATGAACTTCCCAACAGTTTAGGAGTGTGCAATAGTATTTTATAATAACTATCCCATCTGTTCAGAAACAATGAGCGTCTGATGCAAACCATTAAAGGAACAATTATAATTAAACACATTTGGTATGGTGTTACTCTGCCAGCATAATCATGGCAGGGAAAGAAGCCCAGCTTCCATCATGGAAAAGCATCTCAAAATTTTTACTTTGATGCCTTATTAAAGGTACTCTTTAGTAGGCATATTCTAAACTGTAGCCCCTTTCTTCTTCTTCTGACTCATCAAAAAGAATTATTAAACTTCAATGCACCTTGACCAGAAAACCTTTGAAGTTTTCAGATCTCAGACTTTCAGACATTCAGTTAGAATAAGAAATAATGTAGGTGTTTTCATAAATGCAGTGGTTCCTTCTAAAACAGCTAGAATGTCAAACACTGTATTTTGTTTAATCGTGACCAACACAAGGAACAGTATATTAGATATCACAAGAGAACTTGGATACCTTGGAGACAGTTCCTTTCTAAAAAGAACAGAGCAAGAAATATTCACCAGAGAGGGACTTTACTGTAGCTAGTATTGTAAAAGGGTGGTCAATAACCTTTAAAAATTGGATCAAATCAACCTTTTACCTAATACACTTATCCGTTTTGCTATCCTTTCGTAAATGGAGTAGGATTATAGGGTGCATATGTATCAGTTGCAACCAGGCCCTGGTGTCTGAAGCATCATTGGAAAATATGGACACTGTACATCATCATTGCAGCCTGGGACTACAGTAAAGCATCCAGAGAGCTTCACCAGAGGTCCCAGTGGGCAGAGCGGTCCATCTTTAACTTGGGTTTGTCTATAAGTCGGGTGTCCTTAAAGGGAACCTGCCACCAGAGACCTCATTTTCAATAAAGACAGGTTGCAGAAGCTTATTACACCTGCAGTGCAAATCTGCCTTTTCTAAGCATTTGCATTACAGTGTAATTGTGTGTTATAACTTACTCTTGCACCCTGACAAAATCCTGGGGCAGTCACAGGGGCTGGACTTTGGTTTGGATGCATTTCAAAAAAACAACATGTGACTTGTCCGTGTTACTCACTCCTCAGAGCTTGGCCCCCACCTTTGTACTCCTGTACAGCTCCACCTCCTGCTCCTTCTAAGAGGTTACAGCCTGGTCAGGCTGACATCAGTGGGGGAGAGAGGAGCTGTACAGGAGTACAAAGATGGAGGCAGCCTGCAGCTCAGACAAGTCATATGTTTTTTGAAATGCATCCAAACCAAAGCCCAGCCCCTGTGACTACCCCAGGATTTTGTCAGGGTGCAAGAGTAAGTTATAACACACAATTATATTGTAATGCAAATGCTTAGAAAAGGCAGAGAGGCATTTTGCACTGCAGGTGTGATGAGCTTTTACAAACTGTCTTTAGTGAAAATGAGGTCCCTGGTGACAGGTTCCCTTTAAGTAGGGGACCCCCTGTATTCACACGGATAGTCACCTTTTAATGCTGCTGGGTACCTATAGCTATAAACCAGTGGCAGATTTCCTTTAGATTGTGTGATCGAACAAACAATTTAGCAACATTCTCCATATAACACTAAAATAGCGAGGACTATCCAAAACCATCTCTAATATCAGCAACACGGTGCAGATAAACATTTACAACAAGGGTCAGCCTTGTCAGTATCAATTGTTAACCTTAATACGCAATACTAAAGTTATGTAAAAATGTACTGGGATTACCTTGTCACATCCAGAAAAGACAAAAATTGCCAGCTGTTCTAGCTTTCATTCCACTGCTCCTCTGTTCACATTACTTTGTCAGTCCCTGTTAACCAACAGCGAAATATAATAACAGTGTTATTAAACATAACATGTACTATAGTTGTTCAGCTAATGCTTTAGTATCCCATCTAACACATAACTGCAACTCATAAGAGCCTGTTGGAAAAGCTCTTAAGGGAGTGTACCTGCCAGGCCCTACCACAATTAACTATCATTGAATGGAGACAATCTGTCTATAATTATTATAT
Source organism: Engystomops pustulosus (assembly GCA_019512145.1). Lineage (NCBI taxonomy): Eukaryota > Metazoa > Chordata > Amphibia > Anura > Leptodactylidae > Engystomops > Engystomops pustulosus. The sequence goes on along the minus strand of CM033641.1, from coordinate 123,475,559 downwards.
ACATTCATAAAATAACTAGATATAGCTGTTAATGACTCCTATTGTGATATCATATGAAAGAAGCCACATTACACAACGTAGCCCTATATATCCTGGTAAAAATGTACTAGCCGAGAGCACAACAGCAAATAGTTCAAGTTGCTGCACTTGTTATCATATCTTATACCCGTGTCCAGAAAAAGCACTCGGAAAATGCTCCCGTCTAAATAGCAGAATCTCAGGAAGTGAGCGGAGCCTTTGTAATACAATACCTACCCAGCTTCAAAGATATTCACACATTGCAAAATTACTTTAAAATGGCTTAATACAGACTACACCACATGAAAGCATTTTTTACTTATTGCTCAGAATACGAAAAAAAAAATGAAACAAAAGGGTCTTTGCATCTTCTTAGGTTGTTTTTATCATATGTTTACCAAGAAAAAAAGTCCTCTGCATAGTAAAGATTTGGTGGCATGTGAAAACAATACTAGCAAGTATGTCAATAGACTGCTTCACTAGAATTGTGGGGAAAGTACTTAAGAGTTAACCAAGGATACAAAATGTATTGTCACTTGACGCCTACGCATGCCAATGATAATTACTTCACTGTAGTAAAATATCTTACAAGTCCCCAATGTCAAATAATTACAACCGACTCCCTAACCTAATGAAAATAGATTCAAAGTTAAATAATAGTAAAAAACCATGGTATAATAAAACTACCAGCAAAGCAGTTGTATGCAGACAGTTGGTTACAATACTGGACTGAGAAACAGTCTCCATTTTTGAACCATTGCAGTTTCTGTGAGAGGCTTTGATTGATCCACAAAACATATCCAGAACAGGTACAGGGAATAGGTAACATCATATCACCACGTTTTAAACGTGACCATGATTAACCCCTTCGCGCTGAGGCCCTTTTTCCTTTTTGGAATTAAATTTTTTATTCCCCACCTTCAAAAAATCTATAGCTTTTTTTATTTTTCCATGTAAAGAGCTGTAGACCAGAGGCTGTCATGGCAACCGATTGCCGCCCGGATGACGTCAGGGGGAGCGGCAATCGTATCGAAGAGGGGGCCAATGTGCCACCAGGATTTAAGTGCCTCCAGCAGCTTTGTTGGAGGCATTTACAGGGTTAACACCCGCGATCGGTGTCAGCACCGACAGTGGGTGTTTGCTGCAATATGCTCTCTCCATACGCCCTCAGCCGGCATGTGGTGTAATACTACGCTTGAAACGCATAGGTGATCCCTGTACCTGTGCTGGATAGGTTTTCAGGGAGTCTATGTTTTATGGAACAATTGGAATTTCTCAAATAAAGTCTGAAGATTAAACTTTTTAAATAACTGAAGCGTTTTGTTGTTGACTCAATTTGATATTTTGCCAATTCATATACCACAATGTACAGGTAGGTAGGCAGGTGGGTGGGTTAAACGCAACTCATTTCCATTTCCACACGTGGTCCAGTGAGATATCTGTGTGTTGCGTTCATAGGGATCCAGCATGAATACCCTGCCCCTCTTGCTTGCACATTAATTCATGGCAGTTCTTCAATCATTAGTCTAGCGCATCTGCCAAGGCTTCATTCACATTTTGTGCTAAATGTCTTTCTGCAAAAATATAAAACCTTGGTTTTATGCTATGGTTTTGTACAAAGATGACATTCCGACTTTCCGCAGCCAACCATTGACCTAAATGATCACATGCCGAGCATACTATCATCACTACAAAGGCCAAAGATCATTGTCCCATGAGGACAGACCGTATCATACAGGGTGCCATTAGATGCAGCATTTCAAAAGATATGCCTTCTTAAAAGTAGCCACACAGTTATACAGATAGTTCTACAGAATTAACATTGTCATGTAATTCTATATTTATAGTCTAAGGCATGGGTTCGTCAAATTTACTGATACAAACAATATCCAGTTACAACATATATCCTGCTCCATTCACTTCTATGGGACTTTCAGGACAGTTGTCCTGGATAGAGGATACATTTATTTAGTGAGGAAAAAAAAAAGCCTTTTAATAAAATACAATCTTCACTACAATCCTTAATTGTACTGTAACTTTATTACCGTTGTCAACAACTGAGCATATCCTTGATGCAGTTTCTTTTAACACAGTTCAGAATAGTCTCAAAAATAACATATTCCTTGCAAAAGATCATGGCAGAGATTCAATATAGAGCTGAAATATATTAAAGAAAATTTCTTTGGTCTCTTTCCTTCTTATTTTTATAAACATTTAACTTGTGTTTCACATTTGCTGTAAATTGACAAATCTAGTATCTTAAACGGATTGAAACTGTTAACAAGTGATCTTTTTGCCTTATAACAATCTCGTGAAACAAAAGAGGGTGTCTTAAGACCTAAAATATTTTCATCTGTTGTACAGGATCAGAAAAAAGGATCTGCTTTAATTGTAGCAGCAGCACTAAACTTGCCCACAAACTGACAGTACTGCAATATCTGACTTATTCCACAGATAAAAATGCTCATAAAAAAAAACAACCTTTCTAATCTTGCTCAACCCTGTCAAAGCATCTGTCTGACCCCTTAAATGGTTTGCCCATGAAAGAAAATGTTCTTATATTATAAGGGTACAGCTTTATATACACTTTAATTTAGCTTCTGAATATTGCACCAAGATCTAACACATAGAAAGAGATGAGGCAGAACAGAGATGATGAGAAGCATGAGATGCATAACAGCAGGAAGTCAGCGTCTGTCTGTGTGTGCCTGTCCTGGAAAGCAAGGGTGAGGGCTGGAGGCAGAGAGCAGACAAAAAAATATCTGTCATATCTGTGAAATGCTGCATTTTTGTTAATATCATTTAATAAGAGAATATGTTATTTTGTTATCCTGAGTACATTTAAGAAACTTGTTTTTGTGGGAATACCCCTTTAAGTATTTATGATACTGATGATCCAAATGTAAGATGGGACAATACTATGAAATCGGTGAATCGTACTCTGCACTGATCAGCTGTCTTGCTCCCCTCCTTGCTTAAGCACTTATACACTGGGTAAAGTCTGAGGCAAGGGTAACAGAGCAGCTGATCAGTGCAGGGTCCCACAATGCCCTAAGTTGATCCACTCAGCTTCTTCTGCCGGTGACAGAATTTTTTTTATATATTTCACTACCTGATTAATATGCTTAACAGTAAATTGAAGGTGTCCAACATACTTTCTGTATGAGATCCATAAAAGAGGTCACCTTTTTCAAACAAGCAGGTAACCTCAAAAAGGGAACATATCAGCAGAACTTAGCCTTACAATCCACTATCTGCTACCAGTATGTTGTAAAGCAGATAAATACCTTCCAGACCATGTTTCTTCTATGGTCCAGGGTGGTGGCATCATTTAGAAAATCAACAATGGATTGAGATGTAAAATGGTTGGATAAAGATAGGCAGAGAGTTTGAGCTATTAAGTCAATCTCTCTGTGCCTCAGAATGCCCCTCAGAATGTGCTCCAATGACATCACAAACCATATCTCCTAAATTATGGTGCCTAATGTCAATCACAGCATAGGGGTGAAATCGACTTCAGTACTAAAGTCTTCCAACAGACTTTATACAACCAAATTGGTTATTTCACTTCAAAGTTGACTTTCTGGTTGAAGCCACCACACTGGCCCAAGAAAGGAACATGATTTAGAAGATGCTTGATAACATACTAGTAGTGGTTTATTAGGTCAATTTCTGACGACAGGTTTCCTTTAATACAGTTCAGTTGTCCAGAAGAATTCCATCTTTAAATAATTACAATCAAGGTCGGACTGGGCCACCGGGGCCAGGGAAACCCCCGGTGGGCCCTGTATGCTTACAGCTCCACCACCTCAATATTATATGCCGAACACCGATGCAGTGCTTCAGGCATCTATCAATGTCAGTGAGTCTGTTCTCGGTCTGGACGGCTCCTGGAACGGAGAGCAGGCACAGACAGTGACCGCAGCAGTCACTGCACGGCCTCGGGAGTGCAGGGGATCAGAGAGCAGGCAGCACATGCTGGTGAAGAGTCTCATCTTCACACAACGCTGAGGCGTTGTGATAAACTGTGATAAAGTTACACCTCACTGCCTGAGTGCAGGGGAAGATTAGACACTTCTGGCTCTGCTCCAGCAGCCGGGCTAAAATATTCATGGCCCTGGAGCTGCTGAACAGAGGCTTTGGCCCAACCCCTGGTCCTGACAGGCATCTGCAGTCACCAATCAGAAGGGGACTGATGTTTCAGCACAGCCTGCCCTCAGCACGCCCCACCTAACCCTGCTGTGCGCGGTGGTGGGACCTCCATGAGGAAGAGAAAGCTGCAAACCTGTGTGGTGGCCTCCTGCACTGAGCACTAGATATGTACAGGAATCAAAGGGCACTACAGTTCACATTAGTAACTTGTTGTAGTTCTTTAGCCCACTCTAAATTTCTATAGCTTTACTTTAATCCCCTCTTTCCCATGCGCCTCCCTCCTCTGCAGATTTTCCAAATGTATATTTTTCTTAATTTAAACAAATATTTGAATAAAAAGCGATTCACAGAATGTCCAAAATGTTATGAATGTAAACGTCACCTTTCCCCGTAAAACTTATCTTGCCTATAAAAAAAAATAGGTGTTATAAAAAAAAAAAGGATTTTATATCACTATGATTGTAGGGGAATTGTCTTATTAAGAGCACAGTGAAACCCATAAAAAAATTACACGACCGTGTTTTATTTTCTTAATTCTACTGTATACAAATTGTTTTCCTGCTTCTCAGTACATGACAGAATAGAATATACTGACAGAAGTACAGGATAACTTACCCTAACTGCATTTTTTTTTGCGGTCTATGTGTCATCAGTGTGTAATCAGTTTCTGAGCCATCAGTAGTTTGTGTGTGATCTGTGTCACATCCATTTTTGAGGATCCACAAAAACGTAAGGTTGGCAAATGCTGTAACAACCTCTAGAAGGTTCACACAATTATGTTAAATGTCCCTCATGTAGAATATTACTACAGACTTCTATGGGAATGCAAGTGTCAATGTAAAGGAAATCTACTGTCAAAATGCACCATGATAAAGCAGCGACACTTAGGCACACATTTGTGTGAATGTAGCCCAAATGGGCACACATCAGGGGCGATGGAGAGAAGAAGGGATGAGCGCTGCTCACCTCTCCCCTCTCCATGGAGAATAGAGCTGTACAGCTGTTCTTACAGCCAAAGTTAGAGCATGTTCTATTTTTTTTGCCGCCACAGCTTGGAATGGTGAGCACACAACATGCTCACCAAACTCTGTCACCATAGACTACGGAGGGGATGTATATACAGCCAAAATTAGTGGCCATATAGGTCACCCATACGATTGTCTGAATGTAGCCTTAATCATAGATTCAGGCACCAAAACAAAGTGGTAATCTTCTGTTACTTGTTATTCGTGGCCTTGTTCCTTCTAAAACTATGTTTAAAATTATGCTAATGATTCAGAATTGCTCCTGGGGCGTTACCAAAGCCTTTCTGTGTTACAGTTCACGGGCTGTTACACTGTAACACCCTCCCTCTCTGCTCAAGCACTTTCTTCTCCCTCTGCCTGATGTAATCTCACTGCATCTCACTTTCGGCAAACAGAAGGAGGAAAAGTGCTCCTTCCCAATGTAACAGCCTTTGAATCTGCAGCACAGAGAGGCTCTGGTGATACCCTCAGAAGTCCTTTTAGCTCATTAGCAATTTTAAAAGTGGATTTTAGAAGGAAGGAGGCCATGGATAAGAAATATAAGAAGATACCACAGTCACGGTGCCTGGATCTATGAGTAATGTCCCTGGTTTATCAGGATGGATTTTACAAATTAGGGGAATATACAAATAAAATACTACACTACAGAGTAAAAACAGTCATATGGAACAATAGGAGTGAGGGCCCTGCTCACAAGAGCATACAGTCTATGAGGATGAGGAGGTGACACAAGAGCTTACAGTCGATGAGTATGAGGGGGGAACACAAGAGCTTACGTTCTGAGTTTTTATGGTAGATTTCCTTTTAGAGCAGCATAAAAGTTAGTAGAGCACCAATAACACATTTATGTCAAAGCTTTATTTTCAGGGGACTTTCATCTCTGTTTAATTACTTGTACCCTTCGTAATCGGAAATATTGAACAATACAGTAAAAGAGGCTCTTGTTTATGAATATTCTTAAACCGGGTGCCTGTTAGTTGAGAAACATGGCTTCCTTCTTACAACAAAACCATATTTGATCATGGTTTTTACAGGAATTGCTGCTCAGACATGTAGAAATAAATGGAGCTTGCTTGCAATACCAGGAACAACCTATGGTCAAGTTTGGCACGGTTATCGGAAAAAAAGTAGACATCCCCTTTATCCATCAAATGCCATGTTTGATGCCAAATTGCTAAATAGAAAAACTCACTTTGCAATACTGCTGTGACCAAGACAGTTATATTTGTAAGATGCCCTATAATTCACACGTCCATGTAGCAGTAGGTGGGCCCCCAGAATCAATTTCACTGGTGGGCCCTAGGACCCCCAGTCCGACCCTGATCATATTTATTATCAAATCTGCTTCGTAGGTAAAGGCTTGATCTGAATTGTCATTGCCTTGGGACGTTTGACTTTACTTTTTATCATAAATATACAAAAATACATGAACATCAGTATGGTATGAGGATGATCGCAGCAGATTATATATAAGTTCTTTCTCACCATTTACAGTTTTTGACCGCTTAATGTTTTTTTGTGCAATTCTATGCCATTTTAATGATACGGTTAAAGGATTAAAATGGTATGTCTCCAACAATGAGTGTTCTTACACCCACAAGCCATTTCCCTTCAAGACAGCAGTTTATGTTTTTTACATTAGTCTGAGGAAGGAAATAACTGTTCTCCTTTGAAGGAGAGTTGAGAACGGAGCACAAAAGACGTAAGAAGAAACACAATATTTATGATATTAATAACTTATATCCCTTTATCTCTCTGTTCTCCGAGGTATGCAGTTATGTAGACACACAAGCAGGGACCGGCTGTAAGGGGGGGCTGGGGCTCAGGAATATAAACAAACAGTGAGCCATAAGCTAAGCCCCCCCAGAGCCGACACTTGCCTATTGCTTTGGAGAGTTCTAATGATATGTGACAACTAGAAGACAATCCCTCCTTAGGTCTCTGTGCACACACAGAACAAGACAAACAAACAAAAAACCCAAATACAGCAAAGCGGATAAACCAGGTCAGCAATAACAAAATCAAGAACCAAAGGGTAGTAAGATGTTCAAGCCACAATTCAGGTACCAGAAGAGAATCAGAATAACAAAAAAGTGTGAGTGTGAAAAGAGCCATACAGAATATTGACCCGCAGTCTATGGAGTGAGTGGTGAATACTTAAAGAGGATAGGCTTTGCCTCCAGGTGAACAGAGCAGGCAATCATAGGCACACATTTAACCCTTGCTAGGAAAAGGCAGAGTGCAGAGAGAGGGTGTGGCAGAAATAAGATCAGCCAGCAACTAGAGCCCAGTTCACACTTAAAGTGAATAACTTTAAAGCTCAACGTTTCCTTAACTACCGTAGACCGAACAAGACGGTAAAGCAGATAAGTACATGCCTACACTTATTACATTAACCAAGGATTTGATGTATGCAATGATTTAAAGGGGTTGTCCAGGATTTTAGAAAATTCCTTATATGTCTGGGGTGGGTATAAAAATAATAAACCACTGATACTTACCTCCTTTATTTTGCATGACTCTTTTACTGCTTTGATGCTCCAGGGCTAAGAACTAAACTAATTATGTGTTTTAGTTAATACAAGCATGATTTTTGCAGTTAGTATTCTTTTTTACCTGTTACATACCAATGAGTTGAATTGGAGTAAAACATTTATTATTATGGCCCGTTAAAAATTTATACAGAAACGGCAGCTATGTGACAATGCATCATCTGCCATAAGGACATGTAGTCTGTGCAGCCTCAGAGGTTCCACAAAGTCTCTAGTGATCAAAAATAACAGCTTGTATGAATAACAGAGATTGCTGACATCAAAACTAGTTCAATGATTATTCCAGTATTGTCAGGGAAGCTCCATGAAGATTTTACAAATATAACAACTTATCTGTCTTAGACACGGTATGACAAGTTATGACTCCTTCCCTCAACAATTCTGAAAGCTAGAAAAAAAATATATGAATGCCATGCACCATTTTTATGGCTGAAATACTAAGGTAAAAGTACACCAACCAAACACTGGCTTAAAAGATACATGTCCGAGAAGTTAAACTACCTACAGATAGGATGTAAAATACCCAAGAAACACACATTGACATTCAGTCTTGAAAATATGATATATTCAATTTGAAACAATATTAGCAAACCTCAATGTACGGAATATGGATTGTAGCCATTACAAAAATTTTATTTAAAAGCCCACACATGCCCAGCCTTACCTCATTTGACATGGTGATGCGTCCAATCCCATGTTCCACAAAAAAATAAATTGAAAATCTAAAGCATTGAAATAAAAAATAAACAGTGACTCCCCCACCCAAAAAAAAAATGTCCAAAATTCCCTAATTTTACTACTTAAAACAAATAAAATAGCAAAGAAATAAAATGAAGGTTTTGACAAGTACCTTCTACAGTAACACTTGCACATGTATATGCGCTGGGTGAACAGCATCCTATACAAGTCTTCCATTCATCCCAATGGCATCCTGGTGACAAGCAAACATATGAGAGGGCAGATCCACAGACCAGGGTTTCATTTAAGAAAAGCGTAATCTTTCCTAGGTTCTTTTTCCCAGAGGTTATGAAATCCCCAAATATATTGAGAAGTAAAAAGCAGCTCTTTGTTGCGTCAAAGACTCCACTGTGAGCTTGAAACACAGAACAGAGCAATGTTAGAAGGCTGAAGACAGTTCCTCAATGTAGTCTCTGCTGCTGCTGTTGCTGCATCATCTCTCAGGACTTGCTGGAGTCTGTCCTGCATCTCTTACTGAGCAGCTGTGATCTAAAGCTTCACATAGCAATCTTTCCTCTTGTCTATATTGATGCTATACACCAAACACAAGCACAGAACAGCGCATTCATAGACAGGAGTTACTTTGGAGGGAAAGAAATTCAGACCAACCCTCCTCTACGGAGACAGATGCAGAAAGGCTCATTGATTCTTTTTACCTTGGTGGTTCCATTCCACACAATATCTGCCTTTGTATCACAAGTTTATGTGCCATTAAAAAATAAACTTTTCATACGGTATTGACTTCTGCACACCACAAAACTCCAGCCTTGCTCGAATTTTAAAATGTTTAACCTCAGAACATATTCTGAAAGCTCCTTCACTATGCTTCTTGTCAGAATGTTGCTTAAATACATGCATTACCAAGCACTTTGGGACAGTGGAATGTTCAGCAGAGAAATTTTTTTTTTCTATGTTTGGACTGTTACATCTAGCAGAATTATTGTCAAATATTTTCCTTAATTTCTTTATGCTGTCAACTTTAAATGAGGTTACTTGTTTTAGCTTTCTGTGTTCGCGTTTTTTAAAAAATTTCTTCCCTTTCAAGAGGCAGATTATTTTTTTTTTTTTTTAAACTGTATCAGGGCTTAACTGCAAGACAAATTGTACTAGTAGCACCATGTAATATAATAGGCATTTAGTTCTAACTTCTAAGTGCAATAAAATTGATGAAAAAAGGCAGTTGTGTCACATGCATTGTTTTTATAGCTTTCACTGTGCAGTTCAAATGGCACATGTCCTTTAATCTTTGGTCAGTACAATTGTGGCGATACTAAATTTATATAGCTTATTTATATGTTTAAAATTTAATCATTTGGGGAAAAAACCCTTTATTACATTTCCTTAATTCTTAAATTAAAACAACTGTAGCTTTTCAATGAACAAAGCCAAGTGTCATTTTTGCATATGAAAAAAGATTTAATTGATACTATTTTGGGATCTGTATGATGTTTGATCACTTTTTATTCAGATTTTATGGATGGCAAAAAGGATGAAAAATATTTTTGTTACATGGTTCACCATATGGAAAAATTACAAATTCATTTTAAAAGATCAGGTATTTTGGGACATTAGGATACCGAACATGTTCATGATTTTGTTTGTTTCTAGGCCAGGTGATTTTTAGGAATTTTTTTGGGGGGGTTTAAGCACCCTAGGTGGTCCGAGCAGTTATTGCACTCAAAATACTAAAGTTTCAATTCATGACACGGCTCTTGTTCTGTGATTGCACAGGGTTATCAAATTATCAAATTTGCAAGTTATCACATTTTTTGGCTTTTTAGGGTTCAAGCACCCCATATGGTCCTATCACTTAAATTAATTCAATATACTAACATTTCTACTTGAGACCTGACCTTTGCTCTGTGATCATACACACCATCAAGATATCACACGCAAGTTAATATTTGCTGGATCTGAATAGTTTCTTTTTAAATATTTTGCATACACATGCAGAAGCTGGTGTCCAATACATTTTTGCTAGACGATAAATCTGGTGACTGGACCGTACAAGGCAGTGGCAGAGACATTTGCAAAACTTGAGAACGAACACGTGGCCACTTAGTTAACTAGTGTTCTTTTTATGACTAATAGGGGAAACTGATTGTCATATGTATTAGCTGCACCAGTCATGAAGGTACTAGAGACATCTTGGCACAGGAGCAGCAGGAGATTAGTAAGAAGAGTAGTACTTTTTTTTACCAACCAATATCAACCATATCATGTAGACTGTAGACTGAATTTCATACAAACAAGTACTCACATTCAAGAATCAAATACTCTGATAATATATTGCAATTATATTATTAATAATTTTTCAAGATGAGAGGGGTGTCACCAAAAAAGGTGGGTGGATGACCTGGGTATCTCTGTCTCACAATGTATGGTTAAAAGTATAAATTTAAATCAATGTAATAGTCACTCAGAGCCTACATAAAGTCTGCTCTGAATGCCCAATACATAGTTTAAATATCTATTTGATTAGTATTGGCAATCCAAATAACTAAGAGTTACATTTCGGACAATAAAGACCTTCATTAGACAATCACATGATGAGAAAACATTTATATACGCTACATACACAACCATGTGTTCACCTGGGCGTATAACACAGCTGGGTACATAAGAGCGCACCTCACCCCTCCCCTTTCCATAGTAACACTTGACATTCCAATTCTCAAGCTTATATGCAGGATTATCTGATTATTTGATGAAGGACAGCAGTTTCCTGGAATTTCATAGATAATATTTCTATTGTGGACTCTATACATGCACCTAACCATGGAATAAGGAGTGTAGTGAAATTTAGAATTAAATACATGTAAATTTAAGGGATGGTATACTATCTAGTATATTGCTTTTTACTATTAAAAAAATCCCATGCATATTTAGTGAATTGCTATTGGACACATTTGAACAGTACAGGTACACTTAGCCTATATTTACATATTTGAACAAACCTTTTTTTTGGTAGATTATTTCTATGAATTGCTCTTCGTGGTTTATAAGTGATTGAAAACTTAACAGAACCCCAACATACTCCATTATAAAATTAATGCAATGATACAGAGTTGTAAAGGGAGCCCAGATGAGGGACAGTTTGCTGGGATACAATATGCCACACTGTATTTTCCATTGTTTTTGCCTCCACAATTTCTATAGTAGAGACAATGACTAATAATCAGAGTGATTAATTGACATCATAGAAAAGAACATATACGGCTAAAACCGCTCTAGAATGTGAGGACTTCAAAAAACGATAACATGTTCACGCCCACGTCAAGCACAGGGAGTAGTGTTGTGGAGTAAATTGATATTTCTCCAATAATAAAATAAACAAAAACTACACTTCATTAAATAAATCTATCAAGTAACTCTGGTCTAGTAATTTTACTTTAGCTAAAAGTTGAAAACTTAGAAAGGACCATAAAAGACTGCTTACTTCAAATAGGCAGCTGCTTTCCTTATGTGCTTGCTTTAGAGATTAACATATCAATTAGTAATACATTATAAGTAAATCAAATTATGGCACGTGAAGATAAAAAGAATGCAAATGTGACATTTATGCATCAATGTTGTGCAAGCATACTGATATCCGAAGGCAAAATAATACTTTTGTTTTCAGAGGGGAAGTAATCTCTGTAAAACACATTTTATATATTTCCCAGCAGCATGAACCAAAAATCAATCTCTCAAGAGAAAAGTAATTAAAAACAAATCAAAAGCAAAAGAGACTCGTAAACCTGCTAAAATTAATATGTAATACCAAGCATTGCTCTTGGCAATATTACTCTGCATCTACAGTATGTAATGACATGATTTTGCAAATCAAAATTAACAGTTGTAAACAGAAACCTCACTCGCTGGTGACAATGATCATAGCCGTGCCACTTGTGCTCAGTTATTTTAGCTTAAAACTTTTTATTTTCTTCTATAATCTGAAGTTGATTTCCAATTGTGTGGCTCTATCAATTCAGAGTATAACATATTGATACTACATAAAGGACATCAGGTCTCTGTCACTATTTCTGTCACCACTACCTGTTGGAGCAGCTCACAAGGATCCCATCCCAGCCTTTATCTAGTTATTTCATACATTAATCATTATAAAATTATCTTTTCTTTATTATGTAAATGAGGCTGGTCACATGTTCAGAGGCAGTGATGTCACCCCTGTTACCCCTCCCCTATTCTCCCCCTGCTCATGTCTGTGTGTAATGTATAGTGAAGCATAGTTAGTGTATCTGCTGACATGCTGCATCCTCCTAATACACAGACATCAGCTGCACAAGTACCTGACATGTTCTGTTATAACATGGCTGCAGCCTGGAGCCGTTTTATCTTTCACATACACACACATGCACACACAGGGTGCAGGAAGCGTGGCCAACAGCAAGCACATGGAGCAGCTGTCAGTCATGCACTGGGGGTGTGGCTGTGCCTCCCACTCATGAATAAGCTGTCCTGGATTCCTGGAGGAATCTGAGGAAGCGCTAAGTCCTATCGCGAAACGCGTTATTCCAATTTTTAATTGTAAGAACCTTTTATTGTTTTATCGCCATTTATGGCTTAAATAAAAAAAAACCCTTTAAGGAAAAGCTTCCGAGTAAGTCAGCGCCTGTCTCCTGTCCCAAAACTTGAGGAGAACATCAACGCACCCCATTCGGATTCTTTTGAATACTGTGTACTGTTTACAGGAGAGTGAACAGCGGGACCAGGCAGCGGCTTAGAGCATTGTTACAGGCATCAAAAGGAGTTGTACCCTTGATGCACAACTCTCAGAGGTGAGTGGAATACCACAACACTGATAACCATATTATCAAGGGTAATACACCATAGGAGCGCTCTCTGTCTCCTCTTGTCTCTCCACCTCATTCCTATATCATGAATAAACTGGACAGCTTGAATATGCTAATGACTCATTGGACATTTCACAGGTCATTTGCATACAGCTTTAGGACCTCATTGCTTAGGTTTACAGGCATGTAGAGGGACAATAAAGGGATAGAGGCAATGCTCTATAATGGCAGTTTATGAAAATATATTTAGTTTAGGGGGGTTATTTTGCATGACGGGTGTCTCTTTAAAGCAACACTGCAAATAAATAGCATTTTCTGTAAATAAGTTGTCTCAAATGTACCATTCTCACTAATGGATGGTTGAGCAATCCCTCTCTGGTACTCTTCGCATAGAATAGAGGGGAAGCTGCATGCCATTAAAGAAAATGGGACCCCACCCATCAAAGAGAATGGTACCCCACGTTCTCGGGCTCTGTGGAGGTGTCAGTCTACGAACCCTCACTGATCTGGTAGTTATCTCCTTGCTCTAAACTTGGAAAAACACCTTTTTTGACAACTAATATTTAGCTACACGGTGTAGCAAAGAAATCCTAAGAATCCTTGAAACTCAAAACATTTCTAAAAATACAAATTGCTATGTACAAAACCACCTTTAAAAGTGGTATCACATTTATTTAACCTTAAAATAATCATACATGATGCCTATTGTAAAACCAAGATGCCTTGAAGAGTGCTAGACTTTATTTTGGCAGTAACTGCGGGAACCCCTCCTAAATGTAATCATCCAAAACATATTAATTCATCAAGTTGAATACCTTTCTTCCTTATTTTTAGTGCTGGCTTACTAGAAGGTCATACTTAAAGGGGAATTCCCACAAGTTTCTTATATGTACTCAGGATATCAACAGAAATATAGCATTTTACAGATCTAAGTCCAACCTGTCTCTATCAGTCCTGTTATACACAATTTCAGTTGCCTCTAGACACAACTCTAACTTCTGACTTCTTAGATTCCAGTGTCTCTCTGCTCTGTACCTGTAGCCATGCCCCCAGCACAGGACTGATTCTCTTCCTGCCAGCACATTGTGAGAAAAGCTGCAAACTACAAGGAGAGCAGAGATGCAGGGCAAGGGGGAGGCAGGCACATATCTGTGAGAATAGAGATGTAGCAGGGCTAAAAGTGCAACACAGTGTAAAAGTCTGTCAGCCTCTGTAATAGGCATCTCATGGATCTCTGATCCTTCTCATCTCTCTGTCTATGTGTCAGTATCTTAGTACAATGTCAGTAGCCAGATAAAAGTGTATATAACCCTGTACCCTGAAAATGATGTTTCTGCTTACAGAGTCGCCGCCCACAATAGGAGCTAAAACAGCAATAAAACTGAGTAAAAATGTAAAATGTGAGAATTTTCTTTTGTGGGAAAACCCCTTTAATTGGAGGAACCTCTGGAATCCATAATACTGAAACCTCAATAGAACACAGGATCCATCTCACTTTTTGCGGCCAAGAATGGCTAATATCAATTAGGATAAAAAAAACACAATACTAGTTAAAACTAGTCAATAAACAAAATCAATTTCACTATGGTGATAATGATCTCTTAGAACATTCTTGTCATTTTCTTTGTCCTATAATGAGATGAGCTTACTTTCAGAAATTTAATGCACTTGCTGCAACAAAATCCAATTAAATTTACTGCAAGCGACAAGTCTCATCCATACAAAACAAGCAAAATGTTTGCTTTACACTAATCATATGTTAAGAATTGTATTAAT
Source organism: Engystomops pustulosus (assembly GCA_019512145.1). Taxonomy (NCBI): domain Eukaryota; kingdom Metazoa; phylum Chordata; class Amphibia; order Anura; family Leptodactylidae; genus Engystomops; species Engystomops pustulosus. Next base: position 123,460,502 of record CM033641.1, on the reverse strand, counting down.
TCTATAATTGGACACTATTTAAAATTAATCTGTCATCTTCCTGGTCAATAAGCATAATGTGAGTCTTAAATGCAGAGAAATTTTCATTTTCATGCGAATATATGACATGGTATGTGTGATAATAATATTACTCCTCCACAGTTTGTTTGTTGGATATATATATATTTTTTTTTTTATTCTTTCTTTGTGTTGTTTCATTCTGCCTGTTATAAATCATTAGGCTCCATTTGTTTAAGATCAGCCAGGAAGGGGAGCCTCGCAGGGTGGTTATAAAACCCCAGGGAGTCTATGCTTGATCAGAGAAGCATGGTCTTCTAAGTGGTAAAATTAACACCTCTCGGCCAGAGTAGTCTAGTTAGTGGGGGATGAAAAGAAGCCAGAGACTGCACGTTTTTCCCTCCAAATTCAGACAAAGGGGAATATCATAGCTGTCCATAACTGGGACATAATTCATAATTATAGGTCCCAAGTTACACAGGACAGTTATGGGGTCTAGACACACTCCTGGTCCGAAAATCAGAACATTAGCTGCAATGGAAGGCAGTCAATAGCAGAACACCCCTGATATTAGGCTAAGACACCCCGAGTTTGGTATGGGGTTAATAGGAATAACATGCCCGTTTGGTTGGAAGCCATGGCACAATTGTGCCATCTCCCAATCAAAAGTTATGGGGTTCTGATAAAAACCCAGACCCAAAAAGTATCTCACTGATGGGAGGGGGATAGAAAAATCCCCCTCACAGTGACATCACAGCCAGGGGTGGTGGTCAAAAATCACCTGGGCTTAAATGAATGAAGCAGCCACATAGTAGTGTTCAGACTGAGTGACTCTATGACAATAGGAGGCTGGATCCATGCTTGTGCCCTGTCCTCGGGCCAAAGAATTTCTTCCTATTCCACTAGCAAGAATTTTTTGTTTCTACTTCCATAACTGTTTGTAAGTATTGTATGTGTATTGTTTTAATCCTTTTTTCATTTTATCTGACAATTTAATTCTTTGAGTGTACTGCATTTTTATGTAAATTAAAACTTTTTAATAAGCCTCTGCTTGTAGCCTTAAAGAATCTGAATCTCTGAAGGGAATCACGTTACCAGAGGTCATTATTAGCATAGTCCATGTAGTAAGCGATTGCATGTTCTGTGTGAGTTTATAATTGTAATATCGTGTAAGTAGTGAGTGCATGTGCTGAGTTATCATCAGGGTGCATTGTCTGTGTGGTTGAGGTGCCTACGGCCTTCTTTGCATAAGTAATTCGTGGGTGGTGGCAGTGCGGATTGGCTGGGGCCGAAATTCTGTGGAGTAAATTTAGCGTAAGGACGCCATTTTGTGGAAGTGGGCGGAGCTTAAGGGCTAAATTCTGGGACTCCATAGAGTAGGTATCCCAGGTTGTGAACTCCGGTGAGTCGGGTTCGTGACAGTATGGCAATGAGAACAAGTTCTCCAAGTAGTTTTCCCAAACCAGAACCCTCACTCAGCCTAAATTAAAAGGGTTTAGATTCTTCTGTGAAATTGAGGATACCTCAAATCTCAGTCTTGGATTATCTAATGGAAGCCTGCAGGTTCCCTTAAAATGTATAAATTACACATCAGACAAGCTTTTTACCCTACATGTTCATGATATACAACAGAAAAGTATCTACATCAGTATAAATTCAGAATTCAGTAACAGTACCAAAAAAATACCGATACCAATTTTTTAAAAGTTTATATATGCAAGCTATGCTCTCACAACAAGTCACTACCACACAAGTAAGAAGTTCTCATGGACCTTGCATGAGAAAAGTGTAACTCATGGTATGTCTTACATGCTGTGAATACAAAGAGCTTTGACAAGTGTTTTTTTTAAAGGTTTCTCTGCTCGATATGTGATTTTTACAAATAACTTAATCAACCAAGTTTAACAAAAAATGTCACTTTCTTTACAAGAATGTGTAACCAGAGTGATCCACCTTCATCAAACTGCAGCACAAAAAAGATAAATTCTTCAGTCACATTCTATTCAGTTGGTTACATTCATGCAGATAAATAGAGCACGCCATGTTTGTCATGAGCTGTTCAGTCACTTTGGGAATGTAAATATATTGTAACATGTTTTTCAAGCTCAGACGGTATTTTTTGCTTTATACAAAACCAACTTATTGACCAACTTGTGTTGTATTCTATAGAAATCAATGTACAGTCTGCTAGTAAATACTTTCTGCTCCATATACAATATTTTGTGATTGGATATTCATATCTATTCTGATATTCTTTTATTCTGAGCTACTCTGTAGGAAAATGGCTACATTGAGTTAGCTGAAATGGTGCATCCTGCACCTTTGGTGTATAAACCTTCTAACTTCTTTAGAGTGCTGCTTCTTCATCGTGCTGGACTGATTAAATCTGATTCTTTACACCCATATTGTCCTGGAAATCATTGGATACTGTCATAACCCAGTCGTCAGGTCAGTACCTAGAAATTCTTCTTCTCGAGTACGGCTATTGTGGGGGCTTACTTACTTGAATACTGTAATAGTAGTGATGTGTAGGATCTACATAACATTTGCTTGTTGCAAGATGTTCCAACAAAGGTTTTATGGACTATGCAAAAATGTGTAGAGCTAAATTTAGTCCCTATGTTTGAATAAATAACATAACAAATATGGCACACATATAAGCAAAGCCAAAATACTGTCTGAAAACAGGCAATTTCAAGTAAATACCCTGTTTCCCCTAAAATAAGACATCCCCTGAAAATAATACCTAGTACAATTTTGTTCAGGTTTAGAAATATAAGGCCTCCCCTGAAAATAAGACCTAGCGGCAGTCATTGCAGCAGCTCCCCCCACATCATACATTATTATTAGTAAATCTTTTAGATTTTGTAGAAGGTTGTGCCATGGGGAAGAATTCATGGAATTAAATCAATGACTGTTGTGCTGCAAATGTGATACCAGCAGCTACCAGGATAAGAAGGGTCATTTATGGAAAGTGCTATTACTAAACATGAGAGACTGGGGCCAATGATTCCAATAGAAATGGAGTCACAAGAAATACAGCAGGAAATTCAGAGTTTGGAGAGTCAGAAGGGTGTTAGAGAAGTTGATTTTCTGTTCAACGATAGATGTAAATTCTTGTTTATGGAAAAATAAGACATTCCCTGAAAATAAGACCTAGTGCCCTTTTAGGAGCAAAAATTAATATAAGACACTGTCTTATTTTCGGGGAAACAGGGTATAAGCTTTTACTGACAAAAGAATCCAGCCTAGTCTATAAAAGAGGAAGACAACACTTCGTCATTGGATATGCAAATATAAAATGTGTTTTTAGTAGACACAAAAGAGCAATTAATAGATTCATTTGAACAAGCAAAATATAAACTCCGCTAATAACAAAAGTTGTCAGTTATAAGCATCATCTATGGAGATCAGTGGAAAAAAATGTAACAAAGTAACCATATAACAAATGCTATTGTTATGCAAACCAATTCCAATAACTTGTTACTCCCAGATACAACTATTTTATGAAATTATTATAAAACCTCAAAGTGGCAAAAACAAAACAAATACATCCCATCTGTGTTTGGCAGGATCTATTATAACTCCCATTATGAAATTTTCCCTTCTGCTTAGCCTTAAAGGGGTTTTTCAGTATTATGATATTGATGACCTTTTCTCTCAGTGGAGGTCAAACAATTGGAATCAACACAGATAACGGACCCGGAAGAATAATTCCATTTGCTGTGTAATGTTTAAGCAACTGTAGCTAAGCTAGTACACAAAGAACAAAAACATTGTTCTGGTTTAATTCTGAGTGGGGGACATGTATCTTTATTTTGATCTGTTTTTCTCTTGTTTTTGCAGGTTTTTTTTTTATTTTTGGGACATTTTAGGTGCATTTTTGTGACTATGCCAGGATCTTTAGATGCTAGCTGATCAGTGTGTCTAGTGCAGTGTTCCTAAATATATAAAACAAATGTTTTATTTGTTCTGCAACTTTTTGCAGAGCAAATTAGAAACTTTTTAGGTGCAAAACTGAGTACTAAGCTTAGTTCCATACATGCACTTAAAAAGTTGCAAAAAAAAATTCTTAAATTTAGAAACTGCACTGCTAAAGTATCCTGACCTCGGCTAACTTTAAAAAGTTGCAAAGGAAAACAAATGATATATGTGCATAAGTGTTTCTTTTTGGCATAGGATTCAACAGAGTGGGGGTCCAAAAGTCTAACCCCCTACTGATACCACAGGCCATCAGCATCAAGAAACAAGAAACCCCCTTTTATATCTATATCTATATCAGTTGTTCTGATAAATTTAGTCTGTTTTTGAACTTCCACATCAAATGCTTACTCACATAAAATTACTCCATAGAAGTGGGCACGAGCCTTATGGTGTGAAAGTGTACATCCACTACAAGACACTGCAGACAAATGTGTGACATCCCTCACTTGGTTCTAAATGGACATGTTGCCTTAAAAATCAATCAGCAAATCGACCGTGCCTTAACAAAAGAAATACATACATCTGTGAAAACTATGTGTGTGGTCTGTTCAGATAAATGTGAGTTAGTTATACCGCAACAGAACTGGTTAAGATGTGGTTACAGCAAAATTAATAAAATAGAATTTTATATAAGACTTTGAATAAAATCATGCTACCATTGCGATTGGAAATAAAGATTTGCAATAAACAGCAACAATTGCTGGTCCCATAATTTTCAAATTATTTTTTACGATTGGTCTTAACCAACAATTAAATGTTATATCTTATGCTTTCCCACTTTTGGACTTTTGATAATAATCACAAGCAAGCAATAATCATATAATTGAAAAAAAATATCACATTGAAGATACTGTGGATGCAGACTTCAAGTTGAAGCTTAAATACACCCAAAAACACTTTCTATAGATTTTCTATAATTTTGTTGTGTTAAATGTTCATGCTCAGAAACATGTACAATTTCTGTGCAATTGCCACAGTGCAAATTATAAAGCAGGTCCTATTCCAGTGTGGAACCATTTGTGGCGCATCTCCTTGGCATATTCACATGGCTGTGAGTTATGGTGCATGCACTGTACTGTAACCATGCTCAATACAAGTTAATGTAAGAGTGAGCGAGCCGCTGTTTGTTCGTACATTTATGGTCCTGTCCTATAGTTGTTATATCTGTAAGGTTAAGCCCTAATTTAGCTGGTCAACTTTATTGTTCTGCTCTATTCATGAAATGAATGGAACTAAGGGAAGGGTAAAATAACAAAACAATGGTGTCTAAAACACCCCAGTAATGGTAACAGTATGTGTAGGGCTTTCACCGTGCAATTTTTTCTTTTTGCACTTTGTCAGTGATTTGACATGAGATTTGTGATGAACAAAAATATATTTTTTTGCTGTATACGTTTTATTTTTTACAGATAACAATGGGATAATGCAAATACCGATGACTGTCCTACAACAGGATTTAAAAAAAAAAAAACAATTTCTGAGTTTAGCTGTCAGTATACTATATACTGGTAAATCTAGTTCAGGATTCCTACAACATAACCAACAGTAAATCCAAAAGGTGACTTTCCAATAAAAGCAAAAAAACATAATAATTCTGATGTTATTTAGAAATAATTATTGAAATGCCTGAAGATATTTTTAACTTTCAATAAATGAAAAGTGCTCTGTGTAGATCAAGTCACCTTGAAAGTTTTATTTTCCAATCGAATTTACAGAGCCATTACACATTATATGATTCCTATAAAACAGGTGACTTTTGCTAGGTAAACAAAGAGAGGCTGCTGAAAAGGTAAAAGTGACATTATCCAAGAGTGAGGAATGTTACCAATAAAATCCAGTAGGTTATTAAGAATTTTATCCTATCCAATTACCTGGCTATTGAGCCCACTGTTATATTTGTTTTTAGTGCGTACAGGTTTTACAGGCTGTCAAACACTTTAATGAAGAAAAGGATATATACTTGTTTTTTTAAGATCATAGTTTGTAGACAATAGAAAAAAATATTGATTGCAAATATATAACAATAGTTGACATTTTTATTTATGTACACAAGTTACAACTGTAGACATTAATGGGTCAAAAGAGGCAAGAAACATAGGAATAGAGCAGTCATTCATTTCCTAACAAATAATGGTGGTATACAGATGAATATAAGTGTAAAGTTAGGTGAGAGGTAGAACAAGGAACATGGTATAGTGTACAGTGTTTAGGGCTCATGCAAGCCCTGGAAAACAAAAAAAAAAAGTCACAGAGGAGCTATGGAGACCACCTCTGAAGAATCATTCTATTGGAATGGTATAATCCTTAATTTGCCTTGCAGGATACAGACCTGCTTCATCAGTTATACTAGGATTGAGTGTGGTCTCAATGTTTAGGTGTAATTGAGTATCTTACAAGATTGTCACTTTGTTCACCCAGGTAATATAGGTATGAAAAGAACAACATAACGTTCCAGCAGGCTAACAACCCAAATCATTTAGAGATGGTTCAATGAAATTGACGTTCAGTTGTTGGATTGCATTGAAGTTTGGGGACTGGCAGCCAATCCAACATTTGTTGGTAGAGTATAAGAAATAAAACTGTATTCATACCAAGTGAATTGATCATTGTGAACATATAGAAGAGACTGAAATCAGATGTTGGTTAAGAGTATGCCCAGAAGGATTCAGGCAAAGGTGGATTAACAAAATAGAAATTTAAATTTAGATTTTTAGGAGCAAAACAGTAATAATGAAGCTACATGACAAAAATCAGCATAACTTAGCCTATACTAAATAGTTGTAGGTCAAGTGTATGTATGAGATAACTCCAGGTGGTGGTTCTCAAGTCAAAGCACTTGGGATAGTGTGGATTGGAATATTGACTGCACTTGTTTATGTAGGAGATGAGGGAGTTTATCAAGCTCTATTAACCCCACCAACAAGCTTACACCAGATATACCAAGAGGCTTCAGCTGCATGTCAATAATTCTACAGCAGGCCCTGTCTGGTCATCAGCATAGACTAGTGCAGCTCCAACACAGCCCACTTCACGCCTACTTGATGAGGTGGTGAAATAGGGAAAAGTCGCAATTCCAGGCCTGACCGAAGTTCAAAACATTGTCACCCTTTTCAATGTAATATATGTATGTTAATGTAAAATATCTGAAATTTTTTACAACATAGATGAAAGCCAACATTACTGATCTGCAAGCATAGTGAAAACTAACTTTTACCTAGTCTCTATACAGAACTGTTGATATACAAAATCAGTCCCCAATATCAGTTTGATGGCTTACCAAGTGAACCCTGTAGCCTTAGGGGGGGGGGTGTCCAGGAGATGTGAAACACATAACTGTATTATGTGTTTATCCAAAAGACATGAGACTTTTAGGTTTCACATGTCTTTTAGGTAAATCAACAACAATTTTCTCTATTAATGTCCTGTCTATAAAGAAATAGTGGGACATGGATCGTCACACATTGGCAGATGGATGGAAGTTCTGCAGGTACTCCATAGTAGTAAGATTACTTTGTATATCCCTTCCTTCTAGATTTTCACTTTAACAAATAAGCGAGAATACCAAAAGAAAAGATCATCCTTAGATGACACTGACGGAAATACACACATTGTACTATAGTGTGATCTTTCTTCAATCAATTGAAGATGGTCAACAGTTTCCAAGACGACAATGATACTTTAATTATGACACGCAAGTTACAAAATACAGTATGTAATAGCCATAACCATCTTCAATATTGCCTCAATTTTCAGCAGAGAAATCGTACTAATATATTCCAACCATAAAGCTTCAACAAACCAAGACAATAAAGAAAACCACATGGAAGTACATCAACAACACAATTCAGATGTAAGCTATTTTACTGAATGGAAGTTTAAGAATCAATGTAAATACTACATTTCATATGAACAGCTCTTAGAACAAGCCCAGACTCAGAAGTCTTACCCACCTGCAGAGGACAATGGTCACACAATTTAGCAGTATACCACGTTCTGCAAAAATTTGCAACCACGGATGGGCAGGCTTCAGATATGGCTGGAGCAGAGGCCGATGCTAGACACCTCCAGAGCAGAGGCCGATGCTAGACACCTCCAGAGCAGAGGCCGATGCTAGACACCTCCAGAGCAGAGGCTGATGCTAGACACCTCCAGAGCAGAGGCCGATGCTAGACACCTCCAGAGCAATAGCCGATGCTATACACCTCCATGCATAGGCACACGATTGCTAGACACCTACCAGAGCAGAGCCGATTCTAACCCCTCCGAGCGATGCCGATCTAGACACCTCCAACAAAGGCCGATGCTAGACATACCATCCAGACGAGGCCGTGCTAAGACACCTCCAGAGCAGAGGCCGTGCTAGACACCTCCAGAGCAGAGGCCGATTGCTAGACACCTCCAGAGCAAGGCCGATGCTAGACACCCCCACCAGAGCAGAGCCGATGCTAAACACCTCCAGATCAGAGGCCGATGCTAGAATACACCTCCAGAGCAGAGGCCCGATGCCTGACGACCTCCAGAGCAGAGGCCGATGCTACCACCTCCAGAGCAGAGGCTGATGCTAGACACCTCCAGAGCAGATCCATTTTTTTTGCCTGCACTGGAGGTCTCCTGTATTGTAGTTCGCACTGGGTATTCCCACCAGAGATGAGCAGACCCAATGTTCACATTCAGGTTCAGGGATTGGCCGCACATCCTGGACATATTGCTGGGTTGGCGGCCAAACAGCCAATCTGGCAAATTTGACGCCCCTAGAAACTAGCCAGAACCTGAAACCCCCACTTTTATCTAGAGGAGACCCCTATCGGAGAGGGAGGTGTGGGGGTGTTTGCACAATTAGTAACCTGGAACACTGGACATCTTGTCCCCACACTCCGGCCTGTTAATTATACCTTTTTTTTTTCTAAGTGATCCCGGCATGTGAAGACTAGTGGAGGACAGCGCCAGAATCAAAAGCAAGAGGGGCAGAGGTGAGTATTTCTAGGTTTTTTTTGTTTTTCAAATGGTTGATTTCCTTTAAAATCATACTATATAAGAACTATCAAGAACACACATGATATCCAGATAATAAAGAGCACAATGACTGGCACCAACGACTCCACAAACGGAAAACACAGTCCAAGTCCTGCAAGTGTGGCTGCACGTGTGAACTGATGCGACACAAGTCCCCCTGTGGGGTGCACGTAGAGCTTGATAGAAATCCACAATCCAATGAAAGGAAGAAGAAAACGGCACTCACTTAGCAAATATTTGCTAAGTGCTAACCTTATTTTCAATAATACTCTTTATGGCATCTTAGCAACCACCAAATACAATTTGGTCACAATTGGGCCTAGTTATAAGCTAAATTATATAATGAACAAATAATTGGTCTTCACAACTGGCCCTCTAGACAGTGGCAGCAAACGGTCTTTGGTTAGATCTCTTCTAACATTAAACTCCCCTAATATCAACCTAAGACCCCGGCTGCAAAATATAAACCCATAGAGTGATTGAAGTAATACTCAAAAAAAAGTTCACAGAACTTGGAAAACCAGGGTTGAAACAGAAAAATCTAAATAAGCATGCAGAAGCAAATTCAGAAAACATGGAGCCATATCTTATTTTAAGATATCCTATGGTTGCCATGTTCATCCTGTATAACAATTATGCATCGCTGGCTCAGCCTGCATGTTACCTGTTCAGACAGATGTTTGCCAGGAACTGCATGAGCACACCAGGTAGATTGCCAAATTTCTACCTGCTGTTAAAACAACAAGAATAGAACATATAGTACTAACAGTAAAATAATATGTCAAGATATTCAGAAAAACATCTTAAAAATGGGTATTATTGGCATAGCTGGCAAAAGACAAAACACTTTTCAGAATAAGAAAAGTTTACTCTCTCATAAAAGTTCAATACCTTGACCTAACACTAAGTAAAGAATCTATAGACAGAGCTAGGAAGCAAATCCAATATAATATAAATACCAATATAAAAGCAAGGATAAATGCTCATAATGTGGATCAAGCATGCAATGTTAGGAAATATATTATACAATAATTACAAAAGTAAAAGAAAAAAAAAAACTATTACTGTCAATTAAAATGGTTTAATGTATGTGGGGTTATGTGGCCCAAAACAATATTCTTCTGCACCAGATTCATCAATGCGTCTGATGCTGGATGATAACACTGTTGAGTTGTACTCTGAACCTCCTATTATTTTGTCTAATTTACTGCAACAAATGTTAGTGCAAGGACTTTTTGTGGAGACACAACACCTCCTTTGTTGTACTAGTCAGAACAGTAGGGCATTATGAAGACGTATGAGGCATGACACATATTGCAAGTAAGAATTAGGCCTTGTAACCTTTTTAAAAAATTTTTTAGAAATAATAACACATGGAAGGTGTAGGGCCACATTCGCACGATCATCGTAGAGACATATCTTGCGGACGGATATATGTCCCTATAGATGGCTATGGCGACCCGGTGGTGGCAAGGTGCCACACATGTGTCCACTGTTCCATACTGTAGACAGGAAAAAGAAAAAGCATGCTTTATCTTTCCCAGTGTTTTCCTATGAGAGGAGAGGGCTCCTCTCTAGCGCGCAGACATGTGCTCACCTAGGCTATGGCTGGGTGAGCACACTTTCATGTGAATGTATCCCGAGGGTGGATTCACACTAAAGTGTAAGTGGCGTGTCCTTTACGCATTCGTTGAGTTTTGCCTCAGTTTTGCTTTTGTTTAGTTTCTGCATCCGCAAAAAAAACGAAAGGTTTAAGATTGCTTTTTAGCCTCAGCAGTTAAAAAAACTGACCGGTCATTTTATTTTGTGGACCCATACACTTCTGCCATGAATCACATAAGTATAAAAAAAAAAAAAAAGACAGGCTTCTAAATTATTTCTGTGGACAACGGATCCTTGAAAAAAGCCACTGTGAAAGAACCCATTGATAACTATAGCGCAGTAAAGCATTTATGAAAATCACTGTACCACGGATGTGGCAAATAGCACAGACCAGAAGCCCTTCCGTGCACAGAGATAATGTGAGATAAATGAATGGGCCACTCTAATTCAATGAATTGGCACCAGTCCTAATGGGTTGATAAAGCAACAAAAGAGCTAACATAAATCCAGGTGAAAAATTTATAAAGGAAGTGAAAAAGTCTCCTTCTTCAGATCTACTCTAGCATGTCTTCTGCACATAGAAATCTAAAAACTGTACATTAAAAGTCAGGACATGTTTTATGGTCCCAGACATATACAAGCGGTCCCCTACTTAAGAACACTCGACTTACATACGACCCCTAGTTACAAACGGACCTCTGGATATTGGTAATTTATTGTACTTTAGTCCTAGGCTACAATGATCAGCTCTAACAGTTATCAAAGGTGTCTGTAATGAAGCTTTATTGTTAATCCTGATTCTTATGACAAGCCAACATTTTTAAAATCCAATTGTCACAGAGACCAAAAAAGTTCTGGCTGGGATTACAATGATAAAATATACAGTTCCGACTTACATACAAATTCAACTTACTGCCTGTACTGCTAAGTGAATGCAAACAAAACAGATCAGCAATTTAATATTCAGGCAACAACATCAGTTCACAACATTTTCTTTTAAATATATGAATATATACATACACATACATATTGTATATCAGATGCACCGTACAATATCATCACATTTCTGTTATATAATATACACATTTCACACAACAGGTATTGCTTACTTAAGGCAAAGATAAATTGTGGCCATTAAACTGAATGTACTCCCTGTGCCCTCTTATCTTTTTCTTATATGCCTGCAGATTAAAGAATAAAACTTAAAATAAATTCAACAAAAAAAGTTCTGTGTGATAACAGAAAGGATTATATTTACTGCTTTGGTAAAACCGCTTACGAAATACACCAATGTTCACTTCTCTGGGAATTTCCTGTGTTTTTAAGCAATTCACACCTAACCCTAGAAAAGTACCGTGATAAACTGGGCCGTGATTACCCTAGTGAAGAATAAGCAGACATACAATGTGAAAGGCCATGATGTGTGGAAAAAGTTGATAATCGATTATATCTTGCCAGGTTAAAAATTTTTTTAATAAATTTAAGACCCTATGCAACTGCTATGCCATTTTCCAATTATAAAACTTCTGGCCTGTGCCCTCCCAACTTCTTATAGGAATCTTCTATGGCAGTGGTGGCGAACCAATGGCACGGGTGCCAGAGCTGGCACTCAGAGCCCTCTCTGTGGGCACTCAGGCAATCACCCAAGGACAGAGTTCACCAAACAGGACAAAATCCACAGATTCTTCGTTCCTCCCAGGCAAATTAAGAAATGCTCCCATCAGCGCTATTTTAAAGCAACACTTCATTGACTGTGCGGAAACTGCAGGAAAAATGAGAAGGTTTTGACAGAAAAACCTTGAAGGTCCTCCTGCTGGACTGACAATTCTTCCTGTACAGAGAGACCCTGGATAGAAGCTACAATGAGGGCTGAATTTGCCCTCTTTCTTTCAACTGTATTGGTGGCTTCAGGGGGCTGATACGATTGAAAGATGTTGAAGAACTGGTAGCAATAAGTTGCCGCCAGAATGGCATGTTGGCACTTCATGGTAAATAAGTGGATTTCGGTTGTCGTTTGGGCACTCGGTCTCCAAAAGGTTCGCCATCACTGTTCTATGGCTTTAAATCCTCACCCATTTTAATGACCCTTACATACTCCTTGCTGTCCAGATATGGAGTACCATAGCTTTTCAACACGGTTTCATGATATTTTACCACACAACTAGATATATTAGTCTCTAGGAGGCATTTATGATGGCTTGAGCACCAGTTTTCTGGCGCATGCCAGGAATTGTGACACTTCCCCCATCTCTACGCTGTGTATAAAGTGAAGAGGTCTTCACAATAAGCAGATTTCCACAGCTGATCCTCCTGGCTATTGAAAGGTATTGCTAAGGAATGGTTTGAGCAACCCCAAACTTTAAATCTCAATTGTTTAATTACCCTGAACATGGTCCATGGAATTGGATGCGTGTGCTGGTCAGATCCCACAGAACAAGCACAATGCACTGGATGGGAGGCCTTGCATAGTACAGAAATCTGATGCAAGGACTCCTGGTCTGCTAGCCGAACAGAATCGGCAGTGTAAAATTTCTGTATGATGCAAGAACTTCTATCCAGCACACTGTGCTTGGTCTGTGGAATCTGAGCAGAATAACAATACAATTCCATTGACTGAACATGTGCAGATGTCTTATATTGTTGCAATACACAGCACACAAAATAAATAGGCGTCCCTGGTAAACTTCAAAATTGGGTTCCCGGCCAGACAGGCAGACCCATGTCTATGCAATCTCCCCACAGGGAAACTAATTACGTGTCGGTCTTGCCACCTGCTGACGCATAGTTCTGTGCTGGCATAGAAGTGTATCTGCTGAACCGGTCGGGAACCCGAAGACCTGCTTAGGGGAGAAGAGGACGCCATAGAACAGCACCAGAGGGCGAGTGCCAACTTTATTTTTTTATATACTAGAGTAAAAGCTGAGTGAGGCTTTATCAGCACAAAAATTGTGCTGAAAAAGTCGGCTTAATCCCGAGTATATACAGTATATTTTATTTAATTAAAAATCAATTCATCTATAGCAGCGGTTCTCAACCTGTGAGTCATGACCGCAGCGGGGGTCGAACGACCAAAACTGGGAGTCGCCTAAAGCCATTGGAGCCGCAATTTTATTCCGTTTTTACTGCGAATCGCATGGTTTGGGGTCACCGCAACACGAGGAACTGTATTGCGGGGTCACAGCATTAGAAAGGTTGAGAACCACTGATCTATAGTAATGCGCAAGGGACAATGTTTTCGACTGATAACATTCAGCCTGTCCTGGCTATTGATCCTTCAAGCTTTTTTTGAGAAGGTTTCATTTGTACAATGTGCATGCAGCTCATTCATCTGTATCATTATATATTACATGCACTGAAAATCAAACACCACTTACCATGGGTTACAGAATTTGGCTTTCATAATAAGGACTTTAATATTTAGGACTGGGCTCTTCTTTGTTCTTTTTCATTAGAATAGATTGGATTCCATGTTAATCTGAAAATACAGGACAATGGTTATTTTAAATTTTATATTTCTTTATATTTTGGTCTGTAATATCCACAGCTATCAACATTTTAATCCATTTACTATAGTACATTATCCCGGTCAGCCACTTTAGTCACAATAGCCAAGTCTGGGAAGTTCGGCAATTAATTCTAAAGGTTTCATCTTCTAGCTGTGTTAGATTAGCATCACTAGTGCCAAAATGAGTGATGAAAGTATTTATTGGGAAAGCTCTGCAGACACCACAAATTAAAGCGGTGTTGTAGGCCACTACACTACAGAAAGTGATCATAATTATTGACAAATTAAAACTTTTGTATGCTCAGACAAATGTGTGTCTTACCCAAGCAGGACATTATAAGGCTGAATGATTTCAACAGCAGAATTTCTGCTAATGGTGGTGAAGAGCGATGAAACGCTTTAAGATGCATCACAAACAACTGAATTAAAGAAAATATATTGAAACAGCTTGCTTGCCCAAAGTCACAAAGCATACACTGCAGAGGAGTCTTCAGAAATATTCTGCAAATTTTAAGGTGAGACTGCAGTTCCGGCACCAGCATGCTAAGCAGTTTTAACCCCGAAACAATAAAAGAAAACATATTGTGCATGATATAATTTGGTAAGGATCTTCCCACACTGGTGTAATTGTATTAGTGCTTTTCATGATCCATTAAAGGAAATCTACTATTGGTCTCAAGCATGATTAAGCAAGAACACTCATATATCCAGGCACCATGACTATGATAATGTTCTTATATGTGTTATCCATGGTCTCCATCTAAAAGCAACTTTTTAAATTATGCTAATGAGTCTGAAAGGATACTGGGACAGTTTTCAGAGCCCCTCCATGCTGCAGATTCATAGGCTGTTAAAGTATTCAAAGAGCACTTCCCCCTCCCACTGTGTGTTGAAACTTTCTGTGCAGCAGTGAGCTTACATAATGCAGAGGGAAGGGGAAGAAATTAAGCAGAAGGTGGGTTAGGTAGTTTTACAGCTGAGAAATTTACAGCATGCAGGGGCTCTAGTAACACCACCAGGAGCCCTTTGGACTGATTAACAGCATTTTAAACATTGATTTTAGAAGGAAGGAGGCCATGGATAACAAATATAACAGGATTACCACTATCACAGTGCCTGGATCTATCAGGGAGTGTTCCTGGGTTATCCATGCTTGATTTAGATGGTAGATTTCCCTTTATAAATTCCATCTTGGTCATGATTTGTGAAACCAAGTTTTTTTTAAAAAAATTTATTTATATAGTGCACACAAATTACGCAGCTGGACACAGAGTTTACCAAATCAGTCCAGAACTACTGCAACTGAGAAGCCCTTCTATACTTTCCATTGTGTAGGTAGTAGTACCTATTTCTTAATGCACCTTCAGTTGAATCTGAACACTGCCTAATTTACAGTGTAACAGATGTTATTTACCAAATCTACTACTTTGAAGTCTAGATGAGACATCTAGAAGGACATAATAATATACCACCTACATACATATACATCACAATCATGATTTAGTATATGAAAAGATATTTCAGTTATCTTGAGTGTGAGCGTCGTATTACATATCCAATTATTTTAAAACCACATTGATGGTCTCTGTAAACTTACATACTTCTACAGCATCTTTAAGTACACGATACAATGTTATCAGCACATACATAGGTGATATCACATCTAAAATATTTTATGTTGTTTGAAACAGAAAACAAAAACGTTTCTTTAATAGAGATGGAAAGTAAAGTGACACAGTGGGATGTCTCGCTTCTTTATTTTACCACCGTTCTCCATTTCACTTTAAAATTATTTCCAACCTTGTCATTTTTACGATTTGTTCTCATATATCATAAAAAAGCCTGGGAAACCACTCTTATAAATAGTCAACATTGGCTTTCACCCATACTTAGATTATAAGTGAGGTCACACAGTCCAGCCTAAAACCCGTAACGATGTAGATTATCTTTTATATTGAATGGTAACCTGATGTGTAGACGCCAAACTGAATGAGATTCACAAAAATCCAGCTGCTGGGGAGAAGGCGGCAGCTAGAGTACATCACATAAGTCTACAAGCAGCTGTTGTTTTTGGCAACTTCTAAAGCAAAATGTAAGCTTTCTAGATTAGCCCTCCATTTACATCAGCATCTGTATAAATAAACAACTTGTTATGTCACTAGGGTGGGAAATAGAATTGGAGCAGTTTTAGAATAAAAATACACAAGATAACACTATCTTGTCAGTAAGCACAGCAATAAAGATACCAAGGTCATGACTATCATTACTTGTGGTATCTATGCTTACTAATACTTGCATATTATTAAACTAAATGATCCACATATACTTTACCATTCCCTTTTGGCAAGTATTGCATTGTCTAAATCCATAGGAACGGACGATTAGCTTTTTTGGGGGCGAGATGCGATTTTTGTCACAAAGTGATCTGCAAGCATTCTGGATAGACCAGTAAGGGCTCAGAGAAGGTCAAAAGGGTGCTCCAGAATCAGTCTTCAGCACCAAAGCCATTACAAGGTCTTCCTGAATTCTGTAAAACATCTTTAAGGGTGGATATCACTGTATAAGGCCTGGTGATGATTTTATCCCGTCTTATTGAAGTGAAATCTTTCAATTTCCAAATCCACAACATATGTCTACTGACATGCAGTAAAAAATATGCAGCATCAACACACAAATTAAATGGTACTGTACTACACTAAAGACTATAGCATGTGCATCAACCCCTTAGGATATGTTCACACTGTTTTTTTTCCCCTCTTTATGTTCTTCAAACTGGGAAGGAACTACATTAGAGTTGTAGTGATTTTAAATTCTGCCCCATTAAAACCAACCATCGTCTATCCTCTGGAGACTGTGGACATATACTGTATACTAGGGTTGCATAGATGCCAGAATTTCGAGTGGGATAGGATACCCAGAGAAATATCATGATACTCAATACCGATTATCTCTATTCAATGTTGAGGGTGCGGTCACATGGGGTGTTTAGAAACGCAATGCAAACATCTGGGGGCAGGGCTCAGCCCAATCACCTATGTATTTCCAATTAAACTTTTGATCAGAAACAGTCAACCAGCATTTGAATTTTATTTTTATTATGACAGTTTATTATATGTATTGTTAAAGGGGTATTCCAGGAATGAGCATAATTCATATACAAATGGGTCCTTAAAATATAAGCTAATATGTAATTAGTTGTTATTTAAAATTTTGCTCCCGTTAGTAGAAAATGCTGATGACATAGAATGTGATGAAGAATTAAAATGATACTGGCCCTTTAATCAGTCCGTTAATTTCCTCTGCGCGGAGCAGACACAAGACAGAAGATGGTCACATGTCCACATCACATGTCCTGCACCTGCCTGTACAGGTCATGTGATCACCTCTAAGTTTGGCTGTAGTCGGTTGGTTGCAGTGCATCCAGTATGGCCAGTGTTTTGGTGATGGCAGTTACACATCACTATGGTAACAGAGCAAGAAAGGCTGTTAGATCATCACTGGGAACAGAGCATAAGAGGGAGGACGAGTTACTGAGAACTAAAGGATCTTGGGACTTGTAGTTTCCAGTGGCTGCCAACTTGGTGATAACTTTAGACAGGCCATAAAATTTTGTGAATCATAAAATCAAACTCTTTTAAGCTCCATTTTGTAACTAATAACATTGTTTTGTTCATTTATTTATAACATCATGGGTTTTTGTACCTGACGTTTATATTCCTGGAATACCCCTTTAAGGTTATCCTGGTAATTTTAAAATGTATAATTTATTCGGTGTCTTGTACATTAGTATTAATTCAATTTAACTGTATTAATAAGTTAAAAAAAGGATAATGAGATACATCTCTATATACCAGTGCATTACGATTGTGTCACAATGTAAGTCTATGAAAGCTCTGGTCAGAAATAAATCTTCCCATTGACAGTAAGCCCATGGTCAGAGCCCTCTTTGTGAGCACCCAGGCCATTGCCCCAGCACCTAGTTGACCAGACAAGACTCATGGCTTTCTGTAATCCCAGCCACAACACATTCTTGGTTACCTCAGACTGCAGGATGAGAGAGTAGGTGTGTACATGGCTGGTTACCTACTGTGAGCCTCTTGATTCTTCTGGTCAATGCTACAATGATATTTCAAATTTCCCCTCCTCCTATTAGTGTCCTCCGTGTGCTTATAGGATTTAAATCCAGGGCAGAGCGGATAAAATTAAGCTACTGCTGAAATTGCCATATTGACACTTTAGAATAAATAAGTGTGTGTGTGTGTGTGTGGGGGGGGTTATTGTAGTTTGGGCACTGTGTCTAAAAGATTTGCTTTTACTGGTCTAGTGGATAGAAGCGCTGTATCTCTATGGCATGGTTGAAAGTGGAGGTTGTGAGGTTAAATCCCATCTGGGCAATAAATATTTAATTGAATTACATTAAATCATTTAGAGACCTTGGGGGTTATTTAACAGGCTCATTGCACAGTTATGGGTCTATTTTTGGAGCTTGGCTGCCCATGTGAAATGTCTTTGGCCCTTTAATAAGTTTTCTTATAACTGAAAGACACACTAAATATTGAGGCAGCAAAGATTTATCGAAGGCACAGCAAAGATTCGACGCACACAGGGATATATGAAGCAGAACAATTATGAACTTTAAGAAAGCACAGGCCAAACCTATGTGAGCGCCTTTAAGACACCTGCAGATAACAGAGTGGAGGATACTGACGACATAGCTAGAGAGTTTAATATTATGCTGGGCTCTATGATCTGCCTGGGGACGAGAGGTCCTAAGATAGGAGGGACAGGCTACGAGACATCCAAGGTTTCATAGACAAACTGAGCTTGCTGAAGGTGGGGGTGGAGGAGGCAGAGAGTCTGACTCTGCCAGTAATGGTAGATGAATTGAGAAAGTCATAGCCTCGATCCCGTGTGGCAAAAACTTGTCTTTCTGCTCCGTATGCACTTTGCTGCTATATACAATTTGTTATTACAGGGACAAATGCAATGCCTAAATACTACTATGCTAGTAGCATATATCAATTTATTGCATAAATAGGATACAGACCACTACAGATCCACTTATGGATCCACTTACTCCCCAACATCATTTCCACAAACCAAACGAGGTTTGTAAAGGGTAGGGATAACATTATGCGAGTACTTCGAGCAATACACTCTACTAAAAGACACCTAGAAGGCTTTCGACAGGATCGATTGGTGCTTTATAAGGGAAGTATTGTTGAAGTTCAGGCTCCTGACGGATTTAGTCAGTGCCATATTCTCTCCTTGTACACAGAAACATCCACCCAGATCAGAGTGAAAGGGACACTATCCACGCATTTCCACATAAAAAAAACAGTACATGGAAGGGGTGCCCACTCTCCCCTACCTTTTTCATACCGTGCTTAGAATCGCGTAACCAACACATACAACAAAACTCTTCAGGGGAAGGAGATAGATTCAGCACCTTTCAGCTGGCTACATTTGCAGATGACCTCATATTTCTAGTTTCTAACCGTAAAGAGGGTTCAACCACATAGCCAAGTTTAAAATAAATATGAACAAGTCAGAGATCCTTAACATCTCACTATCCCCATCGGTGGTGAAGGAGCCATCAAGCATCTGGGTGTTAAACAGTCGGGTGACCCCAAGTCTCCTTACTCCTGGCTACTATTAAGCAGATGCTAGGGAAATATGATTTACCAAACATCTCATGAGTGGGTAGGAAAAAAATCTTTAAAAGCAAATTTTTGCCTAAGATGGTATACGCTCTGCTGATGCTACCAATACCCGTCCCTGGTAGGTTCTTCACAGAACTTAAGAAAATGTTTTCTGCCGACCTATGGAAAGGGAAGGGCCATAGACTTGCACACGTAAGAAATGGAAGGAAGGTCAGGGGCTACTGGATACGAAAGCTTATTACTGGGCGACTCAGGCAGCAAGGGGACTCTTATGCCGGGCTAAGGAGGAGGAGTTAGAAAGGAGGATACAGGGTAGAGGCTGCTTGCCTATCGTAAAGACGCCACTACACTTAACTTGACGAGCGTACCAGAAAAAATATGGCCAGCCCAGAAACCCCAATCCCTTAGAACTCACAATAGCAGTAGGAGCTCCTAGGGAAACCAAGGTCTCATACATCCATGATTACTTACTAAACTCAAAATACCCCTCTCCACTTCTGTACATAGCAACATGGGAGAAACCCATGTTTTCACCCATGTTTTCTAAGGCTCCTGGAGAACCACTTCAAGCCACAAGCCCCATGGTGCAAGAGGCGGAACTCCGAGCCTTGTTGGCACTTAGGCCATTGCCCCAGGACAGAATTCAACAAACAGGACTAAGTCCACTAAATCTTCCTGCAGCCCCAGGCAACTTAAGATATGCCGCCCTCAGCCCCATTTTAAAGCAAAACTTTATTGACTGTTTGTAACCTGCTGGACCCACCATTCTTCATGTACAGAGAGACCCTGGAAAGTAGCAACAATGATCGTCTGAATTTGCCTTCATTCTTTCAACTGTATAGTGGCCTTGGGGGGCTGATACAATTGAAAGACATGGAAAAACAGGTAGCAATAATTTCCTGCTTACAATGCCACATTGGCACTTTGGTAATTTGGTAAACAAACAAATTTATAAATTACACAAGTGTTCTTCATTACTTTTCCCATAATTTTACTCCAGCTATGTGTGGTAAAGGGGTTTGCCCATGAAAGAAAGTTCTCAAATGTAGCCATCCTTTGCCTTGATTACTGCTTTGCACACTCTTGGCATTCTCTTGAGGAGATTCAAAATGGAGTCAGCTGAAATGGTCTTCCAAATGTCTTGAAGGAGTTCCCAGAGATGCTTTGCCTTCACTTTGAGGTGCAGCTCACCCCAAACCATCTAGGTTGGGTCCAGGTTTGGTGACTGGAGGCCAAGTCATCTAGCGTAGCACAAAGACATGGTGGTTGGAACCAAAGATCTCAAATTTGGACCAAAGCACAGATTTTTAATGGTCTAATGTCAATTCCTTGTGTTCTTTAGCCCAAACAAATCTATTCTGCTTGTTGCCTGTCCTTAGCAGTGGTTTCATAGCAGCTATTTTACCATGAAGGCTGCTGCACACAGTCTCCTCTTAACAGTTGTTGTAGAGATGTGTCTGCTACTAGAACTCTGTGTGGCATTGACCTGTTCTCTAATCTGAGCTGCTGTTAATCTGCTGATGACTCAGATCAACTTGTCTTCCACAGCAGGGGTAACTCTTGGTATTCCTTTCCTGGGGTGGTCATGTGAGCCAGTATTGATACCTTCAGTGTGAAAGTAAAATTTTTATAGTCCTGAAAATATAGAAAACGCTTTGAATGAGAATAAGTGTCCAAACTTTTGGTCTGTACTGTCTGCTATATGCCTCCCTCTCCCTCCCCTGGATAAAGGCCCTATCCAGGGGAGTCTGTAGCTTGTAGAGCAAGTCTCTGCACACTGCTGCTTGCTGGCAGGAAGTTCATGTGTCTAAGAGTGTCTTGTGATGCCGGTGGGAGGGGCAGGAGGCAGAGAGCACCGCAGTCGTACAAACAGAGATGCTATTAGTGAGAAGTATCTGACCGTAGTCATTTATAGATTTAAGAATCTTGTCTTTTTGGGAATACCCCTTTAACCTTTCGTTGCTTGATTTCAGGGATTATCCCTGTGATGTGACATGAACGGTATTTATCCATACTGCATAAATCATGCATTATACCTTTGCATTAGATCATTATGTCTTTTTACGATATAGATGTTCCCACTATACATGGAAAACTTTTTTATTTGCGTTTATAGCATGGCATGCATTGTATTGTACATGTGTGTTCTTTGCAGGTGTTAATTCCACTGCAGTAAGTATATCTGTGTCCTTTTTTTACATCGATTAGATTTAGACTTAAGAGGGCTGCAATAGGCTCACAGCCTGTTAAGCTGCGGCACAGAAAGGATCTGGCAACATCCACAGTAGCCCTTCTAAAATCAACATCTAACATTATGCTAATGATTAGAAGGATGGAAGCCATGGAAAACAAATATAAGAAGATTACACAGTCACAGTCCCTGGTTGTATTTGATGGTAGATTTCCTTTTATGGCTATACATCGCCATAGTACAATGTCTGCACCCTTTTACAGTGAATGATTAATCCTTTTAATATGCAGCTCAATGGAAAATTACGTGCACTGTATTGACAGGTACTGCTAAAGTGGTGATTAATTGCTACAACAGATAAGCATTAATATGGCCGAAGGCTATGCAACATAACCATCCAACGTTACTGAGCATTTAATTTTCAAGCTTTATCTGTAGTTTTACACATTGGATGCAACAATCTGCTTTACGCATCATCTGTAGTGTATCCGCACACGTCTAAGGTTCTTAGCAGTAAGTGCATTGAAAATCCTTCTTTAAAAAAAAACAAAAAAAAAAAAAAAACTTTGAAACTTTTTTTGGCCAATCAACCTAAAAATATGTCAGCCAGTCATCTCAGCATACAGCAAATAAATACCTGCCATTAAATACCGGCACAAATGCCGTCACCAATCTCTGCATTTAAAATTTAAGATGTCGTAGTCCAACTTAATGGCACCGATCAGATGCCTAACAGCTGGGGGCTTCTGGTGAAGTCCTTGTTTTGCAAGACACAACAAAAAACTATATATGCTAATTTTGGTATCTATGTGATTGTATAGAACTAAAGAATAAGAAAGATGTGTCATTTCTACCACACAATGGAAGCTGTAAAAACAAAGCTCATAATGAAATGGCACAACTGTATTTTAGGCAATTGTACTGCATTTTACTTTTTTACCAACTTCCCACTACAGGCGGTCCCCTTCTTAAGGACACCCGACTTACTGAAGACCCCTAGTTACAGAAGGACCTCTCTGACCACTGACCTCTGGTGAAGCTCTCTGGATACTTTACTGTAGTCCCAGACTGCAATAATCAGTTGTAAGGTATCTATAATGAAGTTTTAATGATAAGCCAAAAATTTTGCAAATTCAATTGTCTCTGGCCCAAAACATTTTTGTCTAGAGCTACAATTATAAAATATACAGTTCCGACTTACAAATTCAACTTAAGTACAAACCCAAGGAACCTATCTTGTACATAACCAGGGGACTGCCTGTATATTTAATAAGATTTGGCTTTTGGAGGGAGAAAGTTAAAAAGCAGTTGGTTGATGTATTCTACTACCATGGTCCCATGCATTAAATAGAACAGCGGTTCTCAACCTGTGGGTCGCAACCCCAGCGGGGGTCGAACAAACAGAACACAAGGGTCACCTAAAGCCATCAAAGGCCACGATTTTATTGCGTTTTTGCAGAGAATCACATGGTTTGGGGTAACATGAGGAACTGTATTGGGGGGTCACAGTATTACAAAGGTTGAAAACCACTGAAATAGAATATAACTTGTGATAAGCATATGGACTCATAATAGCTGTTGCAGCAGTGAAGTTCTGGTCTGAAATCTAAAGTCAGTTCAACACAAATGTATTACAAGCACATTTTTCCACCCCTATAACGGCAAAGTATCAAAATACATTGCTGAGCAGAGCATGAATTGTCTTAAGTCTACTACAAAGGTGACAGCCTACATACAAAGTTTCCATTAAACCTATCAGGATTGGAGTTTAAGGACACGTGGGGTGGGTTTGCGGAGGATTATATATAGTAGCAGCATAGTGGTACAACAGTTTATGTTTGCAAGTTTCCATGCTCTTTTCACATTTGACAATCTAACAGTGAAATTGGTGCCAAACGCTCCTAAATTCTGCAGTGAAAAATCTATTTTTCCTGTAGTCCCAGAGTGATAAACCACTTCTTGACATTTGACATGCAATAAAATAAAAGTAACGGTAAGAGAAAAACTTTTATCCTTATTTTATTACTACTTGATGGAGCAACAGGTAGTACATGTATACATTTGCTTCATTCAATGTCAATAGTAGTGACGAAAATAACTGAGCGCAGGACACAAGAATAGCCAGCCACTTAGAGCAGTGGTTCTCAGCCTGTGGGTCGGGACCCCAGCGGGGGTCGAACAAGCAAAACCGGGGGTCGCCTGAAGCCATCGGAGCCGCAAATTTATGTTTTTACTGCGAGTTGCATGGTTTGGGGTCACCACAACATGAGGAACTGTATTGCGGGGTCACAGCATTAGAAAGGTTGAGAACCACTGAATTAGAGGAACTATTGATGGTTCTTATCAATGGTTGGAGAAGATCAATCCTATAAATCCTTTTCATATAGTGTTAACTAATGTGTACAATGCATAACCTAGAGATGATGAGACCATTTCACTTGCCTCTGGCAGCAATACGGCTAGGAGCACCAATGGTTATAACGGCAGTAGCTTGTTACCAGTTACATTTTACCATGGCATCAGAAGGTTAATTCATAAGTGCCAGTTGGTTTTTTCCTTCAAGTTGGCACATTTTCCTGTCTGTAACCTGGGCCTTTGGAAGTCACAAGGAAACACTGCCCTATTTATTGCTGGCACTGGGATATCATAAAACACCATGTTCTGTTTTACTAACAAATCAATTAAGAATCTCTGCTCTGAGAATGGGACAAACATTTATACTTCGCATGTTTGCACAAAAACATTTCCAAAATAAAGATGATTTTACACCTATTCCATGTTTTGGTAGGCAACTTTATGCTGCATGTAAAGTAATCAGATCCTTCTAATTCATTAAGTGTTGCATTAGCATTGAGTACAACAGGAATACATAAAAGAGTTGTGTCCGAACCCCCCCCCCCCCCCCCCCAAGCCTCCAGTCTTGTTTATGTCTGTTGTGCCTGTCATAATTTTTTCCTTTTGTACTTAATAAGGTTTCATTTATTTATTTAATACCTATTTTTCTTTTTTTTCCTCTTGGTACTATTGATCTTTGTATCTTACCCTCTTGTAGAGGGGCCTGTTTATATTCGCAGAGTTAGTGATGCACGATTTTCACACCTGGAAAATGTATATCTGTTTTTTTGAACACTGTTCCGTTTTATAAACCTGATGTTACTTTCTTAGGGCTGATCCCCCCTTGATCCATGTGTGGTTACATCCTTATAGACATGCTCTTTGGGTGATTTGTATTACTTTATTGTTGAAAAATTTAATAAAAATACAAAAAAAAAAAAAAAGTTGTGTTCACGAGTAGAGATCCCAAACTTTAAAGATGCACAAGTCTTGTATTTGCCTTGCAGTTGTTACAAAAGTCGCAAATTTGTGCGCAAAACCACTCCTGCCACACAAGACATAACATTTATATTAGCTAAATAGCTAATTTTGTGCAACTTTCTAAAAAGCTGCAAATTGACCAAAGACTAAAACCCCTCAGATG
This sequence comes from Engystomops pustulosus, assembly GCA_019512145.1. Lineage (NCBI taxonomy): Eukaryota > Metazoa > Chordata > Amphibia > Anura > Leptodactylidae > Engystomops > Engystomops pustulosus. The sequence goes on along the minus strand of CM033641.1, from coordinate 123,435,069 downwards.
TTTCAAGTAGGAAAAAACAACCTTAAACAGCAGAAAAGCTAGAAAAAAAGGCTGGAGCACAATTCAATACTAAAGATAAATTTGCCTCAGTGGAGAACATGTAATGTATTCAATCATAATTTAGTGGTTATTGCTAGTGGTCATAAGAGAGCCATTAAAAGTTTTGAGACTAGAGAAAATGCTTTAAAAAAGGTTTGTCAAGGATTAGGGACTTTGTCAAACAGCAGGTATTGACATTAAAGGGGTTGGGATACCATCTAGGTTGGGTCCAGGTTTGGTGACTGGAGGCCAAGTCATCTGGCGTAGCACCCAGTCACTCTCCTTCTTGGTCAAATAGTCTTACCCCAAACCATCTAGGTTGGGTCCAGGTTTGGTGACTGGAGGCCAAGTCATCTGGCGTAGCACCCAGTCACTCTCCTTCTTGGTCAAATAGTCTTACACAGCCTGAATGGTGCAACTAAACGCAAACAGGATGGAATAGCAGGCAGCAGTCCATTCTTTCACCTTTTCTGCGTCACACAAAGACATGGTGGTTGGAACCAAAGACCTCAAATTTGGACCAAAGCACAGATTTTTAATGGTCTAATGTCAATTCCTTGTGTTCTTTAGCCCAAACAAGTCTCTTCTGATGTGTCTGCTGCTAGAACTCTGTGTGGCATTGACCTGTTCTCTAATCTGAGCTGCTGTTAATCTGCTATTTCTGAGGCTGGTGACTCGGATCAACTTGTCTTCCACAGCAGGGGTAACTCTTGGTATTCCTTTCCTGGGGTGGTCATGTGAGCCAGTATTGAAGCCTTCAGTGTGAAAGTACAATTTTTATAGTCCTGAAAATACAGAAGTGTCCAAACTTTTGGTCTGTCCTGTATAACATATACAGTCAGCTCTGTTATATTCCTCCCTCTCCCTCCCCTGGATAAAGGCCCTATCCAGGGGAGTCTGTAGCTTGTAGAGCAAGTCTCTGCACACTGCTGCTTGCTGGCAGAAAGTGCATGTGTCTAAGAGTGTCTTGTGATGCCGGTGGGAGGGGCACGAGGCAGAGAGCACCGGAGTCGTACAAACAGAAGCTATTAGTGAGAAGGATCTGACCGTAGTCATTTATAGTAGATTTAAGAATCTTGTCTTTTTGGGAATACCCCTTTAACCTTTAGATGCTTGATTTCAGGGACTATCCCTGTGATGTGACATGAACAGTATTTATCCATACTGCATAAATCATGCATTATACCTTTGCATTAGATCATTATGTCTTTTTACTATATAGATGTTTCCACTATACATGGAAAACTTTTTTTATTTGCGTTTATAGCATGGCATGCATTGTATTGTACATGTGTGTTCTTTGCAGGTGTTAATTCAACTGCATTAAGTATATCTGTGTTCTTTTAAGTCTAAATCGATTACCGTATATACTCGTGTATAAGCCGAGTTTTTCAGCACAAAAAATGTGCTGAAAAACGTCCCCTCGGCTTATACACGAGTCTATTACCCCCCACAAAAATTACCCACTTAAAAAAATAAACTTAAATACTCACCCTCCGATGTCAGCACGGCTCCCAGATGTCGGCACGGCTTACCGATGTCCCCGCGTCCCGTCTAATTTATTCTCCGCGGCTCCTCTTCTCTCTTCTTTCTTCTATCATTGACGCGGCCATGTTTTCTTCATGGCCGCGCATACTATGACGTCAGCAGCGGCCGCGTCATAGTATGCGCCTGCTAGAAGAAAACATGGGCGCCGGAAGAGTGAAGAGGAGCCGCGGAGAAGAAAGAAGACGGGACGCGCTGACATCGGGGACATCGGTAAGTCGCGCCGACATCGGGAAGCGCGCTGACATCGGAGGGTGAGTATTTAAGTTTATTTTTTTTTAAGGGCAGTGGGGGCAGGCTGTATACTACTAGGGGCAGGCTGTATACTACTAGGGGCAGGCTGTATACTACTAAGGGCTTGCTGTATTCTTCTGGGGGCTGGCAGGCTGTATATTACTGGGGGGGGTTTGACCAATGCATTTCCCACCCTCGGCTTATACTCGAGTCAGTAGTTTTTCCCAGTAAAATTAGGAGTCTCAGGTTACACTCGGGTCGGCTTATACTCGAGTATATACGGTAGATTTAGACTTAGAGGGCTGCAATAGGTTCACAGCCTGTGAAGCTGCAGCACAGAAAGGATCTGGCAACATCCACAGTAGCCCTTCTAAAATCAACATCTAACGTTATGCTAATGATTAGAAGGATGGAAGCCATGGAAAACAAATATAAGAAGATTACACAGTCACAGTCCCTGGTTTACAATGCTTGCATTTGATGGTAGATTTCCTTTTTAGGATATACATCGCCATAGTACAATGTCTGCACCCTTTTACAGTGAATGATATGTCAATATGGACCAAAATCTCTGAGGAATGCTTCCAGCACCTTGTAGAATCTATGCCACGAAGAATTGAGGCAGTTCTGAAGGCAAAAGGGGGAGACAGAATAGGGCCACTGGGCCGCTTAAACCCTTTTTTTGCTTTTTTTTTTTTTTAAATAATTGTATTTTTATTTTCATTTTCAAAACAGTATAACAAATAATTTGCACGTATTTCACATTGAAATTTTTCAATAATGGAACAAACGAAAAACAAGCGTTGTCCCCAAAGATAATGACAGCTCAGATTCTCTATTAACATAATGGGGTGCGAAATTTAACAGTGTAATATTATCCTAATGATAAACCAATTACCAAGGACCGCTGAAGCCTCATGCCCAGTTGGTCCAGAAGGGTTGGGGGGGGAAACTGACAGAAGACATTCAGACAGACTCACCATGACAACAATTAACATCCGGGTAGAAACAATAGGAGTGACCATTTCATTCTCCTCCTCCTGTCCGCTCTTCTATCCAGTATCGATCCCAACGTTCCCAGGTTTTGTCAGTCAAGTGTTCCATACTTCGAGTCTCCCTTATCCTAGCGAACAGGTCCATTCGGGAGGGAGGGGCCTGTCTTTTCCAAAACTGCGCTATCAAGCATCTTGCAGCTGTTAGTATGTGCAGGCTCAATTTTGTGGCCGTCTTAGCCATGGGCTGGGGGGAGACGTTTAGTAAGTAATATAGTGGGGAGAGTGGGATGTCCACTGCAACAACCTCCCGGAGGAGAGTCTTTACCTCCTGCCAGAACGGCTGCACCAATGGGCACGTCTAGAAGATGTGCTGAAGAGTTCCCCCAGGCGAGCCACATCGCCAGCAGGTATCTGGTGTGTCTGGAAATAATCTGTGTAATAAGGATGGGGTATGATACCACTGCAACATCAGCTTGTGCTGATTCTCCTTATGTGTAGCGCACAGAGAGGTTTTAGCTGCTCTATTCCAAATCATCCGCCACGTATCTTGGGATATTGGACCCCCCACTATACTTTCCCACTTGGCCATGTATGGATGTGCTATGGGGTCATCTGATCTTGGGTGTAATAGTATCATATAGATGTCTGATATAAGACCAGAGGTGTGGGTAGCGGTTTTGCAGATGTGCTCAAACGCCGTGGGCACCGAGACCATCTCAGTATTGCTTAGGGATTGCAGAAAGTGTCTAATACGAATGTAGTGGAAGTTGGCTGTGTGTGGGAGATGGAATTTATCCTGCAAGGCAGGGAACGGTAAAATCTTCCCATCTCTGTAGTCTACTATGTCTGCGAACCTAAACAATCCCTTCTCGTGCCATGGCTTAATTTCCTGCCCAACTCCAACCTGTTGCATTAGAGGGGTGTGTAGGAAAGACTGCATAGGGGAGCATTGGGATCATTCAGGGAATTTTAAGGCAGTAATGGAGGAGTTGGTGAGCTGGGAGTCTAGGACACACCAGCAATTTGCTTTAATCTGTTAACCATGGAGAAACTAAGTTCAAGTTCAATGAAACTTTGTAATTGCTTTAAACACTACAGAATACATTTTACATTCCTTTAATGTAATGTAAGTAAAGTTTTTTTTCTTCTTCTCAAATGGTAATTCAGCAAGGTGGTCACCTCGCGACAAAAGACTTTACGTGACTTTGAATGTCACCTGATGCGGTGGACGTGGAAGTGCTAGATACTAAAGATGTTCTAGCTGTTTAGGAAAGTTTTCATCTCCCTAAATGCCCCACACCCCCCATCTACCCTTCCACTGAATCCTTCCGCCCCCTTTCTATAATCAGCGCAAAGTATTTGAAAAGACATTGTATTACCAGGGAGATAACACTCCCTTTGTAGTTTTGGAATGTGAAATTTTGTCAACTACTGAATCGGATTTGTTAATATGATTTGTCAATTAAGGTTTTAAATGAAATATTTGTGGAATGGAAAAGAAAAAAGGGAGGGGGGGGGGTCTGTGTTTGTGTTTTTTTAATGCCATGATGTTAAAATGAGCAAATCTATTTATACTAAAGCTCAATATGTTTATGAAAAACTAAAATTTATATAACTAAAACAAAAATTATAGTTCTACTGTAATGCAGTGGAACTAGTTGATACCTTATAAGTGTCGTCAAATAACATGGTAAATGTCTTTTTAAAAGGGATCCCACAATATAGTCCATTTTGTTCCTGTTCTCCCTTGTCCTAGTTGTCTTTTCGGCTTTTGAAGAAGTTTGTGAATAATAGTGTAACTGCCCAGAGCACCAGTGTCCAGAGACTGCGAGAAAACTGCTGTCAAGTTCGAAGAACAGGACACAGTGAGAATCATTGACCCTGACAAACATATAGCACGATAACTAGATCCAGAAGAGCCATGGTGTGAATAAGTTGTGAGATGATATGCCATTGCTCGTTCTGTACGTGCTATATCCTCGTCTGATACTCTGCACACCTCTGATGAACTGCCATATGAAAACAGTGGCAGGTAAACGCGTTAGGTGCATATGTGTTTTTAAGTAATCGTGCAGCTATTACTATCTTCATTGCTGCACCATTTCTATGACTGAGCATTGGGTTCAAGTCATAGGTTGACATCGTGGGGAGTTCCACCCTACCTGTGACCTATCACCCAAGCACATTAGTGGGTCCTCCAGGGGAACATAGCCCACATTCAATTAGATTGGGTGACATCATAGCTTTTTTGTGTATCTACACAAGGGTGATCCAATATAGAGGGGATATTCAATCATATACCCTCTAATTCCCTTGAGAATACACTCATTGATGTCCTGTCCCTAATTGAGGTACCCAAGCCTGTTGATGCATGTCACAAGTGCAATGATTTTTGGCTATGGGCCGATTTTAATATTTACAATAAATAAAGATTTTTAATTTTACATGTTCCTATCACAGGCAGACAATTTGCTTTACTTTAAATACATCCTGAGAAAAGCTTCAAGTAGTACTGCTTTATTAGTCTAGCAAAAACTTTCAAACTTTCTCCATTAAAAAATTCTATTCTCTCTTTACCATATTAAACTTTAATATCAGTATTTCAAAAATTCTAAGATTCAGGACTGTTTTTTGTGCTTTGTATACTAAAGACTATACATGCAGCATATTCTTTTAGGATGCAGTCACACATGGCGTCTAATGGCTAAACGCATTGCACTAGCTGGAGAGAGGCTTGCCTAATTATACAGCTGTTAACATTTGCATTTACAAAACACAACTATTAACGTGATGTTAATGCATGTGTTTGTTAACATAATGTTGTTAACACAAGCATTAACATTTGCGTTTTGTAAATGCAAGTGTTAACAGCTGTTTAATTAGGCAAATCTCTCTTCAGCTGTTGCCCGGGGCCCCAGCGCATCAGAGTTTCTATGGAACAAGCCGCCTGTGTTTTGCATTAAATTAACACAAAACTGGTGCGTGTGGCACCGGCCTTAGGCCGTGTATACACTCACCGGCCACTTTATTAGGTACACCTGTCCAACTGCTCGTTAACACTTAATTTCTAATCAGCCAATCACATGGCGCCAACTCAGTGCATTTAGGCATGTAGACATGGTCAAGATAATCTCCTGCAGTTCAAACCGAGCATCAGTATGGGGAAGAAAGTTGATTTGAGTGCCTTTGAACGTGGCATGGTTGTTGGTGCCAGAAGAGCTGGTCTGAGTATTTCAGAAACTGCTGATCTACTGGGATTTTCACTCGCAACCATCCTAGGGTTTACAGAGAATGGTCCGAAAAAGAAAAAACATAGATGGTCCTTGTCTCACTGGCAGCAGAGTGGACCAGTCGAGACAAAATGGCAGAGAGAGCTGCCCAGGGTCTGATTAACCCTCTCAACTTGTCCGTGGACTGCGGATAGATGAGAAGACACTCACTTTATTTATAACGCACAGGGATCCCCAGAAACGGAAAACAAACTGGACCCCACGATCCGAGACAATGTGCAAGACGTGGAGCTGATGGCAGACCTGGCAAAGGAACAAAATGGGACATTACCCAGGTGACTATATTACCGGATGATGATGGGAGATCCGTAATAAAGTCCAGAACATCCTTGACCTCTGACCACCAGTAAAAACGAAATATTTAGATAATAGATCTCTGAACCCACGGTGTCCAGCCACATGAGAGCATGTCCCCAAGTCAGTATCTCCGAAGAGCGGGTCAGACATAGTCTTGCCAGGAGGAAGCTGCCGTAGGTCCACAGTAGAGCAACTACTAATCGTTCCGGGGGAAGATATGACCAGGAGACGTTCTTCCCCAACAACATCAGAGGCACGAGAGAGGGCATCAGCTTTGACATCTTCTCGGCTGGATGGAAGTGAATGAAGAGTTGAACCGAGAAAAGAAGGGGACCAGCGAGCCTGTTGAGGATTGAGATACTGAGCAGTCTGTGGAAATAGAGATTGTTGTGGTCGGTTTAGATATGACTGGATGATCATCTCCTTCCAGAAATAGCGCCACTCTTCTAAGCATGGCCAATGCTCTAGGTCCCCTAGGAATAATTCCTCTCTGCGGAGAGAAAAAGTTTTAGAGAAAAACCCACAAGTGAGAGTTTGGCCCTGGCCCTTTCTGGTGACACTGCTCCAGCTCCTACTCGGTGCTTCAACCACGTGGAATAGCCTTCCGTATCAGGCGAGTGAGAACTGGGGCCGAGTCAAAGGCTGACTTCAGTCTAGAAACGACTTCTTCAGCCGCCAGGAGCCAGAGTCTGGGAGTGCTTTCTTCTGGTCAGTGCTACAATGTGCAAACCCATGTGTAGCTATGGCCGACTGGAGAAGGGGAGAGGCTAAGTGCTCCCCACCCCTTCCCCTTATGTAAAAAAATACTATTTCATGAACATATAGAATTGAGTGAATTGAGTTATAACTTATATTTGTACAATATAATGGAAACATTGGAATAGCTATTATTACAGTGTCATTATCATTGACTAATGGATTGGCTTTCTTTTCAGCTTGGTAAATATTTACATTATATTCAGTGAACCTCAGATGAAACAGATCTTCTTTGTTTCTTTTAATCTAAACAGCAAGGAAAGCACTCGCGCACCAGTATCACAAAGAAGGTAATGTTTACAGGAAAACAGTGATTATACCATTTGTAGTTCCATGGTAATATTTATTTTAACATTGCTTGGAGGTTTACCTCTATTTTATATAAGATCTTGCTTTTAAGATTCATAAAAAGGATTATGCAGTGCTGTTAATCTAGATACTTTCCTGAAAGGTTACCAGAAAAGTACAACAATTCCAGTCTCAGATAAAAAAGCTGCGGCTAGGTAAAGAAACTAAATGTCATCATCTAAACTAAAATTCTTAAGAGTATTCAAGATATATTAAAATACCTTTCATGTTCAAAGGGGGATTAGGCTGTCTGTTACTCTCCTTATGTCTGACAACACTAAACTTATAAAAGAAAAAATAGCATAAATTATGTGAACCATAGAATAATTATTTCTTAGAATTCCATAAGACACAATAAAACTTTGTTTAAAAAATTTCTTTTTTTCTTATTTTATATAAGAATACTTGCAGTCTATTCAAATACTGTTTTCAATGTTACAGTATGTTTGGCACATGAATGCAATGTGCCGCTTTAAGGTTGTCACTAAGTGTATAACAGATATTACTGCTTTATAATCTTGTTATACACATATTGTAATTTAAAAAACCCACCAAGGTATAAGCATTGTCTTATAAGACAGTCCTTTGCTCTATTGAGGTCTATGGAACCTCACAGGCAAAATACTTGGAAATCTCCCTCTAAGCAATAATTGTCATTCTACAGCCTGGTTGAAGCTGGCAATCCTTAGGTTCTATCACATAGGCATTGATGTTCAGCTCAGTTGCGCATTTTGCCTCTGTTGTTGCTCAGTTTTCTTACGCTTTGTCTCTCGTGTAAACTGAAGTTTAACATTGTTCAAAACGTGACACCTGGTGTTTTAGCCTCATAAAAGTGCCTTTTTGACTTGGGCGCTATTACGGGTTTAAAAACACATAATCCGTATTATTGATCGTGGAATTTTTACGCAGAGATGCCTAATATGTTTATGATATTACTGTTTATTTTATTTTATATCAGTTCTAGGGAAAGGGGGGTGATTTGAATTTTTAGGTTTTTTTATTATATTTTTTTTACTTAATTTTCAGACCCCCCTAGGGTACTTTAACCCTAGGTTGTCTGATTGATCTTATCATATCCTGCCATACTACAGTATATGAGGTACTGTATACCTACAAAGGTATACTCTATAATATATATATTAATATATACCACCTAAAAGGTATATAAAGAAAATGGTAGCTATATATATAGCTATATAATGCATATACACTCACCCGGTCACTTATTATGTACACCATGCTAGTAACGGGTTGGACCCCCTTTTGCCTCAGACTCCTGATCTTCGTGCATAGATTCAACAGGTGCTGAAGCATTTTGGTCCATATTGGACATGATGGCGTCACACAGTTGCCCAGATTTGTCGGCTGCACATCCATGATGCGAATCTCCGTTCCACCACATCCCAAAGATGCTCTATTGGATTGAGATCTGGTGACTGTGAGGCCATTTGAGTACAGTGAACTCATTGTCATGTTTAAGAACCAGTCTAGTGTTCAGCTTTATGACATGGCGCATTACTGCTGAAAGTAGCCATCAGATGTTGGGTACATTGTGGTCATAAGGGATGGACATGGTCAGCAATACAAGGTAGGCTGTGGCGTTGCACGATGCTCAATTGGTACCAAGGGGCCCAAAGAGTGCCAAGAAAATATTCCCCACACCATGACCCACCACCACCAGCCTAACCGCTGATACAAGGCAGGATGGATCCATGCTTTCATTATGTTGACGCAAATTCTGACCCTACCATCCAATTTGCGAGAAATCGAGACTACTCAGACCAGGCAACGTTTTTCCAATTTTCTACTGTCCAATTTCGATGAGCTTGTGCAAATGTGAGCCTCAGTTTCCTGTTCTTAGCTGAAAGGAGTGGCACCGTGTGTGGTCTTGCTGCTGCTGTAGCCATCTGCCTCAAGTTGACGTACTGTTGCGTTCAAGTGCTCTTCTGCCTACCTTGGTTGTAAGGGTGGCGATTTGAGTCACTGTTGCCTTTCTATCAGCTCGAACCAGTCTGCCCATTCTCCTCTGACCTCTGGCATCAACAAGGCATTTCCGCCCAGGAACTGCCGCTCACATGTATGTGTCCTGTCCCTAATTGAGGTACCCAAGCCTGTTGATGCATGTCACAAATGCAATGATTTTTGGCTATGGGCCGATTTTAATATTTATAATCAATAAAGATTTTTAAATTTATATGTTCCTATCACAGGCAGACAATTTGCTTTACTTTAAGTTCGATGAACAGGGATTGAAAAGTAAAAACAATTTTCAGTTTTACGTCAGATTTTGCTCAGTTTTTCATGCACATTTTTGATAATTTTTTTTCTGCGTTTTCCACATTAATGACATTGACATCTCTGTGTTTCAAGGCAATGCATCAGTCAATAACGCAAGACGTTTTTGTTGCAGCTGGACTGACTTGATGGAGATTGGGTTCAAAGGCTGGATCCTCTTAGTAGATAAGGGCAAAGGAGAGGGGGAGGGGAGAAATATCCCCCAACGGGCCAGTGATCAATGCAAATGGCACTAGTCTGATGTAAATGTGTCAGAATTCATTGCTAAAATTGTTTCTAATATTTAATATAAAAATGTTTTAAAAAAAATTAAGAAAAAAGTTTAAAATAAAAATAAATGAATGAATATAAATGCACCAAAATCCCACATTACATATAACAGTTACACGTGTCCGTAATGACCTGTACAATAAAACTATCATTATTGAACCCACATGATGACCGCCTAAAAATCAATTACAGAATTGATGTTTTTCTTTCCGACCCACCACAAAAAAAGTTAATAAATTTTCAACAATAGGGCATAGCCACCCCAAAATAGTATCACTAAAATGTATCTCATCCCAAAAAATAAGTCCAATATGTTACATCCTCTAGGGCAAAACTGGCCACTGCATGGCCCTCCTTTTCTTCTGCACCCTAATGTGCCCCCATTCAAAAAGTAACATCCACATGTGGGATGTCCCCATACTCGGGAGAATTTATACAACACATTTTAAGAGGAGTTTTTTCCTTTTATCTTTTGTGAAAAGGGTGAATGAACATATTACTGACAGCATTAGACTACAGGCGGTCCGCTACTTAAGAACACCTGACTTACAGACGACCCCTAGTTACAAACGGGCCTCTGGATGTTTACTGTACTTTATCCCTAAGCTACAAAGATCAGCTGTAACAGTTATCCAAGGTGTCTGCAATTAAGTTGTATTGTTAATCCTGGTTCTTATGACAACCAAACTATTTTAAAAAGCATTTGTCAGAGACCAAAAAAATTTTTGTCTGGGTTTACGGTTATAAAATATACAGTTCCGCCATACACAAATGCAACAAACCTATAGAACCTATCTTGTACGTAACCTGAGTACTGCCTGTATTCTAAAATTTCACTTTAATTTGGTTTTAAATACTGTGAAGCTATCAAAGGGTTATCAATCTTTGTAAAATCGGCTTCTGATAGTTTGAGGGGTGCACTTTTGAAAATGCATTGATATATAGGGGTTTTCTCATATATATTTCAAAAGCTGGTACAATCAGCAGAACATGTCCTCCCTCTGCCTGTGCTCCAGCAGGAGGAGGAAGTGCAGGAGGAAGGGAGACCTGCTCTGCTCATTGTAACAGCCTGTGCAGCTACAGCACTGAGGGTTTCAGGAAACACCCACCAGAACTCTTCAGGCTCATAAACATAAGTTTAAAAGTTGATTTTAGAAGGAAGACGACCATGGATAACAAAAAAAAGATTACCACAGTTACAGTGCCTGGATCCGTGAGTAAGTGTCTCTGGTTTATCAATATGGATTTTGATGGAGGACGATTTCCTTAAAGTACCCACAATATATAGGCAAGGATCATCACCCACTGTGACGTCATCAGAGGGAGACGATCCATTGTTAGACTCTAGGGCCTGTTGTTATTTAGACAGATCTGTTAGTGGCAGACCAATATAGAGGACTTACAAAACAGTATTGTATTAGGGGCATATGGTTGCTCATACCATATGCCCCTAAGTTCTAAGTACCCCAGAGGATCTAAATAAAATAGTAAAAATGTGAAAGAAGCCAATAAAAATTCTAACCGTTATAAAATTGCCACATCCCAAAAGTCCAGATCTATAAAAATATAAAAACAATTACTCTCCACAGTGAAACTTGTAATGAAAAATGGCGCTCAAAATGTCAAAATGCCACTTTTTTGCCAATTCGCAACACAAAAATTTTGATAAAAAGTGATCCAAAGGTTGTACAGTCCCCAAAATTGTAGCAATAATAAAATGTTAGAGCGTTCCACAAATATTTACACCTTACATAGGTTAGTGCACCAAAGTATAAAAAAGTTATTGTCAGGATAGTGTCAGAAGTTGGTAAAACCTAATGTTTTTTTTTTGGTACAAAAAGTTTTATTATTTTTATATCTTTTCTAAAAGTAGCAATCCCAAGATTATACAGTCCCAAAGAATAAAGTGGAGGTCACAGGTGTCATTTGAAGAACACAGTGAAAGCCATAAATACAGTGCCTTTAAGAAAAAGGCAATTTCACTGCATTTGGAATTTTTTTTTCCCCGCTTTCCACTACACGGCATCAAATACTGATAGGATGTACAATTTGCAGAAAACAAGCCCACATATAGCTTTGCACACTGAAAAATGTAAAAAGTCAAGAATTTTTGAAGGTGGGGAATGAAAGAAAATAAATAAATAGAAAACAAAAACGGGGCCAGGTCAATAAGTGATTAAAAAATACATTAAAAAAAACATTTTAATTTTTAAACACTTGGACTCTGAGTTTTATTGCTGTTCACTGGTTAAATGTACACCCTATGGTAGCTAATGTATAAATTCAGCAAAAATAAGTCTCAAAAGGTTTTTAAGACTATTTTTATCTATTTCTCAATAGAAGAAGTTTGGTTCACTGATGGTGTTGATATATATTTCCTTTATTTATATAGCGCACACAGATTAGAGCTTGCCAAATCGGTCCCTGTCCCCAATGGGGCTCACAATTTAATCAACCTACCAGTATGTTTTGGAGTGTGGGAGGAAACTGGAGGACCAGGAGGAAACCCACGCAAACATGGAGAGAACATACAAACTCTTTGCAGATATTGACCCTGGTCCTCAGCACTGCTAGGCCGTAATGCTAATCACTAAGCCACCGTCCTATACATATAAACATACATTGGTATATGTAATCCCATTAAATCAGTTGAGTTTTGAGGAAAAGGTTAAGTAAATTCCTCTTGAAAAGACTTTTCTATGAAACACACTGTGTTCTAATGAACTGGCCTGCAATATAAAAGAACACTGTAGGCCTCACACACATACAGAGGGCTCTTCCTGAATACTATGATTTATTCAAAACCAGCATAGAGTTCTATTCATTCAGCTTAACAGAGCTCATAAAGATGGCTTGTTAATTCATTGCTTAAGGATCCATGTTTTATGCAGAATATTCAGTATAGCCATTTCACAGGCTACTTGAAAATGTAATGTTTTATTAAGCGGGAGAGGTGCTCCTCAATAATATATAATAATGTATGCATTGGTAATGAAATAAAGTTTATGCTTTCTAAAGTTAAAGTTTTCAACTTGAAGCTATGTAGAGCTTAAAATATCTCCTACAGAATGTCATCATATTCTCAGTGACATTTCAGCTATCTTTGACAGGTATTAAAGCCAATTGGGACTTAAAATGTAGACTTATCTGTTCAGTAGGTGACTTATGCCAATAATTTAATGTATTTTAAACTACAGGACCAATGGGATTTATTGCCAGCAGTGTGTTATATAGGCGGTTTGGACGGTAGCCCAGAGCCCAAGCCTTCTAGGGAACCCCATGGCTTCCCAAACCACCCACCAAATTTTATACTTTATGTTCTCAATACACATTAAGGCCCTCCAAAGGTCCTGAAACCGCAGACCAAGGCCCCTTCTTCACTTGCGATTTTCACGTGTGTGTTCTGCACATGCTTTTGACACGCAGAACTTGCATTGCACTCTGAAAATGCCCATTGATTACAATGAGTCAGACTTTTTTTTTTCCACACACGTTTAAATCTCAGCATTTCCCAGGGCCCACGTCAGTCTCAATCCACCAGTTTATAAAAATTAAAGGGATAGTAATGTCGGCTCTTTTTGCATCATTTTTATTTCAATAAAGGAGAACAGGACATAGTGTGGGACCTAGTGCACACACTACACTGTTATAGTTCAAAGGTTTTACAATTTTATCTTAGGCCTCATTCACACGGCAGTTCAGGAGACCTTTATACATCACATATACGTTCCCCCAAAGGCCGGCAATGGGTGCGCGTGCAGCACGTGTGGCACCGTACCGCTCCGTAGTCTCCACAAGAATATATGCCGTGCGCCATGTATTCCTATGGAGAGGGGCGGGGGTGAGCAGCGCTTACCCCCTCCTCCTCTCCCCTGCACCGACATGTGCCCGTCGTACTACGGTATGGCAGGCAACATCTGTGTGAATGTAGCCTTACTGTGTGAAAAAACAGATTTTCCAATATCATCTGCTATGTAAAGATGCAGCGTCGTAGGGGAGATATACATACAAATCTTAAAAAAACACTGGGGAAGGTTTATCAATAGGTTTACCATATAAATATTAATTTATGTAAAGCTATGTGTTTGATATAAATAAAAAAAATCTGTCTCCAATTAAGCTTTATTATTAATTTTGGTTCTTAGGCGAATTCAATATTTTTAAAATCCAATTGTCCGAGAAGCCAAAAAAATTTCTGGCTCGCGTTACAATTATAAAATATACAGTTCAACTTAAGAACAAACCTACAGAACCCATTTTGTATATAAACCAGGGACTGTCTGTATTGCAGTTTTAGGAGATAAAAATAGGATAATCTATAGAGATCTGACTACATAACATATACCTATTTCCATACAGGTCAATGGCCTCTGTGGTTTATAACTTGCATGGGTTATGTTGTTGTCAGCCACAATTGAGCTATTTTTCCATTGCCGCAGAAGTGTGACAGGTAGGAAACTGCAGCATAACAATGGTTTACTGTTTTGTAGTAAATTGAAACCTTTCAATTTATTAAGACTGATGTCTTTGCTTAACTAGTGCCTGAAAGCAGACTGTCATATACAAGTCTATATATTAACGCCTCTTTATAGAATTTCTAAGCATGCTGTGTAAAACAATCTTGTCTTTTACATACCACGTATAGGTAATCTTTATTTTACATGCCAACCATGAATGACAAGTTTCCAAAAGTTGACCCTTCTCTATTTTCCTTACAGATCTAATAACTACGATGTCTCCACCCTACAATCCTATACCTTCCTGGCAGCTCAGGCACGCTGCAATAAACCGAAAGCAAGAAATACTCTACTCAAATGACAGCTAAGCAATGTAAGCTGAATAAAGACTTTGTACCTAGCAGAGTATACTTTACCACTCCTGGAAAGATCTGAAACTTTCTAATCTTTGTCTTGATGGGTTTTAAAGGAGCTCACATTGAATATACAATATATGAATCTGAGGGTTATAACCTTTCAAGGTAAAGGCTTCTACTCCAGACATTGCTGTATCTGCACAAATGTGATTATTCACTAGAGGCAATGAAGTTTTGCAGTGGCCGAGATGAATGTTTATCAGTTGGCCATAAATCTCTTCATTACCTTAAATTAGCCGAAAGTACCTTTGTTTGCCAATAAGAACAGAAGGCAAACAATGAACATCTTATAACCAACATCCAGCTGACATTTGTTGGCACCGCTTTTTATGAGCAGAACTATCATTCCCTATGAACGTCCAATATTAAATTGTTAAGCTGTTACAGGGATTCCCCAAGTTCTAGGAAATGACGCTTTGTATGATAACAATGTTAAAAAAGAAACCAAAAGCTGATATACATTACACACATAAATACAAAAAAGTGTATTTAGGGCATGTTTGAGTCAGTCACACATCCAGTTTTTCATCTGTGACACATCTGTACCAGTTTCTTAACAGTATGCCAGTTTTTGTCATTTCCCATATCTATGTCCTCTATTTTCTACTTCCATTAAAAAAATGGGAGGTGTAACCCACTTGGAAAGATTAGGGGGTGAGAGAGCACCTTTCCACGACTAACTTTTTAGATGTTGCTCTCACTGATTATGCTGCCCACTTTAATGCCAGCTCAGCACATTTATCATCATTAGGAGATGGGATTAATAGGCAAGATGAGCAGATGAGTTTTCGTCCCTAGATAGACGTTGCTAGTTCAAGGGCAGTGGTACATGGGTGAGTAGATTCCAACTGAGCATTCGCCTGAGAATTAACACATAATACTGTAAAAAGTTTGTAAGAGTTCATTATCGAGTACCAATTTTTAGATGAAAGACTGTGTTTTATAGTAATAATACCACTAATAAAATCTTTCCTACCGGAATAGAACCAGTGACCTAAGGATTTCTATATCGCCTCTGCAGTCCTCTGCTCTACCAGCTGAGCAAAATGTCCTTCCAACTGGAAACATGCACAATCTGTGGAAATGGACTGGAGTGCTGGTCAGATCCCACAGCCCGAGCACAGTACATAGTGATATATGATACAAGTAGTCCTTGCCTGACAGCCAAACAGCAGCACTGACACTACAGCCTGTTTGTGGGTGGGAAGGGGTAAAATACAAAGGAGGAGGTCCTTTGAGGTTATGAGTGCAGTTTGGGGGATGAAATAGAGGCAACAGATGGCTGATAAATTCTGTTATTATACCTGCCATCCCTACTGTTTGTGTTGGAATATATAGATGAAGTTCACAGCCACCACCATCATTTTAGCAGGTTTAGTAAATTGTAGGTTTTTGAAATCCCCTTGTCTTTTAGTTTTAACACAAGATTCATTTTACATGCTGGCTAAATATTTCACATAAAAGTAGTAATTGTTGGCAAGTACCAAAGGATAGAGATGTTAACAGCTATCAGTGTAATTCATAGGCGCAACAGCTGGCTCTACTTGTGTTGATCTGAACCATGACTTCTGCTGCAGAAAACCACTGAGCATTTTAGAGTAATTATCCCCAAATTTATAGTTATTATAAGATCCATCTGAGAGTCAAATGCAATAAATTCCAACAAGATGTAAATGACTCCTTATTGCGCACACAGAAAACGAACATGTGGGCTACTTGATGGTTGCTTAGCTACTAAAATTTATTCATGCCATGTTTTAAGTGAATGAAGGCATCATATATTTTATTATGAAAACCAGGTCTAAAAATGTACTGTATATTGCCAATAAAGAAAACGTTAGAAAACAGTCATATTCCATTTTCCTCTAAAAATACATTAGTGCTCTTATCGTCCATTCACCAGGGAGTGATGGGATTTGCATTTGATTTCTTTATTTGACTTGATAACACATTCGTGTGAAGTTACAAAGGCGATTAGCAACTTTTGTTGAGTTCAACAGTGGATATTCTTTAAGGGTGGCATTATCCCCTAAGGGTGCCATTACACAACCATAATAATGCTTTCCCGATAATTGGGCCAGGTTTTTACATAATCCATCAGCTGTAAAAATTGCACCACACACACATGCGCGCGAAAACCATGCAGTGGATGTAAAATAAAATGGTGACAAAATCTGCTACTGACAGTTTTTCTTAACCATATGTTATTCCCCGTTTGGTTACGTCTGCTCCATCTGCTGTTTTAGGTGTAATTCTACAAATTAAAGAAATGTCACTGTACATTTATCATATAGAGGCAACAAACCCATTTGCATTATCTAGTTTTTCTAGCTGTAAATTTAGCGTGGCGGATTTAAAAAATAAAGCAATATAGTTTAACCTTTGCGCACTTGACAGGGAATTTTTTCCCTCTCTCAAACTTATATAGTTAAAGTTCACACTTTTTAATTGTATGCATGCCTTGCCGTGGGCGAAAAATTAGTTTACCTTCCTCTTGATAAATCATTCACCAGCAAATATAGAAAAGTCACAGGGGCTAACTACAGCCGCAGTGACCAAATGCATGGTTAAATCATGGCTTTGTTCCGCCGCTCGAGTAAATAATTTTATGACAAAGCCATTTATTGTGGGGCCTCTATGCAATAACAGATGCTGAGCTGAAAATTGTAAACAGATAAAACTTGTAACTCGATGAACTGACAGTTAAATTAACATAAATTTTACAACGCTGACAATAGTGAGAAAATACAGAGATGTAAATTTAAACTCAACTTGAAAGAAGGACAATATTTCAACAGGAACAGAGCAATTTGATAATAAATAAGAAAAATAAGATGAAAAACCACATTAATTTTTGCTAACTAGTCAAAGTCCCCTGTGGAATAAGCAATTTGTCAGTCACTAAATAAAATCTACCAGTTTACAGTTCAAAATAAGCAATAAACCTTTATATGTAAAAGGTTTCTTGAGCTTCCAACAAATACTTCACTATGTTAAACTTTATTTAATACTGATGTTATTAAAAATAAAAATATCTAAATTTGATCAATCTTTTGAAACTCTAAGCAACAGAATAATGCCCCAAAAATGTAGTCACATTTTCCCTTGGAAACAAAAAATTTGTCCGTGGATTCGACCACCAGGGGTGAACCATGCCTTTCTGCTGCCCGAGGCGAGTCCCCGGCGGGGAGCATGATGTCGGACGCACAGTGTCGCCCCCTCGTCGAGCAGGAGGCACGCCCTTTGAGGCGACATGCTCAGCTCTCCTCATGGCAGGTGCGCCCCTGACGACTACCCCCGCACTCTGTCCACATATGCGCCATTGAAGTGCTCAACCACCTGGAGTCTGTGTTTGTTACAGCACAACAGTTGTGGGGCATGAAATAGTCATTTCAGCCCATTTCATATGAGAAAACAATTTGTTTCTTTGTACAATCACTCCAGCAGAGGTACTTCTATCCAAGGTATTTTTTGTTCCTAACGTATTGCACAATTTTATACAAACAATATATGGTACTTATTTCAATGGGCTTAATCTTGTGATGTTGGCTCAGTTTTACTGTACTTTTAAAGATGTTTTAAGGTGATACAATCCCCTAAATACACATGCACTTGTATGCAGCATGTTCTCGTTTACCGGTTTCAATCACAGCATAACACATAATTTATATACCACTTAATTGTAATTATTATAGATTTGGTTTACTTTAAATACTGTCGCCTTTTTTTATGACCCCCTATACGACCCTATTAAAAGAGGGTTAAAACATCTTATGATTCGATCTTTTCAAATTTCTATTTTCTTTAACATTAAGATAAGGCAATAGAGCCGTCATAAATACTGCATAGTGGACAAAGTTACTTAAAACATTCCAAATACAATTTTATTGAGCTGCTACTTTTGAAAATATGCCAGACACTGCAGAGTTTTCATGGGCTGCATTTCAAGTTGTCTTTCAAAGCTGCAAGAAATGTTGGTCAAGGTTATAGACACATTCATAAAACCATCATCTTTCTTAAATATGTTAACACTATTTATTTGTTTCTGATCTTATTAAATTTAATTCCCTTCTTGGTTCTTTTAAAATTTTAATTAAGAGGAACTGGATAACAATATGCCAGAAACCACATACAGTTAATTGTAAAAAATGTTTTCGTAATAGTCAAATATTGGATAGACTGCTATGTAGACTGCCCCTACACAGCATCATGAACAGAAAAATTATAAAACTTATAGGACCAATGGAATAGTGTACTGGGCGGCTATGAAGCATTTAAAGGAAATCTACCACTTCGGGTAGGGCTTATAAGCTGGACATGCCGTGCACCAGCTCAGGGTGAGCTGGTGCCGGCGCTTATCTCCGTTATGTTTTTAAACAGTTTGAAAGTGTTTTAACAGTTTATTAATGTTTATATCCTTACTAGCTTTCCCGCACCGGGGTCCGCGCTCAGCGCAACATGCGCGCGACCGTGCGTGCATCTGAATAGGAAGTGGTAGCGTGCATGGTGCGCCGAGCACGGACCCTGATGCGGGAAAGCCAGTAAGGATATAAACATTAATAAACTGTTAAAACACTTTCAAACTGTTTAAAAACATAACGGAGATAAGCACCGGCACCAGCTCACCCTGAGCTGGTGCACGGCATGTCCAGCTTATAAGCCCTATCCCAAGTGGTAGGTTTCCTTTAATGAAGCCAAATGCCTGGCTGAAACTTTGACTACTCACTTGGACTACTCTGATTCCAGGGATTCAGGGACCCAGTGCAACTGATCTTTGAGGTCCCAGTTGCAAGATAAATTACATACTTTAAACATAAAGACTACATTAGTCCAAATTATCACGGTTGGTGTTCTTCATTAGAAATTGGTTGCTTCTTTGGTCTACTTCAGTGTCCATTGTAGGCAAATTATGACATGCATGAATCTTTGAGTGGGTGTCTACAATTATGCAAATACAGAGCTGTAATGTTATTCTGCATTCTGTTGGTACAATATGCAATGGTATTTGGATTGTTCTAAATTTTTTAAATCATTACCAAGTAGGATATGACCTTTCAGATAACTTACATGACGTTCAATGGAATAGGAATGGTGTATACAAGCAAACCAATTATAAAAGACCTGCAAAATGTCCTAAAAACTACTATAATAAAGTTAGATGTATACATATATTTTTATAAATTTTTCAAACATGATAGATGTATTTGAAAGCAAAGTAATCAAAGTTATCTTTAGTTATGTCATGTCTGACACAAAGTCTATAAAAGGTTTTAATGGAGGCTGGATAGCTTTCTAAAAAAATAATATTACATGGTATCGATAGAAACATTGGAGAACAAGTTGATTGGCTTATAGATTGCATATAAAAGAGTAGCAACCTTCTATTGAAATTGGGGGCTGTAGTATACGCTTTTTCTTTAACAATGAAATCACAGGATAGAAGGATAGATGGATAGATAGATTTTTGGTTTAGCTAAAAGAAAAGTTTTAACTCGCAGAGGGGGGACATATGGTACTAGGATATGTTTTCTTAACTATTTCACTATGACACCTGTTGAAAGTGGAAAATTTTAGAATCAACCTGTCACGTTCATAACATTTTCATAGGACAGAAGGATCCCATTCACAGCATTCCAATATACACAATCTTGCAACAGACTCAACAAAACCAGCTGCCAAGAGTAACGGAAATAGAAATGAAAAAAAAAAGTAATAGACTTCATCACATATCAGATGCTAATTCATTAAATAAATTGGGAATACATTTTTAACTAGCTGTCCATAATATATTTGACATATGTGCCCATTGTGGTGGTTATACCATAGTGAATGCCATACTTTCAAAAGAAAACATGCAGAAAATATAAAACAATAAAAATATGCTATAAACACAAATGCTTGATTTCATGTGTCTATATATACTTTTATATACAATTCCAAAAATGTACTTGTTTTCCAACTGCTGAGTTGTATCTCCTAAAGCTCAGGACTAAAACCATCTTCTTTTGTGGAAATGCTTTGCAATACAAACTATTATCACAGTAAAATGCTGCTGTCTGATTCCTTAGCCTGCTGAGATTATTTTCTCTACTGAAAGGCTTCTAAGCAATAATTAGTTGACTAATGTTTGATTACTGTTATAAAGGGCACAATTTTCCTGCACTTACATTACCGTTTCACAGTGTGAAGCACATACATCTACTTTCTTTTACTTTTCTAGTTTATTCTTTAGGTAATTGTAGGAAATTCAGTTTAAACAGATTCTCTGCACTATAATGGAAGAACCCTATTATTAAAAGGAGACAAATCCTGGAAGTGCATGCCCCCACCCCCAACCGGCCGACTTTCGCACAGCCTTCATGTTAAAATTAAAGATGACTTTACCATGGAATAACTAGCTGTACTGAATAATAATGCATTGGATGCCTTCTTTGAAATTTGGTCCCCTTGGCACACATCTGGTGATGCCCATTACCTCAAGTTTCCGCTGGTTAGTGGCCTCCCAGGCCGCGGTTCTCCCCATCTCCTTTTATGCCATTCTGGGTCCATTTGTTATTTGGCTTTGTACCTTGTCTGATTTTTGTTCCTAGAGAATTTGTTTATGTCATTGTTTTCCTCTGGATCCACATACCATCAATAAAATTTAGTTCCCAGAACATGAGATATAGTAGTTCTAAGGAAAGGCATTTAAGAGCCCTCTTCGTACCAGGTAGGCGTTTTCTGCATGTTTCAGCAAATACCCACCGGTAACACCCGTGGTCAGTGCTGGCACAGATCACCAGTGTTAAACATGCAAAGCTGACGGAGACATTTAAATCAAATGTGCCACAATATTGCATTCAATCGCTGCCCCTGTAAGGTTTTTGGGGGGTGGCGATTGGTTACTGTGACAGCCAGCCTGTCATTAAGGCCTGTCACTCAACCTGATCTCAAAGAGTTTGTCAGAGGCAGATACAGATGCAGTATATGGCAGAAGATATCAGGCAACCGAGGGTAAAAACATCTTGCATTCAGTCCTGGACTATACTCATCAGCCAGGTTACTTATGGAAACTTATGGTTTCTTTCTATGAACAGTTCTATTTCTTAATGGGGGGCTTCTGAAAGTGGTAATGGTTGTTTCTAAACTTAACAGAATTTCACTTACCTGTTCTCTAACTGGAGCGATCCCTTATAAGTGCTCTAGGTAGAAAGCTTGACTGTCAGTGAGCCAGCAGGTAACAGCTGAGTTGAACAATTTACTTCCTTAATGGAGAGAATGTCACTTGTGTGTACCAAAGTCTACTATGCAAATTAAATGAGCATACCGTTCCAATCACACATACAGCACAAATTGCCAATCAATTAAAGGTCACGATAAGGAGAAAACTGCTGTCTCAGTATCCAGCAGGGGTATTACCTCTATGATACTACACTATTAGTAAATGTGTGTACATAAAATATATATTATACACACCACAAACTTTACTAATATTTATGTAATAATAGAGCATAACACAAAAGTATTTATTAAATGTTAACACAAATCAAACATGCAAGTGTTTGAAAATTTTAATATTTAAATGTGTGGCATGCATGTTTATTCGGTGCCCTGTAATCTGATAAATAAAATCCATCGGGGCACATTTATTTACCTGTCTGCGCCAGTTTTGTGCCGTAGCTGGCGCATGTATTTATTTAGTGTTATGAAGCGTTTGCACCAGTGTTTGAGACACAAAACTTTGCAACTAAAGAGGCGTTTTGGTGCCGATTCGCACTGCGTGCCACATTTATGTTTAAAAGTTTGACAAAAATGTGTCTGTTAAACTGAGTGTACCAAAAAAAAAAATAAAAAAAAATACTAGAATACCCATTTTTACGATTACTCAATTTACATTTTACTGAAAATACTGAATATATTTTGATTATTAAAAAAAAAAAAACAAAAAGGAAGTGCTAACACGCATTAGTCTAGCAACTCCTGTACACCCTCCCGCCTCAAGTTTACTTTCTGCTGCCTTTTTCCCTGCAAACCCTGCCCAGTGCTCACAACCATTACTGTGTCTCCTCCTCCAGCTACCATTGGGGTGCAGGGCACCAGCATATGTGTCCCAAGCCAATCAGAGCTCACCTAAGGTTTAATTGCTCAGCCTTCTCTCTTTCCCACTGCTTGAGCAAAGGTCGCTAGTCTAGTCCTGAGGTACAGTGTCCTTATCCTTGGTGTTTGACCCATGGCATATTTCCTGACTGTAGTCCTGGTCTGTAGTCCCCAGCTTGTTTCTGACCGCTGCTCCTGACGGCCTTGACCCATTGTCTATCACCTCTCTAGCAGGCTTCAGGGGTTTTCATCCCCACCTCCAGTATTAGCAAGATCTGGCAATGTAACTATTTCTGGTTATATCTCCCTAGAAAACTGGGAGACTATGGGCATTTATCCCTCGGTTATTAGTCTTCCTACCAGTGTTCTTTCTAGGGTCCCCTCCAACTTTGTTCCATTTAAATTTGCTGTTAAAATTATTTTTATGAATGGAGTTGGGTTTCAAACATGCCTTAAAGGTGTTTTAAGAAGTTTTTAATTAGGTCTGTGATTAATAAAGGTTTTGGATTTGGTCTTTTTGGATCTCTTGTCCTCTTAAATTTCATAAGTGAAAATTGGTAGTGATAATAGTAAACTTTGTGTATATTTACTCTTAGCTTCCTTTACAGTGAACAGTGTATCTAAGAGCACCTATGAAGTCCATAGAAAAGGAGTGGAGGCTAGAAACTCTATACAGACCTGGATAGCCTTTAACTAGATAAATCAGCTAGAATTTATTTAAAATATAGGAAACAATGGAGTAGTTTAGTTAACCAAAAACCTGGTCAGATAGTGCTAAGGGATCATTTCATAATAGACCCAGAGGACATATCAATAGAATCAATAGCTGATCAGTGTATGTATATTTGCTGTGATACCTGTACAATGCAGTAGCTTTAGAGAAATGCTAATCACTCAGTCTGCTGACACCCGGGCTTTCTTGAAAAGGGACCACAATAGTGGCCAAAACACTCTAAAAAGGTAATGAATTGTTATGTTAACATTTGCAGCTAGACCGGTTTTCATCTGTGCTGGTCACCTATATGTTTTATTTTAGTAACTGAAACTTCAAAAAGAAATTTTGCGCACTTATTATTGCTGCTCCAAAGGCACCTGAACCTAAAATTAAGGCAATTTTCTGACTTGAATGAGAAAATAGTAATCTTTTAGGAATGGTGACTTAATGATTTAATAACACCCATATGTATCCAACTGCTAATTTCTCAAGAGACATGACTTCTCTATTTTTAGACTGTTAATACCCCTTTGGCACTTAATTGATGTCAGTGTTACAAAGTCACAAGCATTGTAGGCATCCAAAGTACAACTTCAAAGTGTGAGCATATTCTTCCCAACCAGCAAATCAAAGATATGATCAGCTTTGAAGCTATACTACTGGGATCTCCCTTGAGTGTCGCAGGAACCTTTAAGAGCAATGCACTGTGATATCACCAAAACTACACACTTGCTAGCACTACATTACCTCATATTAAAGTTTGTGCATTTCACATTAAACTGTATTTCACACAGTATAGACCCCTGCCACAGGGAAAACAGTTTTTTTCATTCTAGAAAGATAAAAGGGAAAAGGTAGGCAAGTACTCCATAATGTAGCCAGCTAACAGTATGCAACTATGACTCTCAATGAGTGGATTACAACTATGATTTTCATGTGTATTCCCACACTGCTGCCAACCTCCTCCAGGATTTAGGATTTGCCTCAATTGAACAAAGCACCAACTTAAAAAAAATAGGCTTGTCCCACAATGGATACACAATCTGATTGGTGGGAGTCCAACTGCTGGGACCCATATGTTTTGGAGGTAGTAGTATCCTCATCAGTATGGTGTGAGAACTTGTGCCAAATTAACACCACTAGGATACTATAAATTCTACATATCTCAGTGTCATGTAAAAAAATTATAATATGTTTGAGGACATGCACTGCTTCGACTCTAAACATAGAATTGATCAATTGCACAAATATCTAATAATATGCAAGATTCATTACACTTCAGACCATTGTTAACATGACACTCAGAGCTGTTGTGTATGACATCTCAAGTAGACAATGTTGCAACCAATGTTTAATTTGTTTTGAGATAACTGCATCTGTATGTGCAGAAATATTCTAGAAGAAATGCCTTTCATTCAGACCGTAAATGGAGTCTAAAAGGAAACAAAAATTACTTTGAAGCCCATGGTATGGAATCCATACACATAAATGGGTAAAATTCTTTGCACTACTTCTAGGTTTTGCTTACCATGATACCATAAAATTAATTCTGCAATGCTTCTGCTGTGCATAAATTGTACAGGTACGATAGATACTGAAGTTTTTCTTTATTCAAGCTTCCAACGCGGTCCCAACGCGTTTTGGACGCTGGGTGCGTCCTTAGTCATGGATAACATTACATGCTATTTAAATCATTGGTGAATGACATGTGACAGGCTGGGCACTCCCCCATAGGGGGTGGGGGGTATGTCATGATGAGAGCAACGTCTCCTAGGTTACTAAGGAAAACCTCCCAAGGGGAGTGTCCAGGTCCGTCACGTGAGCCCAGCGTTTCCATGGAAATCACATCACGTGGGTAAACATCAGGCTAAAGTGTCGCAGCGACTAAGGACGCGCACAGCGTCCGAAATGCGTTGGAACCGCGGAGCATTCATATGTCTTTTAATGAAGCTCGAATAAAGAAAAAGTTTTTAATCAACTCCTTGATCTGTGGGATTCGAGCTGGAACGTATTGTTTGCACTGTGTGATACCCTCAAAATGGAATGAGGATCCGTGTTCTCCCCTTACAAGGTAAAAAAAACACGTGGTTGGAGCTGAAGATTGCCTTAATTGGCGTGTGTTGTACTACTGCTAGGAATTCTTTTCCATTGGGACTGAAGAAGGTGGACTCCTAGTGGGCAGAGGAGATGTTAGGGAGAATGTATCTAAATTCCCTTTGGAGTGCCATGCTAGCTTATTGCCATTTCTCAAAAGTAAACTTAACAGCCAAGATATAACTGTCAGGGACTTTTTCACTATGAGTTTGTATGGATCACACCGTCTTTATTGGTTTTACAGACTCATTTTTATTGTTTGGTAGAGACTGCCCAAATTGAGATTCAATAAGCAAGATTCAATTATCTATGGCCAAAGTATATGGTACACACGGTCAGTGTTTCAGCACAAAAAATATTTCAAAGTGTTAGAGATCTAATTTACCCGTGTCTTCAATTCCCATAGTCCTCTGAAGCTTTCCTATTTTCACTTAGACTGTTTGCTATAGGAGTAAGCAAACAAGCTTCTTTGTAACAACCACTAGGAATTTACAACCAGGGTGTAACGTGATGGACCAAATGCCCAGAAGCTTTGAGAGACTTATAAAAGGTATCTTTTCTACTTCGTATGCTACTTCATATAATACATACAACACAGCCACATAACTGTGATATTTACTATGATATTTACTGACAAAATGGTTGTAGGTAAATCACCTTCAGAACACTTTAATATACCAGAATAGTACTCAATACTTCAAAATTCTTTCATTTTTAATTGTATATCTCTACCCAATCCCTATAGCTTAACAGTGTGACTTCCTCCTATCTAAGGAGATGTAAGGTACTTCTACTAGGTTGCTACTGCAGCCAGTAAGCACAATCAATTCCTAGAGAACAAAAGAAACCACACATGTGCCCATTACATGTGTATAAGAAATTATGCCCACCAAGATGCTCTGAGTGTACAGTTGACAGACATAAGTAAAACATGCATTTCATTTATCCTCAAATCCAACATTTTAAATGCTAGGAAATGCTAGATTAAAAATCATTCTTACTACACCTTAGTATCAAGGAACTATGGAAGAACACCACAAAGAATAAATATATTTGTGAAAATGTTCACGCCAAACAATGCAGTTACATTGCATCTACTAGCAATTGCAGGGAAAATAAGCAATAGTTAATTCCCATGAAGATCATATTTCTAGTAGACATTGATATGTACACAATACAATACAATCTTACAAGAACCTGCCATATTTAATTAAGTAGTAAAAATCATTAATGCTTGCAGGCTGGGATGTCAAGCTGCATTCCTGTGTGGCCGGAACAAAGGATGAATTACGGATACTTCAAGTCTTGTTAATGTGTCACAACCAGAAAACTATTCTCTGCATTTGCACAGGCCAAGAACGCACATCCGTAATATCTGCATTGTTTTAGGAATGCAGTCTGACATGTATGTTAAGGAGAGATTATTTTTGTTACTTATTATAGCATTTCCAGTTCCCTTCCAGCTGTAAGGAAACTGAATGAATTCACAACAAAACTGAATAACCTCACTGACTGGTTAGAAATATCAAACATCAGCATCTTACAAGCTTTACCATTAAGGTCTTAAGTGTTCTCCCACTCACCTTCATTTCTATATTCATTATTAATTATACATTTAACAAATAGGAAGAAGGATTTTCTCAACTATCCAGTGGGACAAGTTCTTATAAATAATACAAACAAAACCTGCATACACAGATGGATGTCTGGATACATGTATTGATAATGCTGTGCTAAAGGTTAATAAATATTAACCTTAATCCAGTAGAACACATATCTATTTGATGCTGGAGACCCTTTTCTTTAAATGTATAATTTTATAGGAAACACCCAAAATACTAGAATTAAGTGTGAGCAGGGAAGTGGGAGTGCAGTGCTTTTATGAGTGGGATAAGCATTTGGAATGGAGACCTTCCATCTGTATTTTAATGGGGATAATACAATAGACTAGTGCTGCCATGTATAAATCCATATGATACAGGAGCCAAGTGTTGCCACTGAAAAGGCTAGGGTGGCTGGACAAGAGATACATATTCTAGAGCAAGATGCACATAACTGTAGGACTCCTAAAAGCAACTTAAAATGAAATCTACCACCAGGATGAAGGATTGTAAACCAAGCACACTGACATACTGGTGTGTGACCCCTCTGGCAGGATCTGCCCTTCTTTTAGCTTATGTCCTGGGCTTTACAAAAAAAAAGGGTTTTAAATTATGAAACTGAGCCAGAGGGGACCCATAGGTGTTAATGGAGCCTGGAGCCCCTTGTGCTCATTTGCATAATTTATTAAGCATTTTTTCCTGAAAAACAAGGGCATAAGAAGCTTCAAGAAGAGCAGATCCTGCAAGAGGGCACACACACACCAGTATTCTTGGTTCACAATCCTTGATCCAAGTGGTAGATATCCTTTAAAGCGAATCTAGTCTTCCAACTCAGAAGTCTAATGTGTTTAGCCATGGGGATTAACAGTGTTTCTGGTCATTATGCGACTTTGATATTTATTTTCTAAAAGCTCTCTTGGCGCAAAGCTGTTGGATGGGAGTGTTGCTGAAGCCAGTCACTGCCTTCCTCCCCCCCACATATCCTATGTAATCCAACACCTACTACAGCTGCAGCAAGATGGCTACCAAGAGGGAATTCAGTCCAGATTTCAGAGAGAATAGAAGATTAGTCGGGAGGATGATAATTGCCAAAGTACATGTAGAAGGAAGCATTATTCTCTAGTAATATTTATTTCAAAGTTGCTTTTAGTCACTAAATTAGTCAACACTTAGTCACCTGAAATGTCTGTTTCATATATTACCTGTATTTATAAAAAACTAAAAAGAACAATATTGAGCACTCTGTAGTGTTCCCTTATTAGCCAAATCATAAAAAGGAACTTTTACTTTAAACATTAAAAGTTTAAACGTGTAGGCCACTTAACAAAAGTCAAATATGGAATATGTGTATAACCACAATCCTTACAAATCAATGTGCATCAAAAGTATAAAATGATTATACTTGCTTACCAGCTTGTGTCCTTATCAGCTGACATTTAATATTGCTGCCAGGCAATTGCTCCTGATCTTCGTTTAGGCTGTTTGCCACTGCATCAGATTACAGCCTTTCATGTTTTAACCTCACTTGGTCCCCTGATGAATGTGATCTATTACACAAGAAACTAATAGAGATAATTGTGGCTGGTGAGGGCTTCTTTTTTGCAGCCAGGGTAAGAATTGGGACAATGTCCTTGTGAGGGAAGGAGTTATTACACTGAGGTGATAGGGTCTGTTCTTAGAAGTGTTGTATATTCAGACATGTGACATTGCTTCCCATAGAGGAATTCCTACCCTTTCCCTAGCACAAAAGGGGTAAGATCCATCCTTTTATACATGCAAACCTGCACATTGATTTGTTAAGATTGTGGTTATACTTGCTTTGTGAAAAATATGGAATATGTGCGGGTTTGTCTTTTGTTATTTGGCCTACCCTTTAGTGTTTAAAAGTAAAAGTTATGTTTCATAATCTTGCTGTTTGTATATCACTCTTTGATATACTGACAGTGTTATAGTATTAGTCTTTTTGTGGATTTGTTCCCTTGTTAGCCTTCACGTAACTGAAATGGCAACTGAGTCTTAGCATTTCCTGTAGTCAAATAATTATTGTAAGTACTCTGATACCTATAGAAATTAAAGGTTAAATTGACAACTGGGTGCTACTTTGATGATGCTTAGTTATTTTAGTCAATTTATTCGTATATTTCCATTGGAAACAGTACACCGGACAGTTATAAGAAAAGCTGATTCAGAAATACTATTTCAAGAATAATACAATTATATACTTGGTTACAGGCAGGAGGGAGAGCGATTTAGATAATACAGATAGAAATAAACAAAATAACTTGTATCTCTGCCGGACGGTTTCACTGTACGCACCAGCGTGCGCCAGGTCCTCTCATGGGGAAGTGCCGATTGGGACGTGTCTCCTTGGTAGCGTCTTGCCGATATTGTGATCCGGATGGTAATGCGGTTTAGGCAGGCGCTCCGATGCGCGACTCATGATGCGGACTCGTCAAGTGGGGGGTGCGTCATGTAGGCGTTACCTTCTGTGCAGAGTATAAAGATGCGGAGAGAACACATCACATTACCTCCTGACAAAGTAGGAGTGTGTGAAACATGCATTGGGGTTCTGTGAATTCCCCTGCTGTGCCCTTTTACCTCAACGTGCCTACAAGTAACAATTGTAATAGGAGTTAGTTGACATTTACCAGGACTGGATGGTACCTCCAGATTGGTCTACAAACACATCAGTACTGGTTTACTCTGTTGGGCATTATTTAGCATGCATGGACATTGGTCTAGCCATTACTTTATCTATGCAGATAGGACACTGCAGTGGGAGAATTTTTTGTATTTTGCATAGCCCCAACTCCAACTGGGGTTGTTCCTTGTTGCTACCCCTAATTTTCTTTACTATTTGAGGTGAATTTTGATTTGTTTATTGTTATTGTAAGGATAACTTTTACACTAGACACCATTTGTTGTTTGTAATTTGGTATAGATAATAGTCTGTTCCTCGAGATGTGCAAGATCTGTACAACATTTTGGCTCAAGAAAGTTGGTCTAAAGAAGCTCATACATGTGACATAACATTAGAAATTGTCATTTTGTTATTTGTCATTCAATAGGATTCTTTTACAAGTCTGCTAGTTTAGTGCCGAGCTATATAGAAGTAGGGCAGTATTAATAAATGTGCATCTTACGCCTTTTGCTGGGCCTCACCAATACAAAAAATACCAAAGACAAAATGTCATTTAAGAAGCCTTGGGGGATATACACTAGACATAACACAGGGTGACATTTTGCCTGGGGTGAACCTTTAGTCAGTTTCAAAATCTTTGAGCTGACAGACATAAATTAAGTCTTATCCATTTTTACGACACCTAGTTAATCCCGTAGATCAACTGCACTATACAAAACTTTATTTTAATAAGAAAAAAAAAATTACTTAACAGTGGTTAAAAAAGTTTTCTTCCCAGAATGAAACAGCAGTGTGTACATCTGTCCTATTATTTCACCATTTTGTCCCATCATAATTAAAATCCTCATTACTGCATATAATCTGCTTCAAGCCTGTTAGCATTATTCTCGCAGGAGTTTAGTCTCAGCTGGAACTCTACAGCTAGTTAAAACTCCCCTCCATCCACACATTCAGTCATAATAATAGGTTCTGCTTCGGACATGATTACCATTCACGCTGAAGCAACTGGGTTTATTAGTGGGAGAAGCACTGAAACATTTACATTTCCTGCCAATGTAATCAATGTTTTGGCCGTTTGCTGATGAAAATTTACATTACCTGATTGGAAGGGAGATACTAAGGAGATGATAACCACAACCACAGTTCCAAAATATATAATACCCGGAAGCATAACAAGGCTTAGCATCAGATGGTCTCCTGAGGCAATATATTACTGTATGTTAAATAATAGTCACATATTTTCAGATAAATTATTAGTTCTTTTATTACACAAAGTATTGCTTGATGGTCTTATGGTAGATATAGGTCTCTAACAGAACAACTCAATGTCTTTGCTTACATTAGGCAGTAAAGTTGGCACTTTTAAGTATTCCTATCAAAGATAGAGGTGCTGCTAACTAGTTACTATCAAAAAAATGTTGGCATATAACAATGATCAAGTAATTCATTTGCCAATAAATGTCTTCACACAGCATATCACTGTGCCATGAGTGCACCACAAGAGTCCACCACTGAGGCCCAAGAAGAGCTGCTGCCCTCTAGCAGAACATCAGTGGACAACACAAGCACTGGAAATACAGCTGCTTCAACTGGGTGGAGACACTGGTAGACCAAAACCAACGGCAGGGTCCATCTTCTCCACAGACACAAAACAACAACACTTAACAAGAGTATTATTGTTCGTCATGTGAATCCAATCATGGCCTATGTGAGAAGTTCTAATGAATGTAATCCCATTAAGGTTGATTTCTTTCAAGTCAGTAAAAAAAAATTTACAAACTTTGGTGGAATATTCTATGTGTATGTTAGCAGTAAGACTGGAAATACCCCAAGATTAAGGCCTCTTTCACACTGTGCGAGAACGTTCCAACCATACAGTCCACAAGCTTGCTTTATCTTTTCCCGTATGTATGGCTAGGCACCATGCCTCGCTATGATGAGTGAAGGGTTAAGCAGGACTCATCCCTCCTTTCTCCAGCTTGCGGGTGTATGCTTGCCCAGGCTACGGCTCCTGCAAGCATACATTAGTGTGAAAGTGGCCGAATACTGGGTGCTTATAAATCATGTAAATACGGTGGCAGATTTATTATTATTATGCTGATCATTACGATTAGGGCTTTATATGGTTTAAAAGTATGACAACACTTCTAAAGCAATTGTTTTTAAGTTTCAAAAATTAATAGTGCAGCTGAAGTTTCTTGCAAAGTTTGTACCAAAAACTATTTTCCAAAGTAGTTCCCGATGCAGATTTACCCTCTCTGTACCATCTGCATCCTAGGATTAGGCAGGATGAGGCTGCTGCCAAAATAAACTAATAAAACATTATGTAAATTAGTTTCAGAGGCTACTGGGAGTGTGTAGTAGCCTCGGGGCCAAAGGCTACTCCATGCCCCTAGCAGCCACTTCATACCCCACCCCACTTATATGCTTGTAATTTACAGCTTGTAGCACGTCTCCAGCATCAATAGAGCTACTGCACAAGCGCAGTAGCTCCTGCCCCTCTGCCAGCAACACGCCTGCTAACCATGAGCACTGCGCATGCACAGTTGCTCACAATCGTCGGTTTGGGACATATGTAAGCTGGTGTGCATGCACAGTGCTCACGATCAGCAGGCATGTCTCCGGCAGAGGGAGTATGACATGGCAACTGGGGCAAGGAGCAGCCTTCAGCCACGGAGAGCTATGAGACTACTACACATCCCCAGTAGTCTAATTACCATAAAGTTTTAAAGATTATTTCAGCAGCTGCATCCCAGAATTAGGCAAAAACGGGATGCAGCTGCTGCAGGGAGGGGAAATCTGCATCTGCAACTACTTCAGAAAGTAGTTTCCCAATGGTAGATTTCCCTTGTTTCTGCTCTTCCTACCGAAGAGAGCAGTGTACCTGAAAGCATTCAGAAATCAGGTCCACCTCAGGCAGATAAGACGACTAACAATGAACTCTTTCCATAGACAGTGCTGAATTTCCAAGGGAAATATTCTCCAAGTTATTACACACTGAAGACATTTAGGACACTGGGGCACATTTCTTTAATAAATAATATGACAAAGTTTACTATCATCTGCAGTATTCATTTATACAATTTTGTCAAAAGTTTAGTTATGCTTTAAGATGTACTTAATAACACAGAGATGCAAGACTATGACATTTGACTGCAGCAATCCAGATACGATCTATACAGCTGAGTCATGTCTGACTTCAATGAATACACAGCCTAGGGCTGAGTTCACACCTCCTCTTCCACACCTTTTTTTGTATTCAATATACAGGAAGGTATCCATTATTTTACTTTTTTTAATTGCCCAAAGATCTGCCAAAGTGCGTAATTTTTCTATTGCATCACACCCAAGGTATTTTTTGGTAATGTGTAGCTTTACACCATTGTCCTAAAAAAATAAATAATAGGCAGCAGTTATTTGGGTAACATATGCAAATGAAAGGCACACTGGAAGGTTAGTGAATTTTTTTATTAAGATGCATAAAATACACTAATTTTAGAGCATCTTTCTCTGTCAGGCATTATACTGTTATTCCTTCTAGAAAATTAAAAACGGTGATAACTGGATCTGTTCCCTTAAAGGGGAATTCCCACAAAACAAGATTCTTAAAAATACTCAGCATAACAAAAGAACACATTGGGACACATTTACCTGCCTGGAGGAGTTGCCTGACCCCAATGCACTCTGCCGTGATTAACTAAGATCGTGCGCCCGTTATCCTGCATGTGTCGCCTCCCCGCTCAGGTCCGCCGGAGTTCACCTTCTTCCTGGTGCAAGTGCTTGATCTTGCAACACAATTTGAAAGTAAAATCCCGCGCTCAGTCCTAATCAATTGGATCGTGCGCCGGCCGACCCCCAATTTCTGTCGCATTGAAGCCAGGGCATTGCGCACCAATCCGAACGCATGCGATACAATCCACTATTAAATACCCTGTCACAAGCAGCGCAAATCCCGACAAACGACGGAAAATCCAGCGAAAGTGCGTCCCGCCGGACCTACGTAAATAAGCCCAATCTCTAATTCATCCTCATTAAAAACATACAGATACGAACGCACTCCTACGCATCATCAGATATAATTTCCAATCCTGTCTATATCAGTCCTGGTGTTACAATTGGTTGTCCCAGATCGACTAAAAATCTTCTCACTATGGTCGCGATTCTTCTCATGAATAACTTCTCTTGTCTGCACACTGCAGTGCTCCTTGGCCTCCTCCCCTCCTCCCCTGTCATTAACCCCCCTTCCTGTCCTTGCCAGCAGCCCTTTTTCATACTTTGCCACTCCCACATTCCAAAATCGTAACTTTTTTATTTTTCCATGTACAGAGCTGTGTATGCTTATTTTCTGTGTAACCAATTACACTTCAAAATGGTGGTATTATAATATTCCAGGCCGTGTACTGGAAGCAGGAAAAAAAAAAATTCCAAATGCAGTGAAATGGTAAAACGCCTTTGGGTGCCCGTAATTCTTGTCGGGCTTGGATTTTAACGGATTTCACTTGGGCGCTCCCAATGACATGGTCTAATGCAGTCTTGGGTCGGTACGATATGGGGATAACACACATTGTTAATAGTTTTTAACATGTTTTTCATGACATTTAAAAAAATTTAAAACCTACTCTACACAAACAAATTTTTGGGGGATTTTGTCGATCTTCTGGCCCTAATAACTTTTCACTACTTGGTGTATGG
Source organism: Engystomops pustulosus (assembly GCA_019512145.1). Classification (NCBI taxonomy): domain Eukaryota; kingdom Metazoa; phylum Chordata; class Amphibia; order Anura; family Leptodactylidae; genus Engystomops; species Engystomops pustulosus. The sequence goes on along the minus strand of CM033641.1, from coordinate 123,400,308 downwards.
AGTCTGTGGGTGGTGCCATTTTTTGATTACGTTTATCCAATGTTATCATTTAGAGGACTGTACAACCACTAATTGATCACTGTTATAGAATTAATTGCTTTTTTTACAATGGCAAATGGCAAAAAAGTGCCATTTTCCACTTCGGGCGCGATTTTCCGTTGCAGGGTTAAACTGGCAGTGACAAAACGTTATCAGAATTTTGATAGATCGGGCATTTTTGCGGACACGGTCATAACTAATGTGTTTTGATTTTTAACTGTTTATTTATATCAGCTCTAGGGAAAGGGGGGTGATTGAATTTTTAAGGTATTTTTTATTATAATTTTTTTTTTACTTTTTTTTTATATTACTATTTTTTTAGACTCCCTAGGTACTTTAACCCTAAGTTGTTCTCGTACGATCCATCAAATACTGTATCCTAATACTTACTGCTGCATTCTACATAATGGCAGTATATGTGTATTTTACTACTCAACTTCAATGTTCTGATAGCACATTGTAATGATGGGCTTAACCCAAGTAGCTTCGAGTCTTCTTGAGACCCGAAGCTACCATGGTGACTGGTCGCCCGCCTCCCACTGAACGTCACGGGGAGCGACGATCCTCAGAAGATGGCGGCTCCCATGTGCGGCCCACCGAGCCCTCTCCATGCACCGGGACCCTACACGTGACGTTACTATTTACGTCCACATGTCGGCAAGCATCAGTGTGCAGAGACTTACATAGTAGATCAGGTCGTTTATAGCAAGCTGACGGTGTGTGCTGTTAGGGTGATATGGCAGGGGTCAACTCTTTTATGTTTTAGGTGAGGGACTCAGAGCCTCTAGTTTGTCATCATGTTTGATATCATCTACTGATCTCTCATTACTCTTATTCTACGTGTCAGATACTAGTAGAGTTGTTCAGAAGTTAAATAAAAATGTGTACATAAAAAACCCCACACCCGATATCTAAGCCCTAATATCAGCAACAGCAATCTCATAGAACAGGGGAAATCATGAAGTGTTCATGCTAGAGAGTCCCATCCCACATTTTCACAATGACCTCACTATAGGAGCCAAACACAGCAACCAACTGAGTAAATTGTGCAAGTGTCAAACCCTTTAAAGTGTCTTCACATGGACTGATATTTTCACGAAATAAAATAAAGAATCTGTCTATTTTATATGCATCACACAATCCTGACAAAGACAGTTATAGGGGACACAAGGCTCACTGTTTCCACTGTGTCCTGAATGTCTTGTGTTATCGCTAACGTTTGTAGCTTACTATCATCGTAACAACCTCCAGAATTCACCGACTTTGATTTGTAATTCCGTGGATCGCCTCGGTCTATGTTACTGTATAGTAGACATAATGCCCCTATAACTGCCTTTGCCAGGCGTGTTACATCTCTAAATGAGGCAGTGAAAGCACAGCAATGTCGTATGATCCATTGAATACAGGGTACGTGTGCCAGCTGTTCACGTGTTCCCCTACCTGGCTCCATTCATGCTCGCTAGCTATAGTCTCATACATGGAAATGGAGAAGGTTATGAGATTACCTCCACTGTAGAAAAGTGTTTCTCATTGTATAACTCAACAAAACAAAACCGTAGATATATATTTTTACTAGACACATAGCAGCACTCCAACATAGGGTAGGTAAAAACTGATCTTGCAAACAACTAGGCGTTACACAAACAGAAAAATTAAAGTATTCTACCTTTGACAGAAAAATGACACACGCTGTATGACCCTATCCTAAAAGGCAATACTAACTTCCTGTATGGATAATTTAATATTTTTTTTAACTTAAGGACTTTTAAATTTTCCCTAATGCAGTTATCTCATCGTTTCAGGAAAATTATCCATTTGTGTTCAGAAACTGTGTACAGACTTCAATCAACAATCACAATGTAAACAAGAATCCTGATGTACCTGTTTTATTCCTTAACTATTATACATTGTTGTGTACTACGTTTATTTTGTTGGAACAACTGCATTTGCATAGGGGTTGTGTTTATAGAACATTGTTAAATTAGCTGAAATCTTCCTCTGACTCTCCCAGGAATGCAATGTCTTGTGATATTGATTTTTAAGTGACCACGTGTGAGAAAGTCCAGTCTTGTCGAGAATTACATCATAAAGAATCAAAGTTCCTCTTTTTATCTTCCACTACTGGAGCATATTCCATGAACGTTCCAAGCGCCATAGCACACCTGAAAGCGATAGGGACCCGATGTTGGGGCAAACAGAGGGATCTCTTGAAGTAGAGCAAGCCAGTACGCTCCTCATTCTAGAATGTTCCAACCTAACAAGTCACTTTGTAGACCTCCATATTATTTAAGACCGGGCGTCTGGGATGAAATACTACATCAGCTACTAGTACTTCACAGTACTATCGCTGCAAAAACAATAGCGCAGCGCGGGATCCATAAAACAGCTGTGTAGTGCTGTTTCCTATGTAATGAAGAGGAAGCAGTGCGTCTTCCTTCTTTCTCCGCCACAGAACCTTGACGAGGCATACATGCATTATCAAATATGCCCTTGTCAAATTATATAACACAGCTTCACTGACGTAGTACAAAATACCGCGACACTAGTGCACTGGTACAAGAATATATGGTGGTGGAGATTGAATCTATTTTGCGTTGTTATTAAACTCTACAAAAATGTTATCCTATGAAACAATCCCTTTCTAAAAAACTCAGTTTCTTAGAAACTATTTTTATAGCTTTATTCCTCAAGTCTCAGCAACCCTTTTTTTCTTACCAATTCAACAACTTCCTTTGGGCTGACATATAGGTGAAACAATATTACCACATTACACATCAACCACATCGCCTGAAAGATCCCAAAATATAACTACTGCATTCACTGATACATGGACAATACATGGAAATAATTTAGAGGGATAAAGCTCATATGAACAAGATAATAATATTGAATGTAATCAGTTTTTTTAAATAATGAAGTTGTGACATTTAGGGACTTGCTATTATCTAGACTGAAATGAAAGTAGCACCATATAGTAACAAAAACTACCAATGCTAATAAAGGGGAAACGTGGGCGCCACGAAGTGGGCTAACTTGAGAACAATCCTTTCCCGCGCCTGCACACTGGCTGAACTGTCAACGGCAATAGCGCAATTCTATTCCAGGCCCTGGCGGGGACTGAAGCACCAGCGTGTGATAAATCTCACCACTGTTTTTCTCATCACCGAAAATACATATTTTGGAGAGTATTGGAGAATAGTTTTCTCATGTCAAACTATGTATTAACTGCAAACACTAAAGAATGTGTGTATAGTAACAGCACACCATCATTTGAAGACCATGATCTCTACCAGTAATTTATGAAGCGGAATTGAAATCTAAATTCTAATAATATAGCCTATGGACTGCTGTCAATTGGAAAGATAAATAATCATCATCCAGGCATAATCCACTGACAGTGGGAGGTAGAGACAAAAAAAATTCGTTTTTATTGTAGATTAAAAGCCCATTATGCAACAACATCTACGCATATAACTGACTGTCAGATGCCAAATTGGTCCAGCCACAGGTAACTCTCCTCTCTCAGCATATACATGGCTAGTATTTTTTACAGGTTGTTTCTGAATGATTGCTTTTGCTAATAAACACACACTTTAGGTCATTTTTAATATAGAAGAGTATATAAAGTTAATACAAATCAGTATAACCCCTTACCACCGTGGTGACGTATAGTATGTCCACATGATAGGGATTTTTATGCGGCCCCAATAGCCCTCGTTGACTTTGTAAGGTGAATCCTAATTAACCCGTCATGGTTGGTCCTAGTACTAGGACTTGACATAAAACCCAAGACACGTCAGTCCTTAGTGTATTAAGATCTTCTCTCTTCTCCTCCTCCTTCTCCCCGTTTAATATCTCCCAATGCATAATATCACAGACAATGAAGAGTCCATCAAAAGAGGCGTGAATGTATACTGCAAAGCTATTGGTCATCCAGCACATTGTACCAAAGTTATTGTGCTCAGTTCTCAGTGAACGTGTACACATAATTTGTTATACAATTTGCTGGAGAAGAGATAAGTTGATCCAGAATCATAATCATTGTAACTTCAAAACTAATTTCACACACATTTTGAAAACTGCAGATGAGGGTTGCAGATTATATTGTATGGTGTCGCCTGTGAGGTGAGTATCAACTCAGGATATATTTTAGTAGTCCGAATCCCTGCAGGATCGACTACCTACAATATATCCTGAGTTGATACTCACCTCACAGGCGACACCATACCATAATCTGCAACCCTCATCTGGCATTTTAAAATGTGTGTGAATTTAGTTTATTACAGATTTTACTTAATTATTAAAAGTTAAGTTTTAGTCTGACCGAGAAGCATCTCTCTTCTTAGGGCATACATAGTTTTAGTAAGGGTTACAGGAAAGCCTTGGCAGTCCCTAAATGGCTACCCCTCGGTTTAATTCAGAATTAATATTGAACTAACGTGAAGGACGACTGGCCTCTCATTAAAAGTCAAAGGGAATTATCTGATAGGCGAGCACACATTACATAAAAGAAGTTTGAACTGGACATGTGCTTTGACCCCCAACGTGACTCCTTGGGCTAATTCTTAAAACATGGCGGACGGTCCTTATTTTTGTTGGTATTTTCTTAATTCAAGATGCCATCCGAACCAGTGGCAATTCCTTAACACACACACAGTTGTGGCGATTTGCCATTGTAATAGATAACGTGTAAAATCCCGTAAAGTGTAGTATAGCAGTATAAGGGTAGGAAATAGACAACCTAGTTTTAATGTACCTAGGGGGTAATGCAAAAAAAGTAAAAAATAACTAAAAAATTCAAAGCACCCTTTCTCATAAAATGGATTTAAATAAATGTAAAATCAATAAACATGGTAATTATTGCCGCATCCAAAATGTCAGATGTATCAAACTAAATGAAGCTTTACCAGCGTTTAACCCGTAACGAAAACTAGTGCCCCAAAAGTGAAAGTGCACTTTTTTTGAAAAATAAAAAGTTAAATAAAAATTGATCAAAGGCTGTACAGTCTTTTAATGAACTACATTAAAAATGTCATTGTAAGTCACAAAAGTCGTTACCACCCACCGCCCAGCTCTGTACACCCGAGTCATGAAAAAGTTATATAAAAATCAAAAGCGGCAGAAGATGGGCGAAATGTAGAGTTTTTTGTACAGAGGTTTTTAAAAATTTTTTTGGAAATGTAGGAAAACATATAAAACTTGAGTGAAAATGAAAAATCGCCTGGTCCTTGATGGAATACAATTAAATATTGCAATGCATTATCACATTCCCTAATTCTGGAGACGCGGATTTTATCCTGCAATGCCAGGCAGTGCCCCAATAATTTTTAATTTGCAGGTTTAACAGTCAAGCGCAGGAGCATGGCCAGATCTCCATGCCCTCTCCTTGGTAAATGTGGGAATTTGGGAAGATTGCCACCATACTAGGAAGACTGGGGAGGGGAGCCATTCATCTATTTGGTGCAGGGTCCGTGTTATTGCGTCACAAATTGTGCGATTGATAGGATCATCAAGCAAAGGCCAAAAATGTCTGAACTAACTCCCACATTCATAAGGTTGAATTAGAACTCAGTAAGAACCAACTTTTTTTTTTGCAGCTTTTAGAGGGTGCGCCAAACAAGATTGTCAGTAACTATAATCGCAGAAAAAGTGTTAGGATTTCACAGCTGCACCCCAATAAAGCAGTAAGTGTCAAGCAAAACACAAATTTATTGGGTTAAGATACAAAATACATAATTGTTGCGGCAACACTCCCTAAATAAGGCAGCAATCTGGTGTGGCCTAGGGAATAAACAAAACTATCAGAAAGTAAAGGTAGTAAAAGGTATTTTAGGAGGGAGCACATGGGGGCACATGATGTGGCAGGTTGGGTGGTGGGTTAAGTAATTATGCCCAACTTTTCTAAAACCCAACAAACGTGAGTTTTGAGGAGTTGTCTCTGTTAGGTAGGGGATGTCTAATGGACCCCCCATGAGGACTAAACATGAAACAAATAGCAAAAAAATCAATACATATAATCACCACAGATTTCTGATTTAAACTATATCATCAGCATGGGTCTAGATGGAAGGCAAGAGGTAATCAGTATTACATGAACAGGTTAGTTCTCAAGATAAAGCCTCTTTCAGCTGCATTCATGTTGACATAAATCATATTTAACATCATATGTCATTACCGGAAACAGTGTACAGCAATCCATGTCATAAAGCAGGAGGCAGTGGGTGAACACATCCCAGGCTGCGATCTTCGTCCACTTACCTCTTCGCCTGAGCTCATCGGTGAGTTGTCCATACACATCCCTGTCACTGTTGAATCGCTATCCGGGGAGTGGTCAGACGCCATGTATCCTTTGCCTGCTGCTATGGAGCGTTGCCTGGTTCGCCGGCAAACTTTCCTTTTTCTGTCCTGCTAACTATAAGATGAAACAGCTGCGCACGTGCGAGAGTAAGAAACACGCCCTGAGCCACTACAATGAGCAAACCTGCCAAGCATGAGGAGGGAGCACAGGCGGCGCCAATGGACCAGTGACGAGCGGCGTGTACTGTGGCCCGCTCCCAGCCTCAGCTTGCCACCGGGAAAGGTCCTGCTGCCGCACCAGCGTACACCTCCTGGACACATAGTAAAAACTACACAGCCCAAATTAACGTGATGTAGCCAATCATCATTTATACGCTGTCTGTGGTTAAGTACAACAAAGATTTCCTATCCTAAATGTGTTCTTTCAACCTCTTTGCAGCATTGATGCTTACTTTGTGAACAATTTTTTTTAGAGTTACATGGGCCAACCAATTTTCAGGATGGTAAACTGTCCTACAATGCATCCAAATTCCCTCCAACATGAAAACGATACTGAATCACATTTTAAGGGGTTTGCCATGAAAAGAAATATTCAAATTTCAAATCAATCCCTAAGTGATCATGTTAACCCCCTACTTTACAATTTGACCTTTTATTGCTGTTTTATGCTCCTATAACTACTCCGGGTAAAATACCAAAAACAAAAACACTGCTGACACACTCCTCCCTGTAGTGCGATGAAGTGCGTGTGCTGAAAATGTGGCGTAAATTATCAGGGTATCAGTGAATTAAGGGATTGTTTTGTTTATCCAGAGTATATTTAATATCTTGTCTAGGTATATAGACTCACTTAATTATGGATATTATTATTAGCTGATGTTTAGATGCGTTAATGACATGTTGCGGTTGTGCTACCTGTTATTTTATAGGGGATCTTGTTATGCTATGTTATTTATTGCGGGGAGATGCTATGCCATATTTTAACCCAACCAGTCTTTGCATACAATGCTACAAGCCATGATTGAATTTTAACCTACCGACTTGCTGTGTACAAGGTATGATCCACATCCTGTGCATCCCATTCCCCATCGGACTGGTGATCCGTTCCTTAAAGAGGACCTATACCAAGAAATTCAGTACCTAGGAGCTGCTTACTAAGTGATAAGTTGCTAAAAACAACCGTTCCGAACGTTACTACACTGCGGGGCGGCGGAGTACAATGTAAACCGACAGCTCTCAAAGTGTCCCATGTATTCCTGAGGGGGCAGAATTGTGCGAGGGTTTAGGGGCGGTGACTGTCGCACGTCATTTGGCCTATGGAGCAAGCGGGCGCCCTAATGGCCCCCTAATGTTACGTCGGACAGCTTTGAGAGAGGTCTCATTGGGTTACATTGTAACGCCACTGCAGTGTTCATGTAAACTCGCCGGCGCTGTCTCTTCCCTGTACTGCCCCCGCTCAAGGCTCCATAGGTGCGGTGACTGCTCGTTTCATGTGGCATTCAACGCCCGCTAAACCCGCCCGCAATCCTGCTTGCGTCCTGACCCCGCTGGAAATACAGCTGCTTCAACTGGGTGGAGACACTGGTAGACCAAAGCCAAACGGCAGGGTCCATCTTCTTCACAGACACAAAACAACACTTAACAAGAGTATTATTGTTGGTCATGTGAATCCAATCATGGCCTATGTGGAGAACTTCTAATGAATGTAATCCCATTAAGGTTGATTTCTTTCAAGTCAGTAAAAAATGTACAAACTTTGGTGGCATATTCTATCTATATGTTAGCAGTAAGACTGGAAATACCCCAAGATTAAGGACTCTTTCACACTGTGCGAGACCGATTTCCAGACGTACAGTCCACAAGCTTGCTTTATCTTTTCCCGTATGTATGGCTAGGCACCATGCCTCGCTATGATGAGTGGAGGGTTAATCAGGACTCATCCCTCCTTTCTCCAGCTTGCGGCTGTATGCTTGCCCAGGCTACGGCTCCTGCAAGCATACATTAGTGTGAAAGAGGCCGAATACTGGGTGCTTATAAATCATGTAAATACGGTGGCAGATTTATTATTATGCTGATCATTACGATTAGGGCTTTATATGGTTTAAAAGTGTGACAACACTTCTAAAGCAATTTTTTTTAAGTTTCAAAAATTAATAGTGCAGTTGATAGGTATATGAAGTTTCTTGCAAAGTTTGTACCAAAAACTATTTTCCAAAGTAGTTCCCGGTGCAGATTTACCCTCTGTAACATCTGCATCCTAGAATTAGGCAAAAACAGGATGAGGCTGCTGCCAAAATAAACTAATAAAGCATTATGTAAATTAGTTTCAGAGGCTACTGGGAGTGTGTAGTAGCCTCGGGGCCAAAGGCTACTCCATGCCCCTAGCAGCCACTTCATACCCCACTTATATGCTTGTAATTTACAACTTGTAGCATGTCTCCAGCATCTCCTGTAGCTCCTGCCCCTCTGCCAGCAACACGCCTGCTAACCATGAGCACTGCGCATGCACAGCTGCTCACAATCGTCGGTTTGCGATGCGTGTTACCAGGACACATATGTGAGCTGCTGTGCATGCACAGTGCTCACGATCAGCAGGCATGTCTCCGGCAGAGTGAGTATGACATGGCAACTGGGGCATGGAGCAGCCTTCAGCCATGGAGAGCTACGAGACTACTACACATCCCCAGTAGTCTAATTACCAAAAAGTTTTAAAGATTATTTCAGTAGCTGCATCCCAGAATTAGGCAAAAACGGGATGCAGCTGCTGCAGGGAGGGGAAATCTGCATCTGCAACTACTTCAGTTTCCCAATGGTAGATTTCCCTTGTTTCTGCTCTTCCTACCGAAGAGAGAAGTGTACCTGAAAGCATTCAGAAATCTTGTCCACCTCAGGCAGATAAGACGACTAACAATGAACTCTTTCCCTTGGAAATTCAGCACTAAGTTATTAAACACCGAAGACACTTAGGACACTGGGGCATATTTCTTTAATAAATAATATTAACAAGTTTACATCTGCAGTATTCTTTTATAAAACAATTTTGATTTTTGCGTCAAAATTTAGTTATTCCTTTAGCTTTAAGATGTACTTAATAACAACAGAGAAGAGGGCAAGACTCGACAGTTGACTGCAGCAATCCAAGGATCTATCATATCTGACTTCAATGAATCCAGCTTAGAGCAGAGTTCACACCCACACCTCCCTCTCCAACACTTTTTTTTGTATTCAATTACAGTAAATGGTTCCATTATTTTAACTTTTTTTTTTACTTTTTTTTATTTCCCAAGATCTGCAAAGTGTGTACTTTTTCTATATGCATCACACCCAAGGTATTTTTCTTTTTTGGTAATGTTTAGCTTTACCCATTGTCCTAAAAAATAAATAATAGGCAGGCAGTTAATTTGGGTACCATAATCAAATGAAGGCACACTGAAGGTTAGTGAATTTTTTTTTTCATTAAGATGCAATAAAATCAAATACACTAATTTTAAGAGCATCTTGCTCTGTCAGGCATTCTCTGTTATTCCGTCTAAACATTAAACGGTGATACTGGACTCTGTTCCCTTAAGGTTAAATTCCCACAAACAAGATTCTTAAAAATAATCAGCAATCACAAAAGACACATGGGCACATGTACATTTACCTGCTGGAGGAGTTTCCTGACCCCAATGCACTCTGCCGTGAATTACTACGTACGTGCTCCCGTTTCCTGCCTGTGGTCGCCTCCCCGCTCAGGTCCGCCGGAGTTCACACCTTCTTCCTGGTGCCAAGTGCTTGATCTTGCAACACAATTTGAAAGTAAAATCCCGACGCTCATTCCTAATCAATTGGATCGTGCGCCGGCCCGACCCCCAATTTCTGTCGCATGAGCCAGGGCATTTGCGCACAATCCGACGCATGCGATACAATCCACACATTTAAATACCCTGTCAACACGCAGCGCAAATCCCGAAACGACGGAAATGCCAGCGAAAGTGCGTCCCGCCGGACCCCTACAGTAAATAAGCCCCAATCTCTAATTCAATATCACTCATTAAAAACACTACACAGCACTACGACACAGCACACTCCTACAGCATTTCATCCAATATAATTCAATTCCCTGTCTCTATCAGTCCTGGTGTTTACAATTGGTTGTCCACAGATCGACTAAAAATCTTCTCACTATGGTCGCGGATTCTTCTCATGAATAACTTCTCTTGTCTGCACACTGCAAGTGCTCCTCCTGCCTCCTGCCCCTCCTCCCCTTCATTAACAACCAACCCCTTCCTGTCCTCTCTGCCTTGCAGCCCTTTTTCAACATATTGCCCACTCCCACATTCCAAAATCGTAACTTTTTTATTTTTCCATGTACAGAGCTGTGTATGCTTATTTTCTGTGTAACCAATTACACTTCAAAATGGTGGTATTATAATATTCCAGGCCGTGTACTGGAAGCAGGAAAAAAAAAAATTCCAAATGCAGTGAAATGGTAAAACGCCTTTGGGTGCCCGTAATTCTTGTCGGGCTTGGATTTTAACGGATTTCACTTGGGCGCTCCCAATGACATGGTCTAATGCAGTCTTGGGTCGGTACGATATGGGGATAACACACATTGTTAATAGTTTTTAACATGTTTTTCATGACATTTAAAAAAATTTAAAACCTACTCTACACAAACAAATTTTTGGGGGATTTTGGTCGTCATCTTCCTGGTGCCTAATAACGTTTGTCATTACTATTGGTGTCAGGATCTGTGGGTGGTGCCATTTTTTTGATTACGGGTTGTACCAATGTTATCATTCTTAGGACTGTACAACCTAATTGATACTTTATAGATTTTTATTCTTTGTTTACAATGAATGGCAAAAAAGTGCGCATTTCACTTCTGGGGCGCGTTTTCCGTTGAGGGTTAAACTGGCCAGTGACAAAACGTTATCAGATTTTGATAGATGCGGGCATTCTTTCGGACACGGCTACATCCTAATGTGTTTTGATTTTTAGACTGTTTATTCATAATCAGCTCTAGGGAAATCGGGGGGTAGATCTGAACTTTTTAAGCGTATTGTTATTTATAAGTTTTTTACTTTTTTTTTAATTATTACAATTTTTTAGACTCCGCTAAGGGTACTTTAACCCCAAGTTGTGTCTCGTACGTCCATCAATACTGTATCTAATCTTCTGCCATTCTACATTATGGCAGTATATGTGTATTTCTACTACTCATACTTCAATGTTCTGATAGCACTTGTAATGATGGGCTTAACCCAAGTGCTTCGAGCTTCTGTGAGACCCGAAGCTACCATGGTGACTGGTCGCCCGCCTCCCACTGAACGTCACGGGGAGCGACGATCCTCAGAAAGATGGCGGCTCCCATGTGCGGCCCACGAGCCCTCTCCATGCACCGGGACCCGACACGTGACGTACTATTACGTCACATGTCGGCAAGCAGCAGTGTGCAGAGACTTACCATAGATAGATAAGGTCTTTATAGCAGAGCTGACTGTGTGTGTTTAGGTGAGATGGCAGGGCCAACTCTTTTATTTATTAGGTGAGGGACCAGAGCTCAGTGTGTCATCATGTTTTATATTCATCTACTGATCTCTCATTACTCTTATTCTAAGTGTCAGATACTAGTAGAGTGTTCAGAAGTTAAATAAAAATGTGTACATAAACCCCACACCCTGATAATCTAAGCCCTAATATCAGCACACAGCATCTCATAGAACAGGGGAATCATGAAGTGTCTGCTTAGAGAGTCCCCATCCACATTTTACAATGACCTTCACTTATAGGAGCCAAAACAGCAAACCAACTGAGTAAAATTGTGCAAACCCATTTAAGTGTCTTCAAATGGACTGATAATTTTCACGAAATAAAATAAAGAATCTTTCTATTTTATATGCATCATACAAGCCTGACAAAGAAAGTTATAGGGGACACAAGGCTCATGTCCACTGTGTACCTGAATGTACTTGTGTGTATCGCTACGTTTGTAGCTTACTCAGCGTAAAACTACAGGAAGCTACAGACTTGATATTGTAATATTCGTGGGATCCACTCAGGTCTATGTCTACTGTATAGTAGACATAACTGCCCCCTATAACTGCCTTTGCCAGGCGTGTTAGCTCATAAATGAGGCAGTGGAAAGCACAGCAATGTGTATGATCCCATTGAAATACAAGGGGACGTGTGCCAGCTGTTCACGTGTTCCCCTACCTGGCTCCATTCATGCTGCTAGCATAGTCTCATCAGTGGAAATGGAGAAGGGTTGAGAGGATTCCTCCCACTTAAGAAAAGTGTTTTCATTGTATAACATCAACAAAACAAAATACGTATATATATTTTTACATAGACAAATAGCAGCACTCCAAACATAGGGTAATGTAAAAAAACTGATCTTGCAAAACAACTAGCGTTACAAAACAGAAAAATACTGGGAAGCGGGAAAAAAATTCCAAATGCAGTGAAATTGGTAAAAAAAAACGCATTTGTGCCGTATTCTTGTGGGCTTGGATTTTACAGATTTCACTGTGCGCCCCAAACGACATGACTACTTTATTCTTTGGGTCGGTGCGATTACGGGGTACCAAATTTGTATAGGTTTTATAATGTTTTCATACATTTAAATAAAATTAAAACCTCCTGTACACATTTTTTTGGGGGATTTTGCCGTCTTTTGGCGCTAATAACTTTTATATACTTTGGTGTATGGAGCTGTGGGTGGTGCCGTTTTTTGCGGATTTTGATATTTTGATGACGTTTACAATGTTATAATTTTTAGGACTTTACGACCTTTTGATCACTTTTTATAGATTTTTTTTTTAAATGGGCGCGATTTTCTTTTACAGGGTTAAACGCAGTGAAAAACCGTTATCATATTTTGATAGATGGGGCATTTTCGGACGCGGCGATACCTAATATGTTTATGATTTTTACTGTTTATTTATATTTATATCAGTTCTAATGAAAGGGGGGTGATTTTAATTTTTAGGTTTTTTATTATATATTTTTTTTTAAACTTTTTTTTATTTTTACTATTTTTCAGACTCCCTAGGGTACTTTAACCCTAGGTTGTCTGATCGATCCTATCATATACTGCCACACCACAGTATGGCAGTATATGGGGATTTTACTCCTCATTCATTACAATGTGCTGATAGCAAATTGTAATGAATGGGTTAACCCGAAGTAGCTTCGGGTCTTCGTGAGACCCGAAGCTACCATGGTGACGGGTCGCCGCTCCCCGACGACATCACGGGGAGCGACGATCCTCAGAAAGATGGCGGCTCTTATGCGTCGCCATCTTTTTGAAGCCGCTGGCACCTTTGCCGGTGGCGATCAGCAGGAAAACACCCGCGATCAGTGCCGGCATCGATCGCAAGTGTTACCGGTAAGCCTTTGCTGCAATATGCAGCAAAGACTTGCCAGCTATGGAGAGGGCTCGGCCTGGTCTCCATGCACCGGGACCCGACACGTGACGTACTATTACGTCACATGTCGGTAAGGGGTTAAAAGACCAGCTCAGACACCACTTACTGCCGGCAAGCAGCAGTGTGCAGAGACTTACCACAGATAGATAAGGTCTTTATAGCAGAGCTGACTGTGTGTGTTTAGGTGAGATGGCAGGGCCAACTCTTATTTATTAGGTGAGGGACCAGAGCTCAGTGTGTCATCATGTTTTATATTCATCTAATGATCCTGATCTCTCATTACTCTTATTCTAAGTGTCAGATACTAGTAGAGTGTTCAGAAGTTAAAGGGGTATTCCGGGAATCAGCATAATTCATATACAAGTGGGCACTTAGAATATAAGCTAATATGTAATTAGTTGTTATTTAAAATTTTGCTCCCCTTAGCAGAAAATGCTGGTGACAGACTGTAATGAAGAATTAAAATGCTACCGGCCCTTTAATCAGTCCATTACTTTCCTCCGCGCGGTCCGTTGCAGAAAAGAAGATGGCTGCTGGTCACATGTCCACATCACATGTCCTGTACCTGCCTGGGCAGGGTCATGTGATCACCACTACGTTTGGCTGTAGTCGGTTGGTTGCAGTGCATCCAGTATGGCCAGTGTTGTGGCGATGGCAGTTACACATTATTACTATGGTAAAAGAGCAAGAAAACAGTCAGATCATCACTGGGAGCAGAGCACAAGAGGGAGGAGGAGTTCCTGAGAACTAAAGGATCATGGAACTTGTAGTTTCCAGCGGAGGCCATCTTAGTGATAACTCCACCTACTTTAGAGAGGCCATAAATTTTGTAAATCATAAAATCAAATTATTTAAGCTCTGTTTTGTGACTAATGACATCGAGTATTGTTATATTCATTTATGTATATCATCAAGGGTTTTTGTGTCAGACGTTCATATTCCTGGAATACCCCTTTAAATAAAAATGTGTACATAAACCCCACACCCTGATAAGCTAAGCCCTAATATCAGCACACAGCATCTCATAGCACAGGGGAATCATGAAGTGTCTGCTTAGAGAGTCCCCGTCCACATTTTACAATGACTTTCACTTATAGGAGCCAAAACAGCAAAACAACTGAGTAAAATTGTGCAAACCCATTTAAGTGTCTTCAATTTTCACGAAATAAAATAAAGAATCTTTCTATTTTATATGCATCATACAAGCCTGACAAAGAGTTATAGGGGACACAAGGCTCATGTCCACTGTGTACCTGAATGTACTTGTGTGTATCGCTACGTTTGTAGCTTACTCAGTGTAAAGCTACAGGAAGCTACAGACTTGCAGTGATATTCGTGGGATGCACTCAGGTATACAGTCGACATAACTGCCCCCTATAACTGCCTTTGCCAGGCGTGTTAGCTCATAAATGAGGCAGTGGAAAGCACAGCAATGTGTACGATCCCATTGAAATACAAGGGGACATGTGCCAGCTGTTCGCGTGCTCCCCTACCTGGCTCCATTCATGCTGCTAGCATAGTTTCATCAGTGGAAATGGAGAACGGTTGAGAGGATTCCTCCCACTTGAGAAAAGTGTTTTCATTGTATAACATCAACAAAAACAAAATACGGTATGTGTATATATATTTTTACATAGACAAATAGCAGCACTCCAAACATAGGGTAATGTAAAAAAAAAAAAACTGATCTTGCAAAACAACTAGCGTTACAAAACAGAAAAATTAAAAATATTCTAACTTGACAGAAAAATGACTACATCCTGTATGACAGATCCTAAAAGGCATACTAAATTCTGTATTTATAATTTAATATTTTTTTTTAAACTTAAAGGAGCTTTTAAATTTTTCCCTAATGCAGTTATATACAGTCAGTTCAGTAAAATTATCCATTTGTGTCAGAAAACTGTGTACAGACTTCAACAATCACAATGTAAAAAGAAGCCTGATGTACCTGTTTTATTCCTTAACATATTATACCTTGTTGTGTATTCTAAGCTCTATTTTGATAACTGCAGTTGCATAGGGGTTGTGTGTAGTAGAACATTGTTAAATTATCTGAAATCTTCCTCTGACTCTCCCAGGAATGCAATGTCTATGTGATATAATTTTAAGTGACCACTTAGAGAAAGTCCAGTCTTGCGATGAATTATGCATAAAGAATCAAGTTCATCTTTTTAATCTTCCACTACTGGAGCATATTACATGAACCATCCCAAGCGGCCATAGCACCTGAAAGCGATAGGGACCGATGTTGGGCAACAGAGGAAGATCTCTTGAAGTAAGCAAGCAGTAAACGTCTCATTCCTAGAAGGTTCACAGCCTTTAGCAAAGTCACTTTGAGACCTCATTTAGATGGGCGTTGGGATGACGTACATCAGGCTACTAGTACTTCACAGTACTATCGCTGCAAAACAGATAGAGCAGGCGTTATCCATAAAACAGCTGTGTAGTGCTGTTTCCTATGTAAGGGAAGAGGAGAGCAGTGCTCTTCCTTCTTTCTCCGCCACAGACCTGACGAGCATACATGCATTACAAATATAGCCCTTGTCAAAATTAATAAACAGCTTCACTGACAGACAAAATACCCACCTAGGCACTTGGTATCAGAATATGGGTGGTGGAGATTGAACTATTTTGCGTTTTAATTAAACTCTAAAAAATGTTATCTATGAAACAATCCTTCTAAAGAAACTCATTCTTTAGAAACTATTTTTATAGCTTTATTCTCAGCACACTTTTTTTCTTACCAAATTCAACAACTCATATATGGGCTGACATATAGGTGAACAATATTACCATCAATTCACACATCAACCACAATCGCCTGAAAGAGCCCAAAATATAACTAACTGCATTCAACTGATACATGGACAAATACATGGAAATAATTTAGAGAGGATAAAGCTCATATGACAAGAGAAGAATATTGAATGTAATCAGGTTTTTAAATAATGAAGTTGTGACATTTAGGGACTTGCTATTATCTAGACTGAAATTGAAAGTAGCACCATATAGTAACAAAAACTACCAATGCTAATAAAGGGGACGTGGGCAGCCACGAAGTGGGCTAACTTGAGACAATCCTTTCCCGCGCCTGCACACAGGGCTGAACTGTCAACAGCAATAGCGCAATTCTATTCCAGGCCCTGGCGGGGACTGAAGCACCAGCGTGTGATAAATCTCAACCACTGTTTTTCTAAATCACCGAAATACATATTTTGAGAGTATTGGAGATATAGTTTTCTCGTGTCAAACTATGTATTAACTGCAAACAACTAAAAGAAATGTGTGTATAGTAACAGCACACCACATACTGAGACACATGAGTCTCTACCAGTAAGGTTATGAGAGCGGAATTGAAATCTAAGGTCTAATAATATAGCCTATAGACTGCTGTAAATTGAAAGATAAATAAATCATCCAGCATAATCCACTGACAGTGGGAGGTAGAGACAAAAATTCTTCTTTATTGTAGATTAAAAGCCATTATGCAACAACATCTACCATAGTAACTGTCAATGCCAAATGGTCCAGCCACAGGTACTCCTCTCTCAGCAGATACATGGCTAGTACTTTACAGGTTGTTACTTGAATGATTGCTTTTCTAATAAAACGACACACTTTAGGCATTTTTAATATAAAGAGTATATAAAAAGTATATACAAAATCAGTATAACCCCTTACCAACGTGTGACGTAATAGTATGTCACATGATAGGGATTTTTATGCAGGGCCCCAATAGCCCTCTTGACTTTTGTAAGGTGAATCCTAATTAACCCGTCATGGTTGTCCTAGTACTAGGAACTTGAACATAAAAACCAAGACACGTCAGTCTCTTAGTGTATGTAAAGATCTTCTCTTGTTTAATATCTCCAATGCATAATATCACAGACAGAAGAGTCATCAAAGAGGCGTGAATAGTATACTGCAAAGCTATTGGTCATCAGCACATTCTACAAAAAGTTAATTGTGCTCAGTTCTCAATGACCTTGTACACAGATATTGTTTATACTAATAGTACTACTAATAGGAGATAAGCGGACTCCAGAATCATAATATTGAACTAAAGATGAAGGACAGACTGGCTTCTCAATAAATGTCAAAGGGAATTAGCTGATAGGCGAGCAAACACATTACATAAAATGAAGTTTGAACTGGACAGTGCTTTGACCCCCAGCGTGACCCTTGGCTAATACTTAAAATGGCGGACGGTCCCTTATTTTGGGATTTCTTAAGTCAAGATGCCATCCGAAACCAGTGCAATCTCCATTGTAATAGATAAAGTGTAAAATCCAGTAAAGTGTAGTATAGCAGTATATGGTAGGATCAGACAACCTAGGTTTAATGTACCCTAGGGGGTATGAAAAAGTTAAAAAAATAAAAAATTCAAAGCACCCCTTTCTCTAAAATGGATTTAAATAAATAGTAAAAATCATAAACATGTTATGTATTGCCGCATCCAAAAATGTCAGATGTATCAAACTATAATGAAGGCTTTACCCAGCGTTTTAACCCGTAACGAAAAATAGTGCCCCAAAAGTGAAAATGCCACTGTTTTTGAAAAATAAAAAGTTAAATAAAAAGTGATCAAAAGGCTGTACAGTCCTTTAAATGATAGCATTAAAAATGTCATTGTAAGTCACAAAAAGTCGTGAAAAACCACCCACAGCTCTGTACACCGAAGTATGAAAAAGTTATTAGCACCAGAAGATGGCGAAATGTAGAGTTTTTTTGTACAGGAGGTTTTAATTTTTTTGAATGTATGAAAACATTATAAAACTTGAGTGAAAAATGAAAAAGCGCCTGGTCTTGAGGGAATAAATTAAATTATTATGCATGCCATTATCACATTCCCTATTCTGGAGACTGCGGATTTATGATCCTGCATGCCAGGCAGTGCCCCAATAATTTTAATTGCAGGTTTAACAGTCAGCAGGAGACATTGCCAGATCTCCATGCCCATCTTCTTGGTAAATGTGGGAATTTGGGAAGATTGCCACCAATACATAGGAAGACTATGGGGGAGGGGGAGCATTCATCTATTTTGGTGCAGGGTCCGTGTTATTGGCGCACAAATTGTGCGATTGATAGGAGCAAGGCCAAAAATGGTCTGAACTAACTCCACATTCATGAAGGTGAATTAGAACTCAGTAGACCAACTTTTTGCAGCTTTAAGGGTGCGCCAACAAGATTGTCAGGAAACTAGAATCGCAGAAAAAGTGTTAGGATTTCACAGCTGCACCCCAAATAAAGCAGTAAGTGTCAGCAAAACACAAATATATTGTTAAGAATACAAATATACATAATTGTTGCAACAACACTCCCTAAATGAGGCACATCTGGTGTGGCTAGGGAAATAAAACAAAAAACTGTCAGAAAGTAAAGGTAGTAAAAGTTAGTTTAGGAGGGAGCAAATAGGGCAGCATTGTTGATGCTTTTGGGTGGTGGGTTATATTATGCCAAACGATTTCTAAAACCCAACAAACAAGTGAGTTTTGGAGGAGTTGTCTCTGTTAGGGGATTTCTATGGACCCCCATGAGGACTAAAACAATGAAACAAATAGCAAAAAATCCCAATACATGATAATCACAGATTATCTGATTATAAACTATATCATCAGGGGTCTAGATGGAAGGCAGGAGGTAATCAGTATTACATGAACATGGTTAGTTCTCAAAGATAAAGCCTCTTTTCAGCTGCAGTCATTTGACATAAAATCATATTACACTCAGATGTCATACCGGAACAGTGATACAGCAACATCCATTCATAAAGCAGGAGGCAAGAGTGAACACATCCCAGGCTGCGATCTCGTCACTTACCTCTCGCCTGGAGCTCATCCGGTGAAGTTGTCCATAGCACATCCCTGTCACTAGTTGATCGCTATCCTGGGAGGTCAGAGCGCCGTGCAATCCACGCTGGCTGCTATGGAGCGTGCCTCGCCGGCAAACTTTCCTTTTCTGTCCTGCTAACTAGATGAACAAGCTGAGCAAGTGCGAGGAGTAATGAAAACACGCCCTGAGCCACTACAATGAGCACAACCTGCAAGCAGAGGAGGGAGCCACAGGCCGGCGCAATGGGACCAGTGACGAGCGGCGTGTACTGTGCCCGCTCCCAGCCTCAGCTGTGCCACCGGGAAAGCGTCTGCTCCGCACCAGCGACACCTACTGGACACATAGTAAAAATACACGCCCAAATTAACGTGATGGAGCCAATCAGCATTTATACGCTGTCTGTGGTTTAAGTACAACAAAGATTTCCTATCCTAAATGTGTTCTTTAACCTCTTTGCCAGCATTGATGCTTACTTTGTGAACAGATTTTTTTAGAGTTACAAGGGGCACAATTTTCTAGGATGGTAACTGTCTACAATGCATCCAAATTCCCTCCAACAGTGAAACTATACTTTATCAACATTTTAAGGGGTTTGTCCATGAAAGATAATATTCAAATTTCAATCCCTAAGTGATCATGTTTAACCCCCTACTTTACAATTTGACTTTTATTGCTGTTTTAGCTCCTATAACTCCGTGTAAAATCCCAAACACTGACACATCCTCCCTGTAGTGCTATGAGATGCAGTGTGCTGAAAATGTGCTTAAATGATCAGGGTATCAGTGAATTAGGGATTGTTTTGTTATCCAGAGTATATTTAAGAATCTTGTCTAGGTATATAGACTCACTTATATTATGGATATTATATTAGCTGATGTGTTAGATGCTGTATAATGACATGTTGCTGTTGTGCTACCTGTTATTTATTGAGGGGATCTTGTTATGCTATGTATTATTTAGTGAGGGGGAGATGCTATGCAATATTTTAACCAAGGTCTTTGCATACAATGCTGACAGCCATGATTGATTTTACCGACCGCTGCTGTGGACAAGTAAGATTCCACCATCCTGTTGCATCCCATTCCCCCATCAGGGAATGGTGATCCGTTCCTTAAAGAGGACCTATCACCAAGAAATTCAGTACTAGGAGCTGCTTACTAAAGTGATAAGTGCTAAAACAAACCTCCGATAACGTTAACTAACACTGCGGCGGAGTACAATGTAAACGCCGGACAGCTCTCAAAGCTGTCCAGTGTATTCATGAGGGGGCAGAATTGTGCGAGGGTTTAGGGGCGGTGACTGTCGCACGTCATTTTGGCCTATGGAGCAAGCGGGCGCCCTAATGGCCCCCTAATGTATACGTCGGACAGCTTTGAGAGAGGTCCAGTGGTTACATTGTACTCCACTGCAGTGTTCATGTAAACGCCGGCGCTGTCTCTTCCCTGGACTGCCCCCGCTCGCTCCATAGGCTGGCGGTGACTGCTGCGTTTCATGTGGCATTCAACGCCCCTAAACCCGCCCGCAATCCTGCTCCTTCATGAATACACCGGACAGCTTTGAGAGCTGTACTCCGCCGCAGTGTTGGATAGCATTATCGGAGGTTTCTAACACTGCAGCGTTTGTTTTAGCACAAGGAGCTGCTGACTTTAGTAATTTCTGGGTGACAGGTCCACTTTAAAAGGCACCCAGGCCTGTCATTCTGTATGAACATGAGACAAAAATACTAAAGTTTGTTATCCTTCTATGTTGCTCTGTGTTCATTGATTGAAGTGGTCGTGCTCATGTAGCTCAGCTGATCCGGCTCCAGAGATGTTAGTTTGCAGACAGAAAAACAAGCGGGAAACAAACTGAACTCCCCGATCTGAGACTATGTGTAGAGGAAGACCATGTAGCCGGAAGATATGTTAGAAAAAGAGGCTGGCAAGACGTGGAGTAGACGGCAGACCTGGAACAGGGACAAAATTAGACATCTTCGAAAACCGGTCTGTCACCACCCAGATGACAGTATTGCCTGAGGAAGATGGAAGGTCCGTGATAAAGTCCATAGCCACGTGTGACCACGGATGACAGGGTATCAGCAACAGAAGCAAGAGACCAACCAGTTTCAGACGGGAAGGCTTGTTACGGCCGCAGGAGATGCAGGATCCCACAAAGTCCCGAACATCCTTGACCAAGTCAGGCCACCAGTAGTAGCAGTAGCAGTAGAGGGCCAGTAGAGCATTGTACCCCAGGGTGCCCAGCCAGGTGTGAAGTGTCTCCCCAAAACAAAATTCTCTTCCGCAGAGCAGGTCGGACATACGTCTTGCCAGGGGGAAAGCTGCCGAAGATCCACCGGAGCAGCAGCAACCAACTCTTCCGGAGAGATGATATACTGAGGAACCGGCTCTTCTCCAATGACATCTGAGGCATGGGAAAGGGCATCAGCCTTGATATTCTTCTCCGCAGGTCGGAAGTGGATCATCAGGTTGAAGCGGAAGAAGAAAAGTGAGCAATGGGCTTGGCTGTGATTAAGATGTTGAGCTGTCTGGAAGTACGAGAGGTTCTTATGATCTGTGTAAACACAGACTGGATGGTGAGCTCCCTCCGAAAGGATATCGTCATTCTTCCATGGGCAAAAGTTCTCTATCCCCTATAGAGTAATTCTTCTCTCCGGGAGAAAAGGTTTTGGAAAAGAAGCCGCACGTGAGCGTTCTAGGTGAGCACCTACAATAGATGCATCAACCTCCAGGATAAAAGGCCTCTTAGTATCGGGTCTAGAGAAAACAGGAGCCGTGGCAAAGGCGAACTTTAACCCCTTAACGCTCTGCGCCGTAGCTCTACGGCGCAGAGGTATAAGGAGTGTATGAAGAGGGCTCACGGGCTGAGTCCTCTTCATACAAAGGTGGGGGTTTTTGCATATTGCAGAAAACCCCCACCGCTAATAACCGCGGTCGGGCTATTAACCCCTCCGTTGCCGCCGGCAAAGTCGCCGGCGGCATTTAAAAGACGGCGGCGTGGGCGCCGCCATCTTTGTTATGATCGCCGCGCCCCCGAACGTCATCGTTTGCAAAGGTCATCGTCATCGTTTGCAGCGATCGGTTGCAAAGGGAGTTGCGAACGGATTGCTTAAAAACGGACCAAAAACGGTTTCAAAACGCCATGTGTGGCATCACCCTAAGGCACCAAGGACGCCACATTCACTACCACCGCCAGGGATACAGCGGGGTTGCCCCAGGAAGAAACATCCAATTCCTTCAGCCTCTCCCTCATTTTCTTGTGCTTCCACCTGTAAGAAACCTGTCAGGCTGTAGATGAAGCCTTTGTCCCTGGTATCCAGCACCGTGGCCACAGGTACCCAGGGATCCGGCTGGCCCAAAACCAGAAAATGGCTAGGATGGGGGATGTTGCACTTGTAACTGTCACAGGTGTTCCCGCAACCCATATCGCGGGTCGTGGGCTCACCCGTGCCTGTGTGTTCCTGTGTATCCTGCGTTCCTGTTCCCGTGTGTTTCTGCTCCTGAGCTCCCGTGTCCTTTGCCCACATACCGTGTGCCTGTGTTCCCGATCCCATCTCCCTGGACCTCATGTTGCTGACCCCGGGTTGACCCTTGACATTGCATCTCTGCCGCCTGCCCTGACCTAGTGCCTGGACCTGACCACGAGACTGTCTCCTTCTCGACTTCGGCTGCAACCGCGGTCTAGTCGCACCTGTGGAATGACCTGGTGGTACCCTCCCGCAGCAAGTCCAACCTGCTTTGCGGCGGGCTCTGGTGAAGACCAGGTTCCACTTAGACTTCGGTCTTGGGTGTCGGCTAGTACCACCTCCCGCGGTGGTCCAGTGGATCCACACATCCCCAACTCTCAACGTGCACAGCTGGAACAAGTTACCGCCATGCTGCAACAGCTGCTAGACAACTGCAACAGGCAGGTGCCTCACCTAAGCCTCACATGCTTCCACATTACAATTAGATCATACTTGACAAAGGTCGAGATGACCAAAACATCGTATATTTGATTGATCTATTAAATATTTCTTGATACAAAGTTATTTCAAGGTGAAGGCCGAATGTTATAAAATTCTCACTGTAAATAAAAATTGATATAAGCAAAGAAAATCGTGTGTGCCAAAAATTCATCTGATACATTGAAGCAGACACGGAGGCGTCTGGAAACGCTGGAAGACAGGATACACCAGGAGCATATGGGAACGCTGGAGACACACAGCAACACAGGAAAGCATCAGGAAACACTAATGGGCTTTCTCTTCCACAGGAACGGCTTAGGGAAGCCTGGCATGGAAACCATAGGAGATCCTAGGAGAAGATCCGGCGGGGAGGGAAGGGAAGTGCCGGATTATAAGGGCGAGGCTGGATTTGCAGGAGCCAAGAGGACGCTGGCCCTTTAAGTCATAAAGAGCCGGCGCGCGCAGTGGTACCGTGCGGCCTATCAGCAATACAGCCAGGAGCGTGGAGAGGTGAGTCCAGTCCGGGGACCGCGGCACATAGATGGGCACAACAAGGATCGTGGGTGTATCTGTGACAAAATGGTGTAGGTAAGACCATGTTAAGCGGTTAATCACACGCTGAAAACATAAAGGGGCACAAAACATAAAGGGGGGTTAATAGACTGAAGCACAAGGTGCCATTTTCTTGAAAACCAGCTTTGTGTATATAGTCACAATTTCGCAAAAAGCACTCAGTTGACATGCTTGAAGGGAGAATACCTGATAATATGTAATAAAGCTATATGTGATACATACCATTTGTATGGGAAGTAGGACCAATTCTCTTCAATAGGTTTATATGATAGCTTCTTGCAACTCAAAGACTATATGGTGTTATAATAAGGTCACATACAAAGGTGTAAAACATCAAACGGATCTTCATAAAATGTTTAACTACTTGGCATTGTACTTAGTCCCTCAGTGATGTTTTCCAGCAAAGAGAATGCAGACACATGCAAAATTATAGAGCATCTCTCAAGCCAAAAAAACAATAAGCTGCTGGTTACGTCACATTAAATTGATGTATTTAAACTACTGCTATTCCAGAACACTGTACAGTCTTTCACCCACACAATTTCACAGTGCATTCACAGGCAACAAAAGATATGAAAAGAAGGGGAACAAATTAACATCAATAGTTTTCTTACTTTATGGATCTACGATTGAAGGCCAGCTGATTTTTAGTTAGATGTAATTAATGATCAAGAAGTGTCCAACACCACTCATTTTTCAGAAGCATGAGTATTCTCTCGCTGAACAATCAGAGAGAAAAAGACTGGTAATTATGGATTATTAATGTGGCTTCATAGGAATCAGAGTCCATCATCTGTGAGCTCCTTTCTATTGTGCGGAACAGAAGATTAACTGCCATTTAAAAGTTACTTGCTCGCTGAGCAGCTAAATGGTGCAGAAATTGATGGTTTCATATAAAAGAAACATCAAATAGCTCTCCTAAACAAGCACTCCAACACTTAAACTTATAGATGTAAAAGATCTGAACAAAAAAGCATTAACCCCTAGAGTATGCAGATTCCATATTTCAAAATCCATGTCTATTTTTATTTTTCCATTTACTGAACTGTATAAAGGCTTGTTATCTGGGGACAAATTGTACTTTCTAGTGACACTATTCAATATTCTATGCAATGTACTGGAAATGTGGGAAAAATTTCAAATGTGGTATAGGTACTGAATAAACACAGTGGCACCTTACTACTATTATTATTATTATTTATAGAGCACCATTAATTCCATGGTGCTGTACAATCAATAAGGGGCTCACATACATTACATTAAGACAAAAACGAATGCAAGTACAAAATACAAAACTACAGTGATCAGGAGACAAGCGGGAGGAGGACCCTGCCCGTGAGGGCTCACGATCTACATGGGGGGGAAGATGGAGACACAAGGTGAGGGAGCAGAGCAGTGCAATTATTGTGCATTGTAGGCGATCCTGTACAGGTGGGTTTTCAGGTTACATTTGAAGATTTGGAAAGTGGGGTACAGTCTAGCACGTTTTGGTAGAGAGATGCACGGGAGAAGTCCTGGATGCAGATGTGAGAAGGGCCTATGGTAATAGAGTGAAGCTGAAGGTCCTGTGAATGGAGATTACGTGTGGGGGGGTATTGGCTGGTGAGTTCGAAGATATACGGAGGGGACAGGTTGTGGACGGCTTTGTTGGTCATGGTTAATATTTTAAATTGAATTCACTGTGCAACGGCTAACCAGTGGAGAGACTGGCAGAGGAGAAGCAAAGAGACAGATGAATTAGCCGGGCAGCAGAATTTAGGATGGATTGGAAGGGCGTTAGATAGTTAGCTGGGAGATCACAGGAAAGTTGCTGTAGTCCAAGTCGGAGATAATAAGGGGATGGACTAGTAATTTTGTAGACTCTGAATTGAGGAAGTGCAAGATATGCTATTTAAATGAAGGTGGCAGGTTGTAGTAAGGGCCGGTATGTGAGGCTTAAAGTATAAGGCAGAGTCAAAGTTGACTCCAAGGCAGCCGACTTAAGGGCCCGGGGAGAGTGTGTAGCCATGAAGTGTGACAGTTAGGTCTGGTGGGAGGGATGTGTTCGGTGGAGGAAAGATTGAGTTCTGTTTTGTCCATGTTAAGTTTTAGAAAACGGAAAGAGAAAAAGGAGGATATGGCCGAAAGACACTCTGAAATTCTGTCTAGAAGAGAGAGGAAATCTGGACCAGAAATATAGATCTGTGTGTCATCAGCAAAGGAATGGTATTGGAAGCCATGGGACTTAATTAGATGTCCAAGGCCAGAGGTGTAGAGGGTGAAGAGCAGGGGTCCCAGGACAGAACCTTAAGAGACAAAAACAGTGAGGGGGCAAGGTAAAGAGATGGTGTGAGAGTGACACTGAACATCCGGTTGGAAAGGTATGAGGAGATCCAGTAGAGGACCCAGTCTGTATTACCAAGGGAACATAGCATTTGCAGCAGGAGAGAATGGTCGAAAGTGTCAAAGGCAGAGGGTTGAGTTCTGCTGTGTAGAGGCTCTGGTGGCACATGGCAATACACGGGTGCCCCTGCAACCCGGGATATGGGTCGCAGGAGCACCTGTGACACACAGCGGAAATGAGAGAGGTTGGAGTCTAAAGCTAGAAAATTGTTGTCTGGGGTTGCCTGCTTGTATGACAGAAGGCCTTCCTTCTGGAAGGATATCTTCCAACTACAGTGAGAATGAGGGGGGCTACAGAGTTCAGAGCTGAAGAAACTGTTGTGTTGTAGAAGGTAGCAGCAGTTTCTACCTCCTTGCATGAGGATATGGTAAAGAGAGGTAGGAGAGTTTTGGAGAGTTTGCAGGTGTGTAGATGTTTGAGATTCCTACGTGGGGTATAGGCCTGTGGATTGCAGGAGTGGTTGAAGCCAGATTGGTAGAGAAAGTGAGTAAGTTGTGGTCGGATAGGAGGAGAGCAGAGTTAGACAGGGGTAGGGAATAGAGGCAGGTGAAGATGAGGTCAAGTGGGAGGCCCCCTTTGTGAGTGGGTGTGGAGAACCACTGTGAGAGACCGAATGAGGTGGTAAGTGATAGGAGTTTAAAGGTAGGAGAATGAGCTATATTAATGGGAATGTTAAAGTATTCCATGATGATAGAAGGGATGTCAGAGGAGAGAAAGTAAAGAAGCCAGGTATTAAAGTGATCAATAAACGCAGTGGCGGGGCCAGGGGTTTAGTTTTTACAGCTTACAGCTTTCACTGTGTAAAAAACATCCCATTCTTTTTGTCAATAAAATCATGGAGATAGTAAATTTACACAGTTTTGTTAAGTGTTAACACCTTTAAATTTTTTTAAAACATTGTCAAAAAAGTCAATGCCTTATTCTGACACCTGTAAGTTTTTTATGCTTCAGTGTACAGAGCTGTGTAAGATGTCCTTTTTGATGGGAAAAACTGATGTTTTCATCGACACCATTGAGAGATTTGTACCACCATTGATCACTTTTTATTAAAATTTATATGGGTGGCAATAAAAAGGTGCAATTTGGACATCTGCATTTTAAGTATTTAGCATTACTGTGTTCACCGTGTGGGGTGCGTTTATATTTTTATATTTTGACCGCCGGTCTTTAAAGGGGTGTTCCCATTTCAGCAAATAAATGTTATTGTTTGTATAATTAAAAGTTATTAAAGTTTCCTATATACCTTCTGTATCAAATCCTCACAGTTTTCTAGATCTCTGCTTGCTGTCATTCTATAGGAAGTTTCTATGTTTACTTCAGGGGACAGAAATTTGAACATGGTCACACAGGTGCAAGGCTCGTCTATGACAGTAATTTTCAACCTGTGTGCTGCGACACATGGTTGAGTGTGCCGCGGGGAAAGTTCCCCGAACTATGGTGCCCCTGTGTAGCGCCCCCCCGTGTTTCGGCCCCCATACTTACCTACAAGCCCCGCGTCGGCGATCCGCCCATCTTCTGTAGCTCCTGCACTGCGCGGCCCATGTCACGTGACAGCAAATAATTGATACATAAAGTTTATTGGAAAATTGTATAACTTTTTATTGTACAAACAATAACTTTAATTTGCCTAAATGGGAATACCCCTTTAATGTTGAAATATAAGAATTCTAAATGGTAATCAATCAGTCATCAAACTCGTTTTGGAAGTATCTCACTTCTTTCCTCAGTGATAATAGTTATATATCCTGATGGCTTCCTTTTATAGTGGAAATACAAAGTGTCAAAAACCGGAATGGATCATATAAGTCCAGTTTGGTTTACTTTTGGTGGAGATGCAAAGTCTCAATAACCGGACTGGATGATACTTGTGTGAAGCCTCAAAGTTGAGTTATTTCCCAGATTTCCTGCTATTCTTATTAGTGAAATCATTGCTAGAGATTATTATTATTATAAATCAGATTATTATTATTAATGTCAAAAAATGTTAAGATCATCCAATGCTTCAAAAGTGAATTTTGCTTTTAAGATCTTAAAAATAAGAAATACTAGCATTCACTTTTTGTATGCCATCCCTACCTGCGCTGATTAAACTCCCATTTTCCATTTACCAATATAGGGTACTAACTAGGAGGTTGTGATGATATTTAATTTCATTAAGTGACATTTCAAATCTTTTGCATCTCATGAGACATGGATGTGACCTTTTCTTAATCACAGATCCATGAATTATTTTATATACTGCTTAATTTCAAACCCTAAATTTAGTCTAGAGAGCTGTCTTCCAAGCACAAGCATTGAAAATAATGGTAAAGGCCTAGGCTAATCCAATAGACTTGGGAACTATTATTACATATTACTAGCAGTATTTATCTTCTAATTTTATGGATTTACCATATTAAACTTTAATATCAGTATTTCAAAAATTCTAAGATTTCTCTAGGGTTTACAGAGAATGGTCCGAAAAAGAAAAAACATCCAGTCAGCAGAAGTTCTGTGGGTGGAAATGCCTTGTTTTTGCCAGAGGTCAGAGGAGAATGGGCAGACTGGTTTGCCTGGTCTGATGAGTCTCGATTTCTGCTGCGACATTCGGATGGTAGGGTCAGAATTTGGCGTCAACAACATGAAATCATGGATCCATCCTGCCTTGTTTTAATGGTTCAGGCTGGTGGTGGTGGTGTCATGGTGTGGGGAATATTTTCTTGGCACTCTTTGGGCCCCTTGGTACCAATTGAGCATCGTTGCAACGCCACAGCCTACCTGACCATGTCCATCCCTTTATGACCACACTGTACCCAACATCTGATGGCTACTTTCAGCAGGATAATGCGCCATGTCATAAAGCTGGAATCATATCAGGAGCGTTTCTTGAACATGACAATGAGTTCACTGTACTCAATGGCCTCGACAGTCACCAGATCTCAATCCAATAGAGCATCTTTGGGATGTGGTGGAACGGAGATTCGCATCATGGATGTGCAGCCGACAAATCTGGGCAACTGTGTGACGCCACATGTCCAATATGGACCAAAATGCTTCCAGCACCTGTTGAATCTATGCCACGAAGAATTCCAGGGGATCTGAAGGCAAAAGGGGGTCCAACCTACTAGCATGGTGTACATAATAAAGTGACCGGTGAGTGTATATGCATTTATATAGCTATATTATATAGCTACATTTTCTTTTATACCTTTTATAGGTGTATATATATATATATATATTATAGGTATATACCTTTTTGTAGGTATACAGTACCTCATATACTGTAGTATGGCAGTATATGATAAGATCAATCAGACAACCTAGGGTTAAAGTACCCTAGGGGGGGTCTGAAAAATAGTAAAAGTAAAAAAAAATGATAATAAAAAAACCTAAAAATTCAAATCACCCCCCTTTCCCTAGAACTGATATAAATATAAATAAACAGTAATAATCATAAACATATTAGGCATCTCTGCGTATAAAAATTCCAGATCAAAATATAATACCGGTATTTTACTGCGTTTAAACCCGTAATAGCGCCCAAAGTCGAAAAAGGCACTTTTTATGAGGCTAAAACACCAGGTGTCACGTTTAGCCCTAATAGCAGCACACAGCATCTCAGACGCACATGGGACCGCATGAAGTGCTGCTTAGAGAGTCCCCCGTCCACACTCTGGAATTTTTACAAATGCCCTTCACTTTATAGGAGCCAAAACAGCAGACAACTGAGTAACATTGGGCAAACCCATTTAAGGGGCTTCAAATGGCGACTGATAATTTTCACGAAATAAAATAAAGAATCTTTCTATTTATATGCACATCACAAGCCCTGAACAAGAAAGTTATAGGTGACACAAGGCCATGTCACTGTGTACCTTGAATGTACTTGTTGTATCGCTACGTTTATAGCTTACTCAGCTAAAGCTACGGAAGCTACAGACTTGCAGTGTATTCGTGGGATCCCTCAGGTCAACAGTAACATCACTGCCCCCTATCATGCCTTTGCCAGGCGTGTGAGCTCATACTGACAGTGGAAAGCACAGCAAATGTGTACGTCCCATTGAAATACAAGGGGACGTGTGCGCAGCTGTTCCTTCGTGTTCCCCTACCTGGCCTCCATCATGCGCTTAGCATAGTCCTCAGCAGTGTGATATTAAAGTTAAAGGATTCCTCCCACTTACGAAAAGTCTTTTCATTGTATAGATATAACAAACAAATACGGTTATGTGTATAGATATTTTACATAAGACAAATTGCAGCACTCCAAACATGGGTAATGGTAAAAAAAAAACCTGATCTTTGTCGAAACAACTAGCATTACAAAAACAGAAAAATTAGAATATCTACTTGACAGAAAATGACTACATCCTGTAATGACAGATCCTAAAGGCATCAAAATTCTGTATTTAAATTTTAATATTTTTTTTAAACTTAAAGGAGCTTTCCTTTTCCCTAATGCATTATATACAGTCAATTTCACGTCAAACATTAATCATTTGTGTCAGGAAATTGTGTCAAGACTTTCACAGCCAATGTAAAAAAAGCCTGACATGTAACCTGTTTTATTCATAATATATTCCTAACATATTCACCTTGTTTGTGTATTCTAGCTCCTATTTGGTATAACGGCAGTTGCATAGGGGTTGTGTGTAGTTAACATTGTAAATTCCTGAAATCTTCCTCTACTCTCCCAGGAATGCAATGTCTATGTTAATATATTTAAGTGACCACTTCGAGAAAGTCCAGTCTTGTGAGGAAGTATGCATAAAGAATCAGTTCATCTTTTTCTATCTTCGCACTACTGGAGCATATTACATGAACCATCCCAAGCGCCATAGCACCTGAAAGCGATGACAACCGATTTGGGCAACAGAGAAGATCTCTTGAAGTAATCAAGCAGTAAACTTCTCATTCCTATGAAGGGTCACAACCTTGAGCAAGTCCTTTGAGACCTCATTTAGACGGCGTTGGATGACTACATCAGGCCCTAGGTACTATCACCTTACTATCGCTGGCAAAAAACAGTAGCGCACGCGTTTTCCGTAAAACAGCTGTGTAGTGCTGTTTTCCTATTTAGGGAAGAGGAAGCAGATCTCTTCTTCTTTCTCCGCCACAACTGACGAGCATACATGCATTACAAATTAGCCTTGTCAATTACAACGCCCACTGACCCAGACAAATACCCCCTAGCACTTGGTAGCAGAATATGGGTGTTGTTAGATTAATAAAAACGCAAATAGTTCAAACTCTAAAAAATGTTTCTAACAAACAACCTTCTAAAAGAAGCTCATTCTTTAGAAACGATTTTACGCTTATCTCAGCAACACTTTTTCTAACCATTCATCAACATATATGGGCGACCATATAGGTGAACATATTACCATCAATTTACACATCATCCACAATCGCCTGAAAGAGCCCTAATATAACTACAACTGCTTCAACTGATACATGGACACATACAATGAACTAATTAGAGAGGAATAAAGCTCATAATGACAAGAGAAGATATTGAATGTATCAGGTTTTTAAATTAATTAAGTTGGACATGTAGGGACTGGCTATTTCTAGACTGGAAATTGAAGTACTGCCCCATATAGTAACAAAACTACCAATGCTTAAAGGTGACGGGGGCAGCCACGAAGTGGCTAACTGAGACAATCTTTCCCGCGCCTGCCACACAGGGCTGAACAGTCACCGGCAATAGCCCAATTCCTATTCCAGGCCCTGGCCGGGACTGAAGCACCATCTGTTTGATAATCTCAACCACTTGTTTTTCTTAATCACCGAAAATACATATTTTGAGAGTGTTGGAGATATATTTTCTCGGTAAACGATGTCTTAACCTGCAAACAACTAAAGAATGTGTTTATAAGTAAACAGCACACCACATACTTAGACACATGATATCCTCCTCACCAGTAAATGTTCTGGAGAGCGGAATTGAACATCTAAAGTCTAATAATTCGTCCTATGGGACTGCGGTACTTGAAAGTAACTCAATCACCCAGCATAATCCACTGGGACCCAGTGGAGGTAGAGACAAAAATTCTTTTTTCATTGTAGATTCAAAGCCATTTATGCAACAACAGCTACATATAACTGTCATGCCACATTGTCCAGCCACCGGTACTCCTCTCTCAGCAATACATGCTAGTATTTTACAGGTTGTTACTTGAAATGATTGTATTTTCTAATAAACGACACACTTTCGAGCATTTTTTAATATAAAGATAGATAAAAAGTATATACAAAATCATATAAACCCCTTACCAACGTGTGACGTAATAGTATGTCACATGATAGGTGATTTTTAATGCAGGGCCCATAGCCCTCTTGACTTTTGTAGTGAATCCGAATTAAACCCGCATGGTTTCCTGTCCAGAACTGAACATAAAAAACCAAGACACTTCATTCTCTAGTGTATGTTAAAGATCTTCTCTCGTTTAATATCTCCAATGCAAGAATTCAAACAGACAGAAGGTCTCAAAGAAGAGGCGTGAATAGTAATACTGGCAAGCTATTGTCTACAGCACATTGTACAAAAGTTTATTGTGCTCATTGCTCATGACGCTTGTACACAGATATTGTTAATACTAATTTGCTGAGACAAGAGATAGCGGACTCCTTCCATATCATATATTGAACTAAAGTTAAGGACAGCTGTCGCTTCTCATTAAATGTCACAGGGATTGCCTGCCAGGTTAGCAACACATACATAAAATGAAGTTTTGAACTGGACGATTTGCTTGACCCCCCAACGTAACTCTTGGCTAATTTAAAATGCGGACGGGTCCTTTATTTTGGGATTCCTATTCAAGATGCGTCCGAAACCAGTGCACTCTCCTTAACACACACTACAATCTGTGCGATTTTGCACATTGTAATCGATAAAGTGTAAAATCCAGTAAAGTTAAAAGTGTAGTATAGCAGTATATGGTAGGATCCGACAACCTAGGTTTAATGTACCCTAGGGGGTATGAAAAAAAATTCAAAAAAAAAAAAAAAAAAATTCAAGACCCCTTTCCTCTAAAATGGATTTAAATCAATATAAAAATCATAAACATGGTAGTATTGCCGCATCCAAAAATTCAGATTTATCAAACTATAATTAAGGCTTACCCAGCCGTTTAAACCCTTAACGAAAAATAGTGCACAAAATTGAAAGTGCCACTGTTTTTTGAAAAATAAAAAGTTAAATAAAAAGTGATCAAAAGGCTGTACAGTCCTTTAAATGATAGCAATTAAGAATGTCATTGTAAGTCAAAAAAAGTCGTGACACCACCCCACAGCTCTCGTGTACAAAACCGCAGTATGAAAAGTTGTAGCCACCCATAAGAATTGCGAAACGTAAGTTTATTTGGTCAAGCATTAGGTTTTTTATTTGTTTGAATGTAGGAAAACATTTAAAACTTGAAGTGAAAACTGAAAAGCCCTGCCTGGTCTTAAGGGATATTAAATTATTAATGCATGCCATTTCCCCCCCACCTCCCTATTCTGGATCCGAGGATTTATGATCCTGCATGCCAGCAGTGGCCCCAATAATTTTAATTGCATGGCAGGTTTAACAGTCAAGGCAGGGAGACATTGCAGACTCTCCATCCCCATCTTCTTGTTAAATGTGGAATTTGGGAAATTGCCTGCCACCAATACATAGGAAGACTATGGGGGAGGGGGAGCATTTCATCTAGTTTTGGTGCAGGGTCTGTGTATTGGCATGTTCGACAAATGTGCGATTGATAAGAACAAGTCCAAAAAATGGTCTGCACTAACTCCACCCACTTCATAAGGTTGAATTAGAACTCAGTAACCAATTTGTCAGCTTTAAGGGTGCGCCAACAAGATTGTCAGACTAGCATCGCAGAAAAAGTGTTCGGATTTCAGCTGCACCCCCAATAAAGCAGTAAGTGTCAGCAAACACAAATATTTGTTAAGAATGGGACATATACATAATTGTTGCGGCAACACTCCCCTAAATAAGGCACTCTGGTGTGGCTAGGAAATAAAACAAAACGGTCAGAAGTAAGGTAGTAAAAGTGAGGTTGATAAGGGAGCAAATGGGGCAGCCTGTGTGCAGTTGGGTGGTGGGTAAGTATTAATGGCAACTTTCTAAACCCACAAACAGTGGTTTTGGAGGAGTTGTCTCTGTTAGGGGATTTCCTAATGGACCCCCTGAGACTAAAACAATGAAACAAAATAGGGCAAAAAAATCCAATACATATGAGTCAACATCATTATCTGATTATCAACTAGTCATCAGGGGTCTAGATGGACGGCAGAGGGAATCAGCTATATCATGAACATGGTTATTTCTCAGAGATACAAAGCTCTTTAAGCAAGCTGCATTCATTTGACATAAAATCATACATACATCCAGATGTCAGTCCTCTATTCCCGAACAGTGATACAGCAACATCCTTCATAAGCCGGAGGCACGTGTGAACACATCCCAGGCTGCGATCTCGTCACTTACGCTGCTCGCCTGGAGCCATCCGGTGAAGTTGTCCTAGCCACATCCCGTCACTAGTTGATCGACTATCCTGGGAGGTCAGAGCGCCATGTAATCCTTTGTTGCTGGCTGCATGGAGCGTGCCTCGCCGGCAAACTTGCCTTTTCTGTCCTGCTACTAGATGAAACAAGCTGAGCAAGTGCGCAGGTAGTAATGAAAACCGCCCTGAGCTCACTACAATGAGCACAATCACCTGCAACAAGAGGAGGAGCCCACACGGCCGGCGCAATGGTGGACCAGTATGCGGCGGCGTGTACTGTGCCGCGCTCCCAGCCTCAGTTTGCCAGCCGGGAAAGCGTCTGCTCCGCCCCAGCGACACCTCTGGACACATAGTAAAATACACGCCCAATTAACGGATTGCGCCAATCAGCATTTTATTCCTGTGTCTGTGTTTAGATATACAACAAGATTCCTATCCTAAATGTGTTCTTAACCTCTTTTTGCCACCATTGATTCTTATTGTGAACAGATTTAGTTCAGGTCACAATTTTTCAGGATGGTAACTGTCCCACAATGCATCCAATTCCCTCCACAGTGACTCCTAGACTGATCCAACCATTTAAGAAGGGTTTGCCCATGAAGATAGATATCCAATTTCGTATCCTAAGTGATCATTGTTTAACCCCTACTTTACATTTGACTTTTATTGCCTGTTTTAAGCTCCTATATCCGGGTAAAAATACCAACACTGGACACATCCTCCCTTAGTGTCTATGCATGCCGTGTGCTGAAAATGTGCTTAAAATTATCAGGGTATCATTGAATTAGGGATTGTTTTGTTATCCCGATATATTTAAGGAAATCTGTCTAGATATAGACCTTTTAGACGCACTTATATATCGGATATTATATTCGCTTGATTTGTTTAGATGCGGTATAATGACTTTTGGCTGTTGTGCTACCCTGTTTTTATTGAGGGGATCCTTGTTTATGCTATGTATTTTAGTGTAGGGGGAGATTCTCATGGCAACTATGTTATTTACCAGGTCTTTGCATACATGCTGTACAGCCCATGATTGATTTTACCGACTGCTTGGGACAGTAAATTCCACCATCCTGTTGCAATCCAACACTTTTCCTATACCCTCCATCAGGGAATGGTGATCCGTTCCTTAAAGAGGACCTACACCAAGAAATTTCAGTATCTAGGAGCTGCTTACTAAGTGATAGTGCCTAAAACAACCCTCCGATAAAGCGTTAACTACACTTTGCGGCGGAGTACAATGTAAAACGCCGGATCCACCTCAAGCTGTCTCAGTGTAATTCTGAGTGGGCGAAGTTGGTGCGAGGGTTTTAGGGGCGGTGACTGTCGACACGTCATTTTTGGCCTATGACAGAGCAAGCGGGCGTCCAGGAGAAGGCTCCGCCCTCGGACTGCCCCTAATGTATACGTCGGACAGCTTTGGAGAGGTCCAGTGGTTACATTGTACTTCCTACTGCAGTGTTATGTAAACGGCCGGCCTGTCTCTTTTTCCTGATGCCCCCGCCGCTCATAGAGCTGGCGTGTGACTGCGGCGTTTCAATGTGGGCTTCAACCGCCCCTAAACCCGCCGCAATCCTGCTCCTTCATGAATACACCGGACAGCTTTGAGACTTCTCGCCGCAGTGTTGGATAGCATTATCGTGAGT
This sequence comes from Engystomops pustulosus, assembly GCA_019512145.1. NCBI lineage: Eukaryota > Metazoa > Chordata > Amphibia > Anura > Leptodactylidae > Engystomops > Engystomops pustulosus. The sequence goes on along the minus strand of CM033641.1, from coordinate 123,363,709 downwards.
TTCTACTACACTGCAGCGTTTGTTGTTTTTAAGCACAAGGAGCTGCTGACTTTAGTATTTCTTTGGGTGACGGTCCACTTTAAAAAGAGCCCCAGCCTGTCATTCTGGTATGAACATGAGAGCAAAATACTAAGTTTGTTATCCTTCTATGTTCTCTGTGTTCATTATTGAAGTGGTCGTGTCGTGTTAGCTCGCGATATCCGGCTCCAGAAGAGGTTAGTTTTGTTCAGACAAGAAAACAAGCGGTAAACAACTGAACTCCCCGCGATCTGTAGACTATGGGGCACTTACTTACCACGGGCCCCGGCATTCGCGATCCAGCGGCGCTTCTCTGGCCACAGGATTCGGTCGCGCCGGGCATTTGTTGAAGGTGTTCCTCCCCGGCCGTCCCCCAGTGTGGCGCTGGCTGCGCTGAAAATATCTCAACGCGCCGAATGCCGCACTCGACCAGGTGAAGGTATGCTCTTCCCGCTTCCCGAGCCGACTCTTTTTTTTCGGTTTTTTAATTCGGTCGGTTTTTCCGAATACTGTCGGGTTTTCGTTCGGGGCCCGCCCCTGATTTCCGTTCGCTCGCATGCCGGCGCCGATGCGCCACAATCGATATCGACACGTGCGCCAAAAACCCGGGCCATTGCATCAATCGGCGCAAATCGGAAATATTCGGTAACACCGGGAAAACGCGAATCGGGCCCCTTATTAAATGACCCCTAGTAGAGGAAACCATGTTCCTGAAGATATGTTAGAAAAAGAGGCTGGCAGACGTGGAGTTAGCAACGGCAGACCTGGAACGGCAAAAATTAGACATCTTCGAAAACCGTCTGTCACCACCCAGATGACGTTATTGCCTGGAAGATGGAGGTCCGTATAAAGTCCATAGCCGCTGTGACCACGGATGACAGGGTATCAGCACAGAGTCAAGAGACAACCAGTTTCAGACGAAGGCTTGTTACGGCCGCAGAGGCAGGATCCCACAAAGTCCCGAACATCCTTGACCAAGTCAGGCCACCAGTAGTAGCAGTAGCAGTAGAGGGCCACAGAGCGTTGTTACCCCATGGTGCCCAGCTAGGCGTGAAGTGTCTCCCCAAAACAAAATTCTCTTCCGCAGAGCAGGTCGACATACGTCTTGCCAGGGGAAAGCTGCCAAGATCCACCGAGCAGCAGCAACCAACTCTTCCGGAGAGATTATATACTGAGGAACCGGCTCTTCTCCAATGACTCTAGGCATGGGAAAGGGCATCAGCCTTGATATTCTTCTCTCGCAGAACGGATTAATCATCAGTTGAAGCGGAAGAGAAAAAAAGTGACCAATGGGCTTGGCTGTGATTAAGATGTTGAGCTGTCTGGATGTACGAGAGGTTCTTATGATCTGTGTAAACTGGTAATCTGTTGTGGATGGTGAGCTCCCTCCGAAAGGATATCGTCATTCTTCCATGGGCAAAATTTCTCTTCCCTATAGAGTATATTCTTCTCTCCGGGAGAAAAGGTTTTGGAAAAAGACCACACGTGAGCGTTCAGGGTGAGCACCTACAATAGATGCATCAACCTCCAGATAAAAGGCCTCTCAGTATCGGGTGCAAGAGAAAACAGGAGCCGTGGCAAAGGCGAACTTTACCCCTAACGCTCTGCGCCGTATCTCTACGGCGCGAGGTATAAGGAGTGTATGATGAGGGCCACGGGCTGATTCCTCTTCATACAAAGGTGGGGTTTTTTGCATATTGCAGAAACCCCCATCGCTAATAACCCGGCGGTGCTTGCACCGATCGCGGCTATTAACCCCTCCGTTGCCGCCGGCAAGTCCCGGCGGCATTTAAAGACGGCGGCACGTGGGTGCCGCCATCTTTGTTATGATCGCCGCGCCCCGAACGTCATCGGGGGGCGGCGCTCATTTGCCATGGGTAGCCCAGGTCTTTGTTTGACCCGAGGATACATGGCTTCTGCATATCCATTACAATGAGCCTGTGGCTCATTGTAATGTATGTGTGCAAAAATGCCATATATTGGCAATACAGAAGTATTCAGTATATGTAGGAACGATCTGACCATCGCCTTAAGGGTTATTTGTGGAAAGCTCTTCAGCCCCAAAGGACAGAGGCGTGATTAGCGCCTGTCTTGGTAAGCGCCACGATGGGAGGACCAGAGTAGACAAATGGGAGCTAAACTTACGGTAGTAGTTCTTTCAACGGGTTGCGAACGATTGCTTAAAACTGACCAAAAACGGTTTCAAAACGCCATGTGTGGCATTCACCTAAGGCTCCAAGGACGCCACATTCACTACCACCGCCAGGGATACAGCGGGGTTGCCCCAGGAAGAAACATCCAATTCCTTCAGCCTCTCCCTCCTATTTTCTTGTGCTTCCACCTGTAAGAAACTGTCATGCTGTAGATGAAGCTTTGTCCCTGGTATCCGCACCGTGGCCACAAGTACCCAGGGATCCGGCTGGCCCAAAACCAGAAAATGGCTAGGATGGGGGATTTTGCACTGTACTTTCACAGGTGTTCCCGCAACCCATATCGTGGGTCCGTGGTCACCCGCCTGTGGTACCTGTGTATCCTGCATTCCGTTCCCGTGTGTTTCTGCTCCTGACTCCCATGTTCCTTTGCTCACATACCGTGTCTCCTGGTTCCGATCCCATCTCCCTGGACCTCATGTTGCTGCCCCCGGTTGACCCTTGACATGCATCCTCTGCCGCTGCCCTGACCTATGCCTGGACCTGACCACGAGACTGTCTCCTTCTCGACTTCGGCTGCCACCGCAGTCTAGTCGCACCTGTGGAATAACCTGAGTGGTACCTCCCGTCCCAGCAAGTCCAACCTGCTTGCGGCGGGCTCTGGTGAAGACCAGTGCCACTTATATTTTCGTCTTGGGTGTCGGCTAGTACCACCCCCTCCGCGGTGGTCCAGTGGATCCACACATCCCCAACTCTCACATGCAGCTGGAACAAGTTACCGCCATGCTGAAACAGCTGCTAACAACTGCAACGGCAGGTGCCACCTAAGCCTCACATGCTTCCCCATTACATTAATCATACTTGACAAGGGTCGATGACCGAAACGCAGTATTTTTGATTGATCTATTAATATTTTCTGATACAAAGTTATTTCAAGGTGAAGGCCGAATGTTATGAAATTCTCACTGTAAATAAAATTGATATAGCAAAGAAAATCGTGTGTGCCAAAAATTCCGATACATTGAAGCAAACACGGAGGCGTCTGGACACTCTGAAGACAGGAATACACCAGGCATAAGTGAACGCTGAGACACACAGGAACACAGGAAAGCATCTGGAAACGCTATGGGCTTTCCTCTTTTCCTCCACAGAACGTCTTAGGACGCCTGGCTGGAAACCATAGAGATCCTAGGAGACGATCCGGCGGGAGGAAGGGATTGCTGGATTAGTAGGGCGAGGCTGGATTTGCAGGAGCCAAGAGGACGCTGGTCCTTTAGAGTCATAAAGAGCCGGCGCGCGCAGTGGTACCGTCGGGCCTATTCACAATCACAGCCAGGAGCGTGGAGAGGTGATTCCATCGGGGACTCCGGCACATAGATGGCACAACAGATCGTGGGTGGTATCGTGTACAAAATGGTGTAGGTAAGACCATGTTAGCGGTTAATCACACGCTGAAAACATAAAGGGGCACAAAACATAAAGGGGGGTAATAGACTGAAGCACAAGGTGCCATTTCTTGAAACCAGCTTGTGTATATAGTCAATTCGCAAAAAGACATCAGTTGACATGCTTGACAGGGAGATACCTATAATATGTAATAAGCTAATGTGATACATACCATTTGTATGGGAAGTAGGACAATTCTCTTCAATAGGTTTTATGATAGCTTCTTGCAACTCAAAGACTTTATGGTCTATAATATGGTCACATCAAAGGGTAAAACATCAAACGGATCTTCATAAATGTTTAAACTACTTGGCATGGTCTTAGTCCCTCAGTGATGTTTTTCCAGCAAAGAGAATGCAACACTGCAAAATTATAGAGCATCTCTCAGCCAAAAAACCAATAAGCTGCTGGTTACGTCACATTAAATTGATGTCTTTAACTACTGCTATTCCAGAAACACTGTACAGTCTTTTTCTCACCCACAACAATTTCACAGTGCATTCAAGGCAACAAAAGATAGAAGAGGGGAACAAATTAACATCAATAGTTTTCTTACTTTATGATCTACTATTGAAGGCCAGCTGATTTTTAGTTATATGTAATTAATGATCAAGAAGTTTCCAACACCACTCATTTTTCAAAAGCATGAGTACTCTCACTCTCGCTGACACTCAGAGAGAAAAAGACTGGTATTAGGATTATTAATGTGCGCTTCATAGAATCAAGTCCAATCTCTGTGAGCTCCTTTTCTATTGTGCGGAACAGAGATTAACTGCCATTTAAAAGTTACTCTGCCGCGCTGAGCAGCTAATGGTGCAGAATTGATGGTTTCATATAAAAAGAAACATCAATGGCTCTCCTAACAACACTCCAACACAAACTTATGATGTAAAAGATCTGACACAAAAAGCATTAACCCCTAGAGATGCAGATTCCATATTTCAAAATCCATGTCTATTTTATTTTTCCATTTACAGAAGTATAAAGGCTTGTTATCTGGGGACAAATTGTACCTTTCTAGTGACACTATTCATATTCTATGCAATGTACTGGAAATGTGGAAAAATTTCAAATGTGGTATAGGTTCTGATAAACACAGTGGCACCTTACTACTATTATTATTATTTATTATAGAGCACCATTATTCCATGTGTCTGTACAATCAATAGGGGCTCACTACATTACATTAGAGACAAAAACAAATGCAGTACAAACATCAAAACTACAGTGATCAGAGACAACGGAGGAGAACCCTGCCCGGAAGGGCTCACATCTACATGGGGGGAAGATGGAGACACAAGGTGAGGGACAGAGCAGTGCAATTATTGTGCTTGTAGGCGATCCTTACAAGTTGGGTTTTCAGGTTACATTTGAAGTTTGGAAGTGGGGTACAGTCTAGCACAGTTTTGGTAGAGAATGCCACGGGAGAAGTCCTGGATGCAATGTGAGAAGGCGTATGTAATAGAGTGAAGCTGAAGTCCGTGAATGGAGATTACGTGTGGGGGGTATTGGCTGGTGAGTTCGAAGATATATCGGAGGGACAGTGTTGGACGTGCTTTTGTTGGTCATGGTTAATATTTTAAATTGAATTCATTGTGCAACGGCTAACCAGTGGAGAGACTGGCAGAGGAAAGCAAAAGACATGAAAATTAGCCGTGCAGCAATTAGGATGGTGGAAGGGCGTAGATAGTAGCTGGAGATCACAGAATGTTGCTGTAGTCCAGTCGGAGGGTAATAAGGGGATGGACTAGTAATTTTGAGACTGGAATTGAGAAGCAACATATGTTTTTAAATGGAGGTGGCAGGTTGTAGTAAGGCCGGTATGTGAGCTTAAAGTATAGGAAGAGAAAGTGACTCCAAGGCAGCCGACTTAGAGGCCTGGGAGAGAGTGTGAGCCAGAAGTGTGACAGTTAGGTCTGGTTGGGGATGATGTTCGGTGGAGGAAAGATTGAGTTCTGTTTGTCATTAATTTTAGAAACGGAAAGAGAAAATAAGGATATATGCCGAAGACTCTAAATTCTGTCTAAAGAGAGAAGAAATCTGGACCAGAAATATAGATCTTGTGTCATCAGCAAAGGAATGGTATGGAAAGCATGGGACTTATTAGATGTCCCAGGCCGAGGTGTACAAGGTGAAGAGCAGGGTCCAGGCACGAACCTTAAGGACAAAACAGTGAGGGGCAAGGTACAGAGATGTGTGAGAGTGACCCTGAACATCCGGTTGGAAGGTTGAGGAGATCCAGTAGAGGACCCAGTCTGTATACCAAGGGACATAGCATTTGCAGCAGGAGAGAATGGTCGAAAGTGTAAAAGGCGAAGGGTTGAGTTCTGCTGTGTAGAGGCTCTGGTGCACATGGCATACACGGGTGCCCCTGCAACCCGGGATAGGTCGCAGGAGCACCCTTGACACACAGCGGAAAGAGCAGAGGTGGAGTCTAAAGCTAGAATTGTGTCTGGGGTTGCCTGCTTGTATGACAGAAGGCCTTCCTTCTGGAAGATTCTTCCACTACAGTGAGAATGAGGGGGGCTACAGAGTTCAAGCTGAGAAACTGTTGTGTTGTAGAAGGTAGCAGCAGTTTTTCTACTCCTTCATGAGGATATGTAGAGAGGAGGAGGAGGTTTGGAGTTTGGCGTGTGTAGATGTTTGAGATCCTACGTGGGTATAGCCTGGGAATTGCAGGAGTGGTTGAGCCAGATTGGTAGAGAAAGTGAGTAAGTTGTGGTCGGTATAGGAGGAGAGGAGTAGACGGGTAGTGAATAGGCAGGTGAGATGAGGTCAAGTGGGTGGCCCCCTTGTGAGTGGGTGGTGAGAACCACTGTGAGAGACCGAATAGGTGGTAAGTAGGAAGTTTAAGGTAGGAGAATGATCTATATTAATGGAAGTTAAGTATTCCATGATGATAGAAGGGATGTCAGAGGAGAGAAAGTAACAGAAGCCAGTATTAAAGTGATCATAAACGCAGTGGCGGGCCAGGGGTTTAGTTTTACAGCATCTAGCTTTCACTGTGTAAAAACATCCCATTTCTTTTTTGTCAATAAAATCATGGAGATAGTAAATTTACACATTTTTGTTAGTGTTACACTTTAAATTTTTTTAAAACATTGTCAAAAAGTCAATGCCTTATTCTGACACCTGTAGTTGTTTTATGCTTCAGTGTACAGAGCTGTGGAAGATGTCCTTTTGATGGAAAAACTGATTTTTTCATCGCACCATTGAGAGAACTGTACCACCATTGTCTATTTATATGGGTGGCAAAAAAAGGGGCATTGTGGACATCTGCATTTTAGTATTTAGCATTAGCGCAGTCCCCGGGTTACATACAGATAGGTCTGTAGGTTTGTTCTAGTTGAGTTTGTATGTAAGTCGACTGTATATTTTATCATTGTAATCCCAGCCAAACCTTTTTGGTCTCTGTGACAATTGGATTTTAAAAATGTTGGGTTTCATAAAATCAATATTACTAAAGCTTCATACAGACACCTCTGATAACTGTTTCATCAGCTGTTTAATGTGCCTAGGACTAATGTCAATAAATTACCAATTTCAGATGTCCGTTTGTAACTATGGGTCGTATTGAAGTCGAGTGTTCTTAGTAGGGTCCCGCCTGTACTGTGTTTCACGTTGGGGTGCTTTTTATATGTTTAATAAATTTTGGACCCGCCGTCTTTAAAAGGGGTGTTCCCAGTTTCATCGCAAATAAATGTTATTGTTTGTATAATTAAAAGTTATTACCCCTTGAAGACGCAGTTTTTGCCCCCATTTACAGCTAATGGCTCAGTCCCCATTGTTGTTGGATCTGAAATTCTCGCTTTATGTGTTAATACTTTGAACACTGGTTACTTCTCAAACGATTCTGAGATTGTTTTTTACCCACATGTTTGTATTCATTTTAGTGTAATTTTGGCAGATAAGTTTGTGCGTTTATTTACAAAAAAAGAAAATATGTAGAATTTTCTGAAAAATTTGGCCATTTTTGAAATGTTTGAAATCATTCGCGTTTTCAGGCATATTATTACCACCAATAAATTGCTGAATAACATTTCCCATTGTTGTCCTACTTTACATTTACATCACCATTTTTGAAATGTCTGGATACTTTATTTTGATGTCACGATACGCGCTTTACAAAATCGAAATAGCGCTTTTCCTTCCGGATTTTCAGAATTGACTATTTTGGGATAAATACAGTTTTGAATGAATTTACATATTTACATCAAAACCCCGCCTATATAAAATCAACCCATTTCAAATCTGCAACCCCTCAAGCTGATAGAAACCATTTTACGAAGATTGTTTAACAACCCCTGAGATCTTCATAAGTAATTACACATCAAAATGGAGGGAAATTTAGAATAGTCCAAATTGTGCCGTTATACGGTTCATTTATCCCTAAAATTTACAACTTTCCAAAAGATAAAAATACAAAACCCACCATACACTGTGTTTACCCATTTCTCCCGAGTACAGAGACCCCCCACATGTGGCCGTTACTTGTTTATTTGGCAACCAGTGAGGCGCAGAAGGAAGGAGCACCCTACACGCTGCCAGGATTTAACTTTCCTCATTGGCCTCTTTTGAAGCTATAAATTTTCGCTTTTGCGCTATTAGGGCCATGTGATGCCATTTTTTTTGGCGGATGAAGAGCTTTTTCCATTGTTACCCATTTTGGGGTTGGTATCACCTATTGTTGAAAATTTAGGACTTCTTTTTGAGAGCAGGATTACGAAAAGCATCAATTCTCTACTGGTTTTTTTTACTTTTTTTTTTGTGGTGTTCACCGTATGACGATAATATCATTATCTTCATTCTATGGGTTGATACGATAACGGGGATACCAGACACGAATATATTTTCTTTCGCGTTTTACTAAATTTGTAAAATAAAACCCATTGTGGGGAAAAATCTCTCATTTTTGTATTGCCATCTTCCAAGTGGCATAACTTTGTTACGTTTTTGCTACGGAGCGGGTTGATTGCTTGTTTTTGCGGGACATGTTGTACTTTGCACACAGTATCATTCTAGAGTACATATGTTTTTTTTATCACTTTTTATAGCAATTTTTGTGGGATTGAATAGGTAAAAATCATATTTTTGGTGGGTTTATAACAGTTTTCTTTAATACCGCGGCGTTCATCGTGCGGTCAATAATTATTTATTTTTATTCTATCGGGTTGTTACAGCAACGCGGTGATACTATATATGTTGGGGTGTTGGTGTTATGATTAACAGACCTTTTTTTTTCATTTTATATTCTCTTTATATTTTTTGGGCTTTTGGGCATTTTTTTGGTGATTTATTACTTTATTTTTTTATTGATAATTTTTTTTTTTACTTTTACACTTTTTCCACCAGGGAAATGAACAGCAATAATCTGATTGCTTGTTCATAATAATACCCTGCATACTTATGTATTCAGGGCATTACAAGTGTCAGCCTATGCACTTGCATAGCTGGCACTCTGCCAGTAAGATGACGTCTAGACGCCATCTTACGGCAGTTCCTGCAGGTACCCTGGGGTCCAGATCGGACCCCCGTGATACCGTAGCAATGATCGGTGCCCCAAAATGATTCGGGGGCGAGTGTGGGGGAAAGACCCCCCAGATGCATGTTAGATCCGCGGTCGCGATGACCGCGGCATTTAACAGTTAATCACCCCGATCAGAGACACTCCGATCGGGGTGTTACACTGGGGTGTCCGGCTATCAGTCACAGCCGGCACCCCGTGTTCCCGATGTCGGTTCGGCTCAAATCTTGAGCTGAACCGGCATCGGCTCAGCGTCCGATATATCGGACGCTGAGCGTAAGTCCTGAGCTCGAGCCGATATTCGGACGCTGACGTTAAGAGGTTAAAGTTTCCTATATACCTCTGTTCAAATCCTCACAGTTTTTCTAGATCTCTGCTTGCTGTCATTCTATAGGAAAGTTTCTATGTTTACTTCATGGACAGAAATATGAACATGGTCCACATGGTGCAAAAAGGCTCATTATATCACACAGCTCTGATTACTGTCTATGACAGTAATTTTCAACCTTGTGGCCGAACTATGGTCCCCTGTGTAGCGCCCCCGTGTTTCGGCCCCCCATACTTACCTATAAGCCCCACGTCGCGATCCGCCCATCTCTTCAGCTCTGCACCCGCGGGGCCCTGTCACTGACAGCAAATATGATACATAAAGTTTATTGGAAATTGTATAACTTTTTATTGGTACAAACAATACCTTTAATTGCCTAACTGGGAATACCCCTTTAATGTTGAAATATAAGAATTCTAATGGTATCAATCAGTCATCAACCTCGTTTTGGAAGTATCTCCTTCTTTCCTCAGTGATAATAGTTATATTCCTGATGGCTTCCTTTTATAGTGGAAATCAAAGTGTCAAAAACCACCGAACGGATCATATAGACCAGTTTGGTTTACTTTTGGTGGATGCAAAGTCCTCAATAACCGGACTGGATGATACTTGTGTGAAGCCTCAAAGTTGAGTTATTTCCCAGATTTCCTGCTATTCTTATTAGTGAACATCATTGCTAGAGATTATTATTATTATAATCAGATATTATTATTATGTCAAAAAATGTCAAGATCATTCATGCTTCAAAGTGAATTTTGCATTTAAGATCTAAAATAAGAAATCTAGCATTCACTTTTTGTATGCATCCCTACCTGCGCTGATTAAACTCCAATTTTTCCATTTACCAAGTATAGGTTACTAACTAGGAGGTTGTGATGATATTTAATTTTCATTAAGGTGACCTTCAAATCTTTGCATCTCATGAGACATAGATGTGACCTTTTCTTAATCACCGTTCCATGATTATTTTATGTACTGCTTCATTTCAAACCCTATCAGAGTTTCTATGAACAAGCCGCGGTGTTTTTGCATTAATTAACGCAAAAGCGGTGCGTGGTGGCACTGGCCTTAGGCCGTGTATACACTCACCGGCCACTTTATTAGGTACACCTGTCCAACTGCTTGTTTTAACACTTAATTTCTAATCACCAATCACAGGCGGCAACTCAGTGCATTCAGGCTGTAGACATGGTCAAGAAATCTCCTGCAGTTCAAAACCGAGCATCAGTATGGGGAAGAAAGGTGATTTGAGTGCCTTTGAACGTGGCATGGTTGTTGGTGCCAGAAGGGCTGGTCTAAAGTATTTTCAGAAACTGCTGATCTACTGGGATTTCAGTCAGCGCAACCATCCTAGGGTTTACAGAGAATGGCCGAAAAAAGAAAAAACATCCAGTGAGCGGCAGTTTCTGTTGGCGAAAATGCCTTGTTGATGTCCAGAGGTCAGAGGAGAATGGGCAGACTGTTCGAGCTGATAGAAGGCAACAGTGAGTCAATCGCCACCCTTACAACCAAGGTAGGCAGAAGAGCATCCTCGAACGCACAGTTACGTCGAACTTTGAGGCAGATTGGCTACAGCCGCAGAAGACCACACCGGGTGCCACTCCTTTCAGCTAGAACAGAAACTGAGGCTAAATTTGCACAAGCTCATCGAAATTGGACAGTAGAAAATTGGAAAAACGTTTCCCTGGTCTGATTTAGTCTCGATTTCTGCTGCAACTTCGAGGGTAGGGTCAGAATTTGCGTCCACCAGGAAAGCATGGATCCATCCTGCCTGTATCAGCGGTTTCAGGCTGGTGGTGGTGGTTCATGGTGTGGGGAATATTTTCTTGGCACTCTTTGGGCCCCTTGGTACCAATTGAGCATCGTTGCAACCCGCCACAGCCTACCTGACCATGTCCATCCCTTTATGATCACAATGTACCCAACATCTGATGGCTATTTCAGCAGCATGATAATGCGCCATGTCATAAAGCTGGACTGGTTTCTTAAAAACATGACAATGAGTTTCACTGTACTCAAATGGCCTCGACAGTCACCAGATCTCAATCCAATAGAGCATCTTTGGGATGTGGTGGAACAGGAGATTCGCATCATGGATGTCAGCCGACAAATCTTGTGCAACTGTGTGACGCCATCATGTCACATATGGACCAAAATCTCTGAGGAATGCTTCCAGCACTTGTTGAATCTATGTCACCAAGAATTGAGGGAGCTCTGAGGCAAAAGGGGGTCCAACCCGTTACTAGCATGGTGTACATAAAAATATGGCCGGTGAGTGTATATGCATTATATAGTCTAATTTATAGCTACCTTTTCTTTTATACCTTTTATAGGTGGGATATATATATATATATTATATATATTATAGGTATATACCTTTGTAGGTATACAGTACCTCATATACTGTATGTATGGCAGTATGATTAAGATCATCAGACAACCTAGGGTTAAAGTACCCTAGGGGGGTCTGAAAATAGTAAAAAAAATTAATAAAAAAACCTAAAAATTCAAATCACCCCCCTTTCCCCTAGAACACTGATATAAATATAAAAACAGTAATATCATAAACATATTAGGCATCTCTGCGTACAAAATTCCCGCTCAAAATATAATACCTGGTATTTTACTGCGTTTAAACCCGTAATAGCGCCCAAAGTCGAAAAAGGCACTTTTTATGAGGCTAAAACACCAGGTGTCACGTTTTGAAAGCAATGTTAAACCTTCAGTTTACACGGAGACAAAGCGTAAGAAAAACTGAGACACAACAGAGGCAAAATGCGCAACTGAAGCTGAACATCAATGCCTATGTGATAGAGCCCTAAGGATTGCCAGCTTCAACCAGAGCTGTAGAATGACAATTATTGCTTATAGAGGGAGATTTCAAGTATTTTGCCTGTGAGTTCCATAGACCTCAATAGAGCAAATGGACTGTCTTATAAGACAATGCTTATACCTTGGTGGGTTCTTTAAATTACAATATAGTGTATAACAAGATTTATAAAGCAGTAAATATCTTGTTATACACTTATGTGACAACCTTAAAGCGGCCATTGCATTCATGTGCCAAACATACTGATAACATTGAAAACAGTATTTGAATAGACTGCAAGTATTATTCTTATATAAGAAATAAGAAAAAAAGAAATTTTTTTAAACAAAGTTTTATTATTGTGTCTTATGGAATTCTAAGTAAATAATTATTCTAATGGTTCACATAATCTTTATGCTATTTTTTCTTTTATAAGTTTAGTGTTGTCAGACATAAGGAGAGGTAACAGACAGCCTAATCCCCCTTTGAACATGAAAGGTATTGTTATTTAAGATATACTCTTAAGAATTTTAGTTAAGATGATGACATTTAAGTTTTCTTTACCTAGCCGCAGCTTTTTATCTGAGACTGGAATTGTTGTACTTTTCTGGTAACCTTTACAGGAAATGTCTAGATTAACAGCACTGCATAATCCTTTTTATGAATCTTAAAAGCAAGATCTTATAATAAAATAGAGGTAAACCTCAAAGCAACTGTATAATAATACATATTACCATAGAACTACAAATGGTATAATCACTGTGTTTTCCTGTAAACATTACCTTCTTTGTGATACATGGCTGCTCGAGAATGCTTTCATTGCTCTGTTTAGATTAAAAAGAAAACAAAGAAGAATCTGTTTCATCTGAGTTCACTGAAATATAATGTAAAATATTTACAAAGCTGAAAAGAAAGCAATCCATTAGTCAAATGATAATGTACAACATGTAATAATAAGCTATTGCTAATGTTATCCATTTATATTGTACAAAATATAAGTTATAACTTAACATTCAACTCAAATTCTATATGTTCATGAAAATAGTATTTTTTTACCATAAGGGGAAGGGGTGAGGAGCACTTAGCCTCTCCCCTTCTCCAGTCGGCCATATGCTACACATGGGTTTGCACATTGTAGCACTGACCAAGAAGAAAGCCACTCCCAGACTCTGGCTCCTGGCGGCTGAAGAAGTCGTTTCTAGACTGAAGTCAGCCTTTGACTCGGCCCCAGTTCTCACTCGGCCTGATACGGAAAGGCTATTCCACCTGTAGGTTGAAGCCACCGCAGTAGGAGCTGGAGCAGTGCTCACCCAGAAAGGGCCAAGGGCCAAACTCTCACTTGTGGGTTTTTCTCTAAAACTTTCTCCTCCGCAGAGAGGAATTACTCCATAGGGGACCTAGAGCTATTGGCCATGCTTTAGAAGAGTGGCGCTATTTTCTGGAAGGAGATGATCATCCAGTCTATATCTAAACCGACCACAACAATCTCCTATTTCCACAGACTGCTCAGTATCTCAATCCTCAACAGGCTCGCTGGTCCCTCTTCTTTTCTCGGTTCAACTTCTTCATTCACTTCCATCCAGCCGAGAAGAATGTCAAAGCTGATGCCCTCTCTCGTGCCTCTGATGTTGTTGGGGAAGAACCGTCTCCTGGTCATATCATTCCCCCGGAACGATTAGTAGTTGCTGCTACTGTGGACCTACGGCAGCTTCCTCCTGGCAAGACATATGTCTGACCAGCTCTTCGGAGGATACTGACTTGGGGACATTGCTCTCATGTGGCTGGGCAGCCTGGGGTTCAGAGATCTATTATCTCATATTTCGTTTTTACTGGTGGTCAGATCTGGTCAAGGATGTTCTGGACTTTATTACGGTAATACAGTCACCTGGGTAATGTCCCATTTTGTTCCTTTGCCAGGTCTGCCATCAGCTCCACGGCTTGCCAGTATGTTCTTCCTGCACATCTTCCGGCTGCATGGACTCCCCCTGCACAATGTCTCGGATCGTGGGGTCCAGTTTGTTTTCCGTTTCTGGTGATCCCTGTGCGTTCAACATAAAGTGAAGCTGGACTTCTCATCTATCCGCAGTCCAATGGACAAGTTGAGAGGGTTAATCAGACCCTGGGCAGCTCTCTCTGCCATTTTGTCTCGACTGGTCCACTCTGCTGCCAGTGAGACAATGTACCTTTAAGGGAGCCTGCCATCAGCAATAGACATAATAAACCATTACCAGAATATTGTCAAGCAGCATAACACCTTATAGTTTTTGTTTCTTTCATGGTCCAGGGTGGTGTCATCATCATGGAAATTTACTTTGAAGGGAGCTATAAATTGGCTGTATAAAGTCAAGGAGGAGGAGAGTTCAACACTGAAATCAAGGTGGGACACTCTTTACACCTACTCCTATGTGACTGATATCAGGCATTGGACCGGAGGTCACAGGAGGAGACCACAGAAGGAGGATGGAGGACAGGAGGAGGCTGGAGGACAGTTGGCCACAGGAAGAGGCTGGAGAACACTAGAAGGCGTCCATAGGAGGAGGCAGGAGAACAGGAGGAGGCTGGAGGATAGGAGGCTACAGGAGGAGGCCAGAGAACAGGAGGGGCTGGAGGACAGGAGGCTATGGGAGAAGGATGGAGGAGGCCACAGGAAGAGGCTGGAGCACAGGAGGAAGCCATAGGAAGAGGCTGGAGGACAGGAGGCTACATGGGGAGGCTGGAGGACAGGGGCCACAGGAGGAGGCTGGAGGACAGGTGCCACAGGAGGAGGCTGGAGGACAGGAGGTCACAGGAATAGGCTGGAGAGCAGGAAGAGGCTACAGGAGGAAGCTGAAGGACGGGAAGCTACAGGAGGAGGCTGGAGGACAGGAGGCCACAGGAGGAGGCTGGAGGACAGGAGGAGGCTGGAGGACAGCGGCTGCAGGACATATGGAGGCTACATGAGGAGGCTGGAGAACAAGAGGCCACAGGAGGAGGCTGAAGACCAGGAGGCTACATGAGGAGGCTGGAGACCAGGAGGCTACAGGAGGAGGCTGGAGGACAGGAGACCACAGGAGGAAGCCACAGTAAGAGCCTGGAGGACAGAAGGCTACACGAGGAGGCTGGAGGACAGGGGCCACAGGAGGAGGCTGGAGGATAGGAGGCCTTAGGAAGAGGCTGGAGAAAAGGAAAGAGGCTGGAGGACAGGAGGCTACAGGAGGAGGCTGGAGGACAGGAGGCCACAGGAGGAGGCTGGAGGACAGTGGGAGGCTACAGGAGGAGGCTGGAGGACAGCAGGCTGAAGGAGGAGGCTGGAGGACAAGAGAAAGCTACAGGAGGAGGCTTGGAGACAGAAGGAGGCTGGAGGACAGGAGGATTAAAGAGGAGGCTGGAAGACAGGTGGAGGCTGGTGGATAGGAGGAGGCTGGAGGACAGGAAACTAGAGGAGGAGGCTGGGGGACAGGAGGAGGCTGGAGGACAGGGGCTGCAGGAGGAGGCTGGAGGACAGGAGGAGGCTGGACAACAGGAGGAGTCTGGGGGACAGGGGGAGACTATTGGAGGAGACTGGAAGACAGGAGGAGGTTGAAGGACAGGAGGCCACAGGAAGAGTAGGATTAAGGACAGGAGGCCACAGGAAGAGGAGAATAGAGGATAAGAGGCCACATTGTGAGGACAGAGGACAGGGGAAACACAGTGGGTAGGGGGTAGAAGTAGAGATATTATTATGTGTAAGTTTGGGCAGATAAATAAAAGTAGAAATTCAAATTTAAAGGGAGGATCACAGGAATAGACTGGAGAACAGGAAGAGGCTACAGGAGAAAGCTGGATGACAGGAAGCTACAGGAGGAGGCTGGAGGACAGGAGGCCATAGGAGGAGGCTGGGGACAAGGAGGCTACAGGAGGTGGCTGGATGACTGAAGACCACAGGAGGAAGCCACAGAAGGAAACCACAGTAAGAGCCTGGAGGACAGGAGGCTACACAAGGAGGCTGGGGGACAGGGGCCACAGGAGGAGGCTGGAGGACAGGAGGCCATAGGAAGAGGCTGGAGAACAGGAAGAGGCTACCAGAGAAGGCTGGAGGACAGGAGGCTACAGGAGGATGCTGGAGGACAGGAAGCCTCAGGAGGAGGCTGGAGGACAGTGGGAGGCTACAGGAGGAGGCTGGAGGACTTTGTACAGGCGCAAACTGCTTGCAAAGATCAGAGCAGTGCAGAGGGCGCTAGATTCATGAAGAACATGCACCAGAAATCATGAAGCTGGTGCACTCTGCACTATACACAGGTGCAACACCCTCGCCGATGCAATGGCGAGTGGGTGCTTGCGAATAAGCCCCATAACATGTCACCACATCACACAGCGGAAATTGCAGTGGTTAATCCTGCCTGGCAAGGCAGAAGTTAATTTGTGATGTAATAATGTCAACCAATGTCTGTGTTACATCCTGTCTCTGTGAACTGAGAGGTAATTGGAGGAGCAGCCACCACCTGACCAAAGGGAGGTAATAAAACCCCCTGGCCAGGAATGTTCTGGGTTCTTAGAGAGAAATCTCTCTCAGGAGAGAGACCGGTCCTAGTCAGGCCCTCTGGGTCTGCAGGACACAAGCAGTGAGTAGTTCGCTGAGCAGTAGCTTAGAGTCTCTAGCATACCAGACCAGTGCAGGAAGAGCCTAGCCCCTGCCTGAAGTGGAGCAATAAGACTAGAGTTAGTGTAGCGAGGAAAGGGGTATCATCCTACCTTCAAGGGTGATACCTGAAGAGATCCAGGACCGAGCTGAAGCATCCTCTAGGACACAGCTGCCTCCCAGCCTGCTCTTACATCCAGGCTGGTGATCTACATCCTGTGGCTCCCTCCAAATACCTCTCCAGTACTCCACCTGTTAAAGGCACGTTTTCTGCAGTTCCTGCCGGTTGCAATAAACGAACTGTAAGTTGTTTCCTTCAACTTCTGCCTCCGTCTGGTCCCTGCTACTACCCCTGCCTGCATCACCGGGCACCCTGTCCATCACCCAGAGACTCACACTCGGGACATTAAGGGGTTGCCCCAGGGAGTTCCGCTATAGCAGCCGCTCCCTCATCATTTCTTGCCAACACCACCCTGCTGGAGACCTGCCAGGCTGTAGGACAGCCCTCCGGTTCCCCCGTACCAAGCACCGTGACAATAGCGTGCTTAGGCCGCAACCGCCAGCCACTCCGGTACCGCGGGCTCCGGCTGTCTCCAGGCCCCGAGAAAGGGCTAGGCCCCGGTGGGGGATGTTGCACAGGAAAACTCCACATAGTGCAGTTTGCATTGTTCTTAGTAAATGTGCCCCAGGGACTAAAGTCATACGCACAACTGGCATCTGGTAACTTAAAGGAGTATTCCCATTTAAGCAAATAATTGATATGGTTTGTATAATGAAAATTTATATAAATTAACAATATACTTTCTTTATAAATATATCACAGTTTTCTAGATCTCTGCTTGCTGTCATTGTATACACAGCTAATATGTTTACTTCCAGTGGACAGATATCTAACACTGGTCACACAGGTGCACGGCTCGATAGTATCATAGAGAGTAATCAGAGCTGTGTGTTATAACGATTTCTGTCCACTGGAAGTAAACTATGGAATGACAGCAAGCAGAGATCTAGAAACTGTGAGGAATTGATACAGAAAAAGGAATCGAAAAATTGTACAATTTTTCATTACACAAACAATAATATGTATTTGTTGAAATGAGAATAAAGGCGATGATTCTTCTACATCAGGAAGAGGACTTCAACAGGACCTCTCCCAACTCATCTCCCAACTCAGTCACTTGTATAATGTCACCCAGATAAAACATAAAACACTCTTCCCCTAAATAATATATATTCCTCTTAACACAACTGAGCGCATTGTAAGTTCACACATAAAACATGCAGTGGGTGGCCCTCTTAATGTATTAGCCCCAAGATAAATCATGATATAGAACCTCTAAATATATATGTAATATATGTATCATATCACTATAAAGCCGGACTTCCCATGAGTATAGAGCATCTATTGACTTAAAGTGGGCGTGGTATCACCAGGGATGGTTGTCATAGTGATGGCTGAAGCCAAGAGCGTTACAGTTATGCAAAGCACGCATGCTCAGTGTGGCGCCTAATGATGACACAATAAGTGCGTGCCTCATCTGCTCCAGACATGGCGGGGCTCGGAGACTGCGAGTTCCTTGTACGGAGGGCGCGGGAGCTGGTACAGGAGGACACGTGTGCAGCCCGGGCATGGCTCATCACCGCTCGCACCCTGTACCCGCAGGACTTTAATATCCAGGTGTGCACCGGGTGTAGAACCACAAATACCAGCGAGGCTTGTAAACGGACTACACTGCATTGTAACAGCAGAACCAGTATCATACTTGTCGTTACCGAAGCCCTAGTGAATGTCACACCAGGGAGCAGGAATACCCACCCTGTACAGCATGGGAGGGCGCTGCAACCCTCCGTGCCAGTCTCCTTCTGCTATACATCGCATGTACTATGCTGCTGCAGCACATTAACCACTAGAGATCCTGCTGCAGTCTGCCTGCAGAGAAAAATAAAGTCAGTTAACAAATCTTCACCCCTCCAATCCCCTGCTATTCCAGTACTATTTGCCCAATGTCCTGCTGGTTTTGCTTCCTTGTACTCTGCAACACCTAGAGAGTGACCTACTTCACTCTGGGACTGGTCAAGCAGGTGTTCTGGATATTCAGGGGCCCATTCTGCCTGATATATGTAGCCGCTACTGGATAGTGCGTCCTGATGATTCCTCTGGTGCTATGGAAAAATTGGAAATTGCAGCTCTCCGCTATCTCCAGTCACCTCGTACAGAGTGAATGTGAGTGCAGCAGAGAGTCGTGTACTGCAAAGTCTCAGTCTCCCATACAGTTTGTGTCAGGATGCATGCCTCACCTACCACTCCACCCAGTAGTGAGAACACCCATTTTTGTGATTGATGGGGGTCCCAGCAGTCTCATCCTTACCAACCCCATTAATGGGCCTACACAATATAGTTAGCAGTCTTATCCTTGGGGGCCCCCTGCACCCTAATTGATGAAGTATCATGTCAAGCCTACATCCTTTTTTGTGTCTGAGTCTCATTCGTTCTCTATGAGAGAGCCAACATATTCCTGTACTCTCAGAAGTAGTAAAAACACATCTAGTTGCAGTATATATCTATCTACTGCATGTTTGTTTACTTTGTAAGTTGCATAGCCCAATAATGATATAGGAAAAATATGCAAAGAGAAAACCATGTCTCTTATAGAACATTGTAAGGAATCCCCCTTACAATCAAGCATGACTTTCAGGAAGCCTAATAACATCATGCGGGATCAACACCAAACTAGTGTATCTATTCCAGACTGAACTGTTTCGTTACTGTACACAGCACTGTTTCAATGTGGTTGCGTCTCTTCAGTACAGCGTAGGGAACTGGTTTGGTTGAGGGAGAACTTTTACTTCCCATCAATAATGACATACACAGGTCACATGAGAGGCAGAAATACCTAACTTGTTGTTTCATAGTTGTGTACAAGACATATTTCATGGTACATTTACAGTTATTTCTCAGCCATGTTCTCTTATGGGCCACACAGGGAGCATATCTATTACATCTCTGATTTTTTGGGGAAATGTTATGGTACCACTTGTAAAGCCTATTCCAGATGTCACAGTCATGAAAAACTCACTACTCTATGTTTTTTTTTCCCCTCCTTAGTATGAAATGTACAACATTGAAAGAAAGGCAGAACGAACCACTTCAGCTGGAAGACTTTTGTATGACATGTAAGTCTTTATCATCGGTGGTGACAAAGCTTATACTGAATATATGTAGGTTTTAATGAGGTTGATCATTGATATGACACCGAACAGATACTTTTAATAGCTATGGACTGCTTTCTTTTTTCTGGAAACCAGACTATAAATGATCTATCCTCAGGATAGGATTTTATTAAGTGTTTTTTGGGGTGCAATATGAATGGTGTCTGTAATTTAGTGGCTGTACTTGCCCAATGCAGGTGTCGATCCCGTTAAAGCTAATGGGAGTAGTACCTGCTTCTGCATCCTGGACTGATTCTCTCTGCTTCCAGCTCTGTCCATAGTACAAAACATTGGCAGGGGTGTCGCATTTTGCACCTGAACACATCACCTATTAATGGCTTACACTATGGAAGCTATGAAAATAATAATTTTTTTGAAATGCACTTTAGTGATTAGTATCTGTTCTTGGGACAGCTTTTTCTCATTGGTAGAATCCTCAGCACTGAGTATTAATCTAATCCCAAGAAGAAAAAAGCTAAAGCTTTTAAAGGTTACTTAAAAATGAATATTCTTTAAAATCTTAAAGGGGGTTTCCAGTCATAACAAGAAATCCCCTATATGCTGGATTGTTATACCCCAAATGAATATATCAGCAAGGCTTTTACATCCGGTTATAGCATATACACAAATGTGTTGCAAACTACGACTAAGCACTACCACCCCTTTTTATGTGAACGGTTTTCTAAAGGTTTGGACAAAATACACACAAGTAATGCAGACAATAAATACTTTTGCAAACACAAAATACCTTTTTTTTGTGAAACTTAGAAAAAAAATATGGTGCAGACACAATAATATATCTGGGCCAATCAAACATCAACAGTGAAAACAACAGTATGTGGAGTGTGCAGAGTGCGCCAGATTCATGAATAGTGGTACACTTTGTTCATGCTGCAGGATTGTCGTGCATGGTCTGACTAAGCAGTAACAAGAACCTTTTGGTGCACATTTTTTTTCTGTCTTGTCGGACACGGTGCAGTCATGACACAAAACTGGCACGGACCCTTTATAAATACATGCGCAAACAGTTTGCATGTTCTTTGTAGTGCAGAGTGTGCTAGAAAGCAACCAGGAAAGTTTTAAAAAGTATAGCAGTGGATTTTTGTTATTTAACAAGCTTTGTGTTGAGTGTTTTAATTGGTACAGGAACCAGGTTAAAAATATGAAAACTTTTAAGCCACACTTTTTGTATTTTTAAGGTTTGTGAACTTTTCAGACCAACCTGTGGTTTGGAGGGAAATAAGTGTGATTACAGCTGCACTTCGGAATGATTTACAGGATAAGCAAACACAGTTTCTTAGAGGTAAGGAGACCTTAGTAACATGGTGTCCCAAATAGAACATGTATGTATTATCACAGGCCTGGATACAGTATTGCTAAGAGTAAAATATAAGACTTTGTTATACCACAATTTAGAGCAGGGTCTGCGCAGCCAAGATGGGGTGTGACCATACGAAAAAATAAATTGTCTAGCAGTAATACCACTGCTTAGGTCAAAAATGAGGTTAATTGGATATTTCTGCTTTGTGTTGATATATCCTTAATCCTATAAAGGTTCTTCCAGATGCTGGACTTGCTACCTTCTTACTTACTGCCTCTGAATATAAATGAGAGCTATTCCCCAAAAATCAGCTCTGAGTATCATTTGATAGACGCATTTCTGCACTCTAGTATGTTCCATGGAATAAATAATATATTATAGATGGCTGGAAGTGTCCCCCCTGGAACCTCCAGCAATTATCAGGTGGAGGGGGGCAAAAAAAATCATAGAAAATACTTCTGTGGGGCTGTGTAAGATCACTGTTCAGCAGCCCTTTAGTGAACAGGGCATGCATGATGGTGCTCCATTCACATTTAAGTTTGTATTTTTTTTTTTGTCCAAAACAAGGTTTTGCTGTAGGAATTTATATACCAGTACCATATAGCATGCATTTTTTAAAATAAACCAGTCCATTACAATCGTTACATTTGTGTTTCAGGCTTGTTTGAGGCTCTTCCTGGGCGTGTACAGTGTGAGATGTTGCTGAAAGCTACAGAACAATGTTTTAATACATTGGAGCGGGCTGAGATGCTGCTTCTGTTGTTGAGACGTTTTCCTGAAACTGTAGTACAGCATGGGGTAAGGAAATTTGTATTTAACCATTTGCACGTTTAGGTAATGTAATTATATGATTATGAGATGATGATGGCTGGATAGATCATAACAACTATGTATACATACTAAGACCTATTACACTGGTTAATAGTTATGATCTCTCTGTAAGATGTAAATCTTAACACGTCATACATAGACACCAATGCTGTTGTACATCATCTCTGCCATCCCATAATTGAACAGTTGGGGGAGCCTCCTCCTGTCTGATAATATACTTGCTGGCCATTTTAGTAGATGGCATATTAGGCTATATCGGTCCTCTTCACACTTTACTTAGTATAGTGGTAGGTCCTATTTACTTACAAAATAATGCTCAACCTTTCTATTACATAGTACGTATTATAACTATATACTCTTGTCTGTGCCACTCTGAAGTTGGGAGTTGTGCAAACAGCATAGAGCAGTTGTGTTTGGCTGTTTACACAACTTATGCGTTATCACTACCTCAGCTTTAACCTGAGTAGTGAACACCCCTTGTAAAGGGGAAAAAAAAAAATCTGTAATTTCTTTTTTCTTTTGGCAGGTTAGCTTGGGTGAGACACTGTTGGAAGCTGAAAGTCTGGAAGACCAGGAATCCCCTGTAAACTGTTTTAGAAAACTGTTTGGTAAGCTTAACATGTAATTAATATATCAAATAAAGATAAACATATGTCCTACTGGTAAACAATTCAGTACTTCAATACACTTTGTACTTGTGCTTCAGTACAATTCAGGGGAGTTTACCTTTAAAATTGAGGCCTAAATCAGGGAAGTCAGCACACACACAAGGCCTTGAAAAGCACAGCGATTTGTATATGAGCCCATAGAAATATATGGGATTGTGTTCTGGGGCCCTTACACTGGAAATACACTACACACCTTTTATGTATTAGTCTTAAGCATTTAGAACCGGTTAATATGCAGCAGAGCACTGTCAATGTGCTTTGCATCACATTTGTTTTCTTGGTTTGACTTCTCGGATGTATTACTTTTCTGCAAGCATTTCATGCTGGAGGTCAACTCTATTGATTCTCAACTGATTTACTAAAAGGGTCTAGAAAAATGTTTAAACCTCTAGGTTCAGTGGTTCATATTATTAATCTTATACAATAACGATATACAATATGTATCTTGCATTTTTAACTTTTTTGTGTAATTTTCTTTTTGTTCTTTAGTGTGTGACGTTCTACCCCTTATCATTAACAATCTGGATGTCCGCTTACCCTCAAGCCTGTTATACAAATACTTGAACAAAGCTGCTGAATTTTACATTAATTATGTGACCCGATCGCCTCAAATAGATGCCCAGCATCAAGGTATGGAGGACACATGTCTGAACTGACAGGAAATGGGGTTTCTTTTTGTGTGTGTGTTGTTCACATGAAGATGATTTATGGCTATATACTGTCTATGATCTATGGCGAATGGAAAATTGCCCTGACTTGTTTCCACTGACTTGTTTCCCATTATAGTGAATGGCTAAATAATAGCAGAGATTATAGTCTTCAGATATTGCTTATCTCCATTTCACATTTGTGTATTTAGATGTTTGCTTTATAGCATGTATATGGTTAGTAGGTTTGATGTTAAGTTCCTTCATGCCCAGGTACACAAGATACATCTGATTTACTATCACCCACGAAAAGAAGCTCCCAGAAATACATTATTGAAGGTCTGACAGAAAAATCATCACAAATATTAGATCCTTGGGATCGACTTTTTAAAATCCTGTCTGTGGTTGGCATGCGATGCGAGTGGCAGATGGACAAGGGAACCAGGTTAGAATGTATACTGAATTCTGTCTTCTCAATATTATAAGAATACATAATATAAAAAATACTATGCTTGTCTAGAAAACATAGGACCTCTATAGTCTTATAAGTCAAATCTTTAAATACATTCCTCTTTTTTTTTTCTCCTATAACTGAAGTCTATTCACCAATGGGGCGTTTTAGTTTTTGTGAAATAATGTGTGCATTGTTCTATTTAGGAACTTTAATGACCTTTTCCATCGTGTCAAAGAACTCTGTCGTTACATCAACAACTTTGACAATGAAGCTCATATAAAGTATAAGAATCAGGTTGTCTATTCTGCTACGCTTTTATTTTTCAAAAGCGTCTTCCAGTACATCAGCGCAATACAGCCTTCTCTTTTCCAAGGTGTGTACTTTATGTAGGCTATGCTTCTTGTTAATTAGGGTTGGGTGTTTTTTTAATGAAATTTAGGCACTTATTGCATGATCTAAGGGCTGGAGGTTTTTTAGCAAGGATTTCTCAAACATGTCATTGTGGACACTTCAATCTTATCTATAGCTGCTGCCATTAGAAGGCGGACAGTAAGCCAAAAGGTGTTAGCGCCTACTTCTTTGCCACACACCTCCTGTAGGCAGTCAACAAATCCGTTTAAGCTTGGTGTCTGTAAGAGGAGGACCTCTCATCCTTCTGTTCCCATCCACCAATACACTTCCTCTGTGTACTCTGATAACAGCTTGAGAGTCGCTGTAATGGAGACCCTGTTAGTTAGCTGCAGTTGCCAAAAAAAAGGGATGAAGTTGAGTATAAAGGGAGCTAGGTATACCACTTTACACGATTATCTTCTAACCAAGGGGGCCCTTTCTCTTGGCACCACTGACCCCCCTCCGTAAGGAGTTGTAGAGCTGTTGTGTGTGTGGTCGGGTGGTGGAGGTAATTTGTGTTCCTATACTGGACTGTCAAGAGACATTCCCAAACAATATCATGGAACCCTCGCTCTTCTTTCTTCAATATTGGACAATCACCTGGTCAGGATTCAACTGGACAATGTAATGACAGTTGTCTACTTGAATCAGCGGGGAGGGACTGGCAGATTGCTAGTGATAACAAAATAGACATGTCTGCAGCGTGATCCAGTAGAAGTTGCTTCATCTGGAAGTATTTGTGGCGATATTTTCAACTGGGGCAACTCAAATATAGAGCCAGATTCACCATCCTGTTTTTTTTTTCTAGACTTCTCCCTCCTATCTTTTCACCAAACCTCCTACTTTTTTCTGTCTTTCATTTTTTTTCTCCAGTCAGGATTTGATCCTGGTCTCATTACAGCTCCCATATGCTATATGAACACATTGGAGTTGGCCTTAAAGGAAAAATCGCTGAACTATTCTTTTTCACAGTATTCCGGCCTGTAAAGCTCATCTGGGCACTTTACTCAAGCATCAGTGGAATTTTGGCCTGAAAGATAACCAGTACTTGATAAATTTGTTTAGTGCTAAGGCCTATTGTGCCAATAGACAGACTCTTCCCCTCTGAGTGACTAGAATGGTGGGCGCCTCTTGGAGAGTTTCTAATTGGGTTTCCATTCTTTCCTAGGAACTGCTTTTTGATCTGTTCCACAATGACATGAGTGAGAAAATAGTATTTTTGTGATGCTGATTGTTTTTTGACATCCTTTTAGGAGGTAAACACTTTTTGGCCCAGTGTTCACTTTCTAATTTAACAAGGTTTGTTTTTTTAAAGGACCAAACACACCGAACCAGGTTCCCATAGTCCTCCTGGAGGACACCTCAAGTGTTTTCAGTGAAGTTGAGATAAATTCTGGCAAGCATATTCACAAAAGGAGGAAACTTACAGACAGTAGGGAGAAAACAATGGTAATTTAAAATTTTCACTTTAAATTGTTATACACTGAAATGGATTTAAATCTGTTCACCTTAAAAGGTTTTTTTTTTTTCCCTCTGCATTCTTTAGAGTTCAGATGATGAAGACCTGTCTGGGAAAGGTCGAAGTCGGCATGTTATTGTTAGTAAAAATGATCTTGCTAACCCTAATGAAGTCCTAGAAAGCTTTAAAATGGCAAGAGAGTGCTGGGATCTTCTGCATTCATCAGAAGCCCTTGACAAAGGTAAAACAGAAACTAACAACAAATGTCCGTAGGAAAGTAAATTGTTTATGTGGGGTTAGTCGTTCTATTCTCACTACTATATCACACTGTGTAGCCCCAGTTGCCCTGTGTTTAATTTAAGGCCCTCTCATTTTTTAAATGGTCTTGCACTAGTTTTTACAATGCAAAGCGGCAATGTTGAAGAGCTATTTATCCATGCTTTTATGTCTATCTGCAGCAGGACTGTAAAAAATGCATTTATATGTTGGTGTCTGAAGGCATTGTAGGGGAAAGGAGGAGTTGGCTAAGTTACAACAGTTTTGCTGGGGATAATAGTTGGCTTCTAGCTGTATTCTGAAACAGTCTTGATGTGAATAAGACTGGTAGGATATGGTTTACCCCCTTCTCTCTCTGTAGACTTCTGGGACCACAACACATCTTATTCTACCAATGAAGTATGCAGTTTAGGGGGGAACATGGTAGTAAAAGAGAAATGGTTGAGTTGCAAGAAAGTTTTTTTTTTTTCCCCTCCTAAGATATATATCATATAGTTATATGTAGGCATGTTATCACTTGCAAAAAAGTGATATAAATATAAATAAAAAGTAAAAATCACGAACACATTAGGTATCACTGTGTCCAAAAATGACTGATCTATCAAAATACAATAACGGTTTTTCGCACCCAAATTTGAAAATGCCATTTTTTTGCCATTAATATGAAAAATTCAATAAAAAGAGATCAAAAGGTCATACATTCCTAAAAGTAATAGCATTGAAAACTTCATCAAAAGTCACAAAAAATGACACCACCCACAGCTCCTACACCAAAGTATGAAAAAGTTAATATCTAAAAACAGGAGGTTTTAATTTTTGTAAGTGTACGAAAACATTATAAAACCTATAAAAAATTTGTATCCCCGTAATCGTATCGGCCCAAAGAATAAAGTAGAGATGTAATTTTGGGCGCACAGTGTTTTTTTCACTAATTTCACTGCATTTGGAATTTTTTTTTCCCGCTTCCCAGTACACAGCATGGAATAATACCATCATGAAGTGCAATTTGTTAAGCAGAAAATAAGTTATAGATTTTTGATTGAGGGGAGTGAAAAATGGAAATGAAAAAACAAAAAAGGGTCAGGTTAAATACCTGATTAAAACATTCCTCTCTTACAAAATAAAACTATTACTTTACTGTTTCTCTGTGTTTGATATTTTGCAAATCATAACTGCTGTGTACTTTGTCCTGAATGTTAGAGTTCTCCAGAATTTGTTTACCGTGGAAGACTGACACTTGGTTGTGGCTAAGGATATTCCTTACAGATATGGTTATTTATCAGGTGTGTATCTTTATTATAGGGACACTTAAATTCTAAAACTATACTTGAATGAAGGAGTATTTAACCCATAAAGGACCCAGCTACTGTAATTCATAGCCTTCAGGACGCTGCCACTTTTTTTTTGTTTTGTTTTAAAAGCCATACCTAGAAAGTTGTATTTTTGGTGGTGTCCACTTAGGCTGCCTAAAATACATTAAATTAATTTTTCTGTGGAGTATGACTAAAACCCCAACATTTTACAATTTGTTATTTTTTTATGGAGCTCACCATGCAGGTAAAATAATGGATTGCATTTGTAGACTGGGCTGAAAATAGCATGGTATTTTAAAGTTTATTTAGTTTTATAACAAAACTGTTTTAATGGGAAACGGAGAGTTTGTAGTTTCATTTTTATTTTATATTTCTTTCTCTCTCATGTAATTTTATGGGATTTTCATTCCATACACTACACGACACTGTTGCTGTATTACAGTGTGGATTTACCACCTGGGATTTCTGTGAAGTGAATATGCAGACAATACATTGCATGTGTGGGGTGCCCTTACCCTGCTATTGTCAGAACTTCCACAGACCTGAATAGTAAAAGCATACCTGCATGGCAAACTCTTTTTCAGTAGCCACAGATGTATCTTGATACATCTTTAAATGTGCAAGATGGGAAAGCCCGATAATGTTTTATTTATATAGTTGCTTTTTGGCATTCTGGAAATCCATTTGATATGTACTTTCCTTCCCAAAGGGACAACACAAAAAGGCAGTCAACAGTCTTCATCTCATGGCAGCCTTGCAAGGGCCACATTCACCAACACAAATAATGAATCAAGGAAACTTAGAGCCGCACAGATCTCTCATCCAACTTGCGGCTTGCCACTTCGCCCTTGGAGAATATAAGGTTGGGTAATAAAATAATTTATATGTATTTTATAATGCTGTATGTGTAATGGAGGTGTTCACCTAGTTTGGATATTTATATTAGCAAAATTATAAAAAAGTATTTAATCCCCTTAATGACAAGTTTCTACTATATACTGAAATTCAGTTGTAGTATGTGGTGGATTCACTGATCATCTGTTAAAATGTTCCTCCGGCCATATCAATTTCCCATGATGACACAGGGTGCGACAATCACACAACGCCAGGATTTTGGGTATTTGCTGCATAACATTCGGTTGTATGAAGATGGTTGAACCGATGGTGCCTCTTCATACATAATTAATCCCTTCCCGACACACGCCGTACTAGTAGATTTTTGAAGTTGGTGAGTGAAAAATGTAAGTGAAAAAACTAAAAAAGGCCAAGTTGTTAAGGGGTTAAAGATGGCTATAACGCATCTCCTGTAAGAATGAAACCCTAAAATCTGCAAAGTTGAACAACATCCATGTTAATTGGTCAAAAAGTGGATCCATCTGTGTATTCATGGCTCAAATGGAAACTGATACTAATTAAACAGAGCTTTATAACATAGGCTGTTATTAGTGATGAGCGGACCCGATTAAAATTTGTGTTCGGCCAAATCCAAATTTTAAAATCCTGTTCAGGTGTTTACTGCAGGGACGGAGGAAGTTAAATGCGAACATGGAACTGAATCCACAAAGTTCGATCTGAAAATTAACTTAGAGGTTCAGGTCCTCTCGACACTAGTTGTTACACGTTCCTCACAATTCAGAGTAAAAGAAAAATAATTATTTTTTTTATTTCCTTGTTTATTAGTGAACTGAAAACCACAAAATATGCTTGTACTTGGATTCCAGAAACATTATATTCCATGTTATACTTTTGATTGGTAAAAGTAATCTTTTTTTTCTCTTCTCTTAGCTTACATGTGAGAAGGTCCTGGAGCTAATGAATTTTATTGTACCCCCATCACAAGAAGTTTCCAAGACAAAAGATGAGCAGTCTAAAGTTAAGCCTAAATTTAGGAAAGGTATTCATACATAGATTTACTATGCAACATGGAGCTCTAGGAGCTGCTTACTAAAGACCCAAGTTATAGTTTAAACTTTAAGAGGTGCTCCCATTTTTGCAAATTAATGTTACTGTTTTTTTGATGAAAATGTATGCAGTTTTACCATATACTTTCTGTATCAATTTCTTCCATGTTTACTTCCAGTGGATAGAAATCTGACCACGGTCACACAGGTGCGCGGCTCGTTATATCAGAGCTGTTGTATCTCTCCTATACACATGCACACACAGGCTGCATTGGGCGTGGCCACCAGCAAGCACATGGAGCAGCCATCACAGCATTATGCAGCCTCACATCATTACACAGGCTGTCAGTCATGCACTGGGGTGTGGCTGTGCCTCCCACTCATGAATAAGCTGGACAGCTTGAATATGCTAATGACTCATTGGACATTTCACAGGTCATTTGCATACAACTTTAGAACCTCATTGCTTAGGTTTACAGGCATGTAGAGGGATAGAGGCAATTATCTATAATGGCAGTTTATGAAAATATATTTAGTTTAGGGGGTTATTTTGCATGACGGGTTCTCTTTAATTAGAGCTGCGTGGTATAACGAGCCATGACCTGTGGGAAATATACAATTTTGCAATACACTTTATATCTTTTTATAAAGTATATAATAACTTTAATTTGTCGTAATGGGAACCCCCCGTTTAAAGTAATTCTGACAAGTATAGTGTTGCCAGAGGCATATTGGTGTATAATCATCTATGCCATTTTACAGAATTTAATTTTACTACACTAAAACCTAGCCTTTTCATTTTGTCTTGGTTTGGAACTGCAATCCTATGTCCTAGGTGTAACAAAAAAAATTAAATTTTATATTTATTTTTCCTTTTAAAGGGGGTTGTCCATCTGAAATGTATTTTCACATGCAGAGTTCTAAATAACAAAATGCACTTACTGAGCTCTTTGCTTTGACAATCCCCCCTTGTTTTTCTTTAAAAGAAAAGAATTTTCATTAATCTAGTTTTCCTATTTGTATTTTAGGCAATGACCTTAAGCTGTTGCCATGCACTAGTAAATATGTAATGCCTTACTGTCTTCAGCTGTTATTGGCAAGTATAAAGGTAAGTAAGTATGTTAAATATATAGGATTGTTGGAACCTAAAAGTTAAAGCAAACCTGTCACCTTAAATTTAATCTGTTTTCAGTTAGGAACTGATCAGATAGGTTGTGTCAGTGTAAACTTGTCATTTTATTAATTTATATCTTTCTGTGCTCTCACGGTCATTAATGAAGGGCTTTCAGTCACTGATAGGATTGCACTTATAACTAGAGGGAGCAGAAGGAGCAAAGATAAAAAAAAAAAAATCATTATTGAGGTTTCACTCAATCTTCTCAGATTGTTTAAGATGTTTGTATAATAGTCTTTTGATTCTTTGATTATTTCTTTTTCATTCATGTGTGAATGTATATAGCAATATAATGGCTGATGTTTACTTTTTCCCTCCTTAGCTCAGAGCCTTCTCTGATAATAGAGATGATATGGCTCTTGGTCATCTTATTGTGTTACTGCAGCATGACTGGCCCAAAGGAGAGAATCTGTTTTTAAAAGCTATAGGAAAGATTTGCCAGCAGGGAACCTTCCAGTATGAAAACTTTTTCAACTACATAACAAGTATGTTTATATAATTTTCTACTTTTATTCACTATTACACTTATTTATAATATAATTATTACTAAAGGCGGTCCCCAACTTAAAGGGATTCTCCCACGAACTAAAGTTAAGCCCTATCCACGGGATATTGGAGCAGAACGGTCATGCGCAGTCTCGCGATCTGTGGGGGATCTCAGCATTGAGACCCCCTCTGATCAGCAAGTTAGGCCCTATCCTGTGTATAGGGCCTAACTTTAGTTCTTGGGAAAATCCCTTTAAGAACACCCGACTTATGGACGACCCCTAGTTACAAACGGACCTCTGGATGTTGGTAATTTGATGTACTTTAGACTTGGGCTACAATTATCAGCCAAGTCCAATTAATATTTATTGTTAATCCTGGTTCTTATGATAACCCAAAAGTTTTTATATCCAATTGTCAGAAAGACCCAAAAAATTTTTGAATGATTTGATAGACAGTAAATCCATAAACATCAAAAATATTTGTGCCTGGTAACAAAAAAGAAAAAGAGGAAATCCTTATATTGCTTAATTCATTTGCTGTTGATTGGTCATATTACCTTCATAAAATGGCATTGGTAATGCTGAGAGTTCAATACACTTCAAAATGTTATAAATTAATATTCAAAACTATAGGAATTTAGGTTCTATGTGATGGACCCTTATTCAGCCGGATCGACTATAAAACTATTATACAGCTCATCTGGTTGAATACAAGCCCTGCCACATTAATGAAAAATTCAGTTGTGTCTCCAAGTGCTAAAAGAAAACATATTTCTAGAAATGAGTGAAAATAATTTGCTTTAGCCAAAATCATATTAAATCAAAGCATAAAGGTAACTAGTTACCTTATATACTCGAGTATAAGCCGAGTTTTTCTTTTTTTATCAATTCTGTTTTTTATTAAAATGTTTAAATAAGCCGAGTTTTTCACCACAATTTGTGTGCTGAAAATTCCCCACTTGGCTTATACTCGGGTATACAAAAAAAAAAAAAACTTGCTACTCACCATTCCGACGGCTTGGGCAGCTCTGCTCCATTTTCACCCAGCAGGTCCGCGATAGCTCCATGGCTGCGCCTCTTCTGTTTTCATGCTGGCTGCAGGTCCGCTGCTGACATCACAGAGAGCTTTGGCCAGGCTGTGCGCACTGAGCTGTAGCAGACCTGGTGCCGTTGCACGTGAAGCTATAGGGTGGGCAGGCTTAGAGGGGCTGCTGGCTGGCTATATACTAGAGGGGCTGCTGGCTGGCTATATACTAGAGGGGCTGCTGGCTGGCTATATCCTAGAGGCGCTGGCTGGCTGGCTATATACTAGAGGGGCTGCTGGCTGGCTATATACTAGACTTCTATTTTGGCCCCATTCCCTGGCAGCATGGAAGGGTTTACAGACCTTTCCGTGATGCAGAAAGCATGTGATCAGTCACATACTTCTGACAACATTTTAGGTCCTGCAGGTAATACTCATTTCAGGGAAGAGAACAAGAGGAAAAGAGCAGTGCAAAGACTCTGCGCTCTCAGAGATCAGGTGAAATGACTTGGTCAAATATTCACTTGATCTCCAAGACTGTGATCAGGAGGATCTGGCATAGAAGGATCCTCCTGACCTTCGGACTACAAGAAGCAGGCACTTTTTATCAATGTTTTTTCTTGCTAAAAATGTGTCTTGCATTATGAACTTGTTTGTAGTCCATTATATAGGAAGATCTGATGTCTAAAGTCTCTGTGAAAAATCCCATTCAAGAGAATCAGTGATAAGTGAAAGCTCACTGAAGCCAGGAAGAGAAAACGAATCTGTATGTGTCCATTGGCCAAAATCACACCACATTACACCTCTTGGTATTGATGTTTGTGTAGTAGTACAGAACTATTTTTCACCCCATATAACATCCCTTTGGCCATGTGCTTTCTTATCCCTTTAAATGTAATGGATGCATGTCTTTTTTCAGCTGTACTTACTATGTGCTCCTTTTGTCTCCAGATATTGACATGCTCGAAGAGTTTGCTTATTTACGGACCCAAGAAGGGGGTAAGATTCACTTAGAACTGATCCCCAACCAAGGAGTGCTGCTCAAGTGAGTTATTACTATCTACCTTTTGTTTCACACATGGCTATACATGATATGGTAGCTTGACAGAACTTTTCCTAGTCTAATATATCAAACATATACTATTTTGATGTTTCACTTAGTAAATACTGTAAGTTAATATTAGGGCCATTCAATAGCCCAGGGATTGAATTAGACTCACACATATTTATTAAATTAAAAAGTACCAGCTAAAGTGTGCAAAACGTTAAAACTTAACATTTACTTATATCATTAAATATAGGTACATAGCCTGAAATATAGACAATTAGTTGCATCACCAGTTGGGGTGACATTTTGTGTTTCAACTAAACCTCCCAACTGATCCGAAAGAGAAATAAGAACGATCTTAACCAGTCTGTAGCCTGTTCTTAACAGCAGGAGTCACCATGGAGACTTTCCCTGGAAGCATGGCACCTGGGATGTCGCTAGTTCCAATAAGTAAAAATTGCAGCCCTTACAAGGGAAGTCCCAAAGTATAACCCTACAGAACTGCCTTATTAGTCCCTAATAAAGATGTATAAGCACTGACGTGTTATGTTAATTAAGACTCCTCAGAGGGCATTGCAGGCGTTTCTTCTGCCTGACTGTTGCCTATGGGGCTGTCACGTGTGAGCTGCACAGCACAAAGTCGCACTCAGTGAAGCGTGGTGTGCGGCCATTAGGCCCACTCCTGAAGGCCTGTGTGATTTCCTTCTTTAAAGGGAACCTGTCAGGGCTACTTGGGTGCCTATATTGTTCATAGCAATTTATGGATTGGTGGTTTTATGTCCCAAAGTGCCCTATATGGTCTCTGTATGGGACTGCATTAAAAAAAATTATCTAAACAGTGGCTTGATGAAGCTCGAAGATATATTGTAGGCTCCAGTGGGGCTTGTTATATGCTATAGCCTTTCTTTTTTTTTTTTTTTTTTTAAATAAAGCTCTGAGCCACCCAAATGAGGGGAATTTAAAATCATTGGTCACTATAGACCTCTGGATGGTTTAGTGTTTCAAATCATCCTGACAAATAGTTTTGAAACTGCTCAGTGTAATAATACCTTATTGTATAGAGTTCTCTACACTTGGTGCTGCTGATCAATCTTTTTTTTAATTATTTATTTTTAATTTTTGACTACCTTTGCTGTTATATTCATTTCTGAAACAAAAAATGTAGCAGTTGAAAATAGTAGACTTTATAATATATTTCATTACAATTTCTCTGTGCCCTTTTTCTTCTTTCTCCTGTAGTGAGCA
The DNA here is from genome assembly GCA_019512145.1 of Engystomops pustulosus. Classification (NCBI taxonomy): domain Eukaryota; kingdom Metazoa; phylum Chordata; class Amphibia; order Anura; family Leptodactylidae; genus Engystomops; species Engystomops pustulosus. The sequence continues at coordinate 123,329,388 of CM033641.1, read as the reverse complement.
GTGTCTCTAAAATCCTTCAGAGCTCAGTCCAGATAAGGAAGCTACTGATTATCTCTTTCCATTTCTAGAGGATTTCTCAATTGGTATTTCAGCTCTGTAAGGGGATTAGATTGTCCAGAGAATGTCTGTAAACAGTTAATACATTAACCATTGTATCAGGCTTCTGTATTTTTAGCTGTCAGTGGAGAATGGAAAGACAAAGCTGATTTACACAAACTATGTGTTCTTTTCCTTATGACTTTCTTCCTAATTTAAGCAGTCATGAGAAAAAGTACACAGGAACATGTACATTACAAAGCTAACTATTATCTGCACTATCTATTTATAAAATCTTGTCAAATTTAGCTACAAATTTATAACTCTTTAAATTCTTAAACTCTTTAAAGATCACATCTTGTGTAGTGCAGTAATTTTCAATACTATTCAGTGCAGCCACTTGTACCCTGTGATTCTGTATAGACCTGTTCAAGCTACTTGTGAAGAGTTGAAGATTTAGGACTGTTCTGAACATTCTGGTTCTTATGGCTACCATATCTGCTGTTAGTCTTGAATGTTTTTCCCTGTAGTATTTTGCAGCTGAGTATAAGCTATTACTGTTTGCTGTTTTTGAAGGAGCTCTAGCACTACCCTGGGGTTGCTGCAGCAGGAATTCATGCCTGTCCTACAGGCCAGCATAGCAACCAGTGACAGGTACTAAGTTCACAAAGCCTGCTCATGATGTGCTGTGTCCGTCAACATTTTTCACAGCCCCATAGTTTTTGATGTTTGATGTGCAATAGTTTGCCAACATGTGTTTTTTTTTTTTTAGTGTTTTTTTTTTTTTTTGAGTTTTTCATTTGAGTGTAAAGTTTTGACATTCAGCATTTCTTCTCATGAGTGACTGGTGGTTGTTGTTAGCTAGACAATTCTTCATCATACAAGTGATACAAGTTGCCCATTTTACTCTGTAAAACATGATGTTCTTTTATTTTGTTTTTATATTTTGGGGCAGATTGTATCTTATGGTTTTGATAGTTAGGGTGGTGGTTTACTGTGATGAGCTTTCAACTATAAGGCGCGTTCACACATTGTGTTTGTAATTGTTAAGACTCTAGTTGCATCAAAGTTGTTTATTCAATTTTATTGCATTAGGGAAACCAGCCTTTGGCTACCTGCACATGGACGAGGCAAAAACTGTCTAACGGATGATGGTGTCCATTTTTCGCACCTGTTTTTCAGGGACCCTCATAAACTATTGTCTATTGAGAAGATTTATCAAAACTGTCTTGAGAACAAAACTGTTATAGTAGTTCATGAAAACCAAGAGCTCAGCTTTCATTTTATAAACTGCTGTGGAAAATGAAAACTGATCTCTGATCTTGCCATGAGCAAGTAGAGTTTTGCTCTTGGAAAAACTGATAAATGAGGCCCTGGTGATCCATGAAAAACTGTTATGACTAGAACATGCTCGAATTTTTGCCCCTTATCGATGTGTGACGTATTAGTGTCATAAGTCGGCTGCGGGTGTATGGAGAGGGCTCACAGGCTGAACCCTCTTGATACAAGGTTGGGTTTGCTGCACATTGCACCCGTCACCGCCATCAAAGCTGCTAGCGGCGTTAAAAAGACAGCAGGGCAAGGATGTCTCCATATTGGCTTAGATCGTCGCTCGCCTTGACATAATTGGGGAGTTGTGATCTGTTACCATGACAGCCTCAGTCATACAAAGACCAGACTGGGATGGATAGACTGATGGGGAACAGGAGAGACCTTGTAGCTCACTATTCTGTACAGGAGACATCTGTATCCACAGTCTTGAACACCGAAAGCTCTGCTTCATACACAGAAAACTCTGTCACATGACCTCCTCCTCTGGGAGCAGCAGCGTCTCTCTTCCTATGAAACCGTAGAGTTTGTTTATACTACAGACTCCAGGGCTTGTTGGCAGAGGAAGCGGCTCCTGCATCACTGAGATAATCTGAGGGGTAAAGCAAAGAAACTACTACGTATAGGTAACAAAGATAATAGGCAAAGTTGTTTTACATCTCAAGAGCTATTGATTTGTAGAAAACAAAAAAACTTTAGTCTTTCCCCCCCCCCCCTTTAACCACTTCACGCTCCGTGGCGGATATATCAGCCACAGAGCTGTGAAGGGTGCATGAAGAGGGCTCACGGACTGAGCCCTCTTCATACAGAGATGGGCTTTGCTGTTAACCTGTTGTTTGCCGCAGGCAAAGTTGTTGGCGGCACTTACAACGTGGCAGCGCCGCCATCTTACCCTCGATCGTCGCTCCCCGAACGTCATTTGGGGGTGGTGATCCGTTGCCATGGTAGCCACGGGTCTTCGTGATGTGGCTCATTGTAATGAATCATGTGCAGAAATGCCATATACTGCGATACAGTTGTATTGCAGTATAAGCTAGGAACTATCTTAGTTAATGTACCCTAGATGGTCTAAGAAATTGTGAAAAAAAGAAAAAAAAAAGTTTAAAAATGTAAAAAATTGATAAAATATTAAAAGTTCAAATCATCCCCCTTTCCCTAGAACTGATATAAAATATAATAAATAGTAAAAATCACAAACACATCAGGTAATGCAGCATCCCAAAAAGCCCGATCTATCAAAATATAAAACCGGTTATTGCCGGCGGTGACCTCCGAGACAGGAAATGGCGCCCAAATGTCCGAAACATGACTTTTACACCTTTTTACATGACATAAAAAATGTAATTAAAAAATTATCAAAATATCGCACAGTCCTCAAAATGGTAGCAATGAAACCGTCGGCTCATTTTGCAAAAAATTACACCTCCCCAAGCTCTGTACACCAAAGTATGAAAAAGTTCTTCACCTCAGAAAATGGCAAAAAAAATTTTTTTCTTTTTTGTACACATTCATTTAATTTTTGAAAATGTATTAAAACGCAATAAAACCTGTATAAATTTGGTATCACCGCGATCGTGCCGAATCAAAGTATAAAGTAGAGGTGTTATTTGGAGCGAAGAGTGAAAGTCATAAAATCTGAGCCCACAAGCATGTGACACACATACGTTTTTTTTTTTTTTTCCACATTTGGAAATTTTTTACGGCTTCCCACTACATGGAAGGAAATAATAAATAACATCACGGGAAAGTAACATTTGTTACGCACAAAATAAGCCATGACACAGCTTTGTACACGGAAAAATGAAAAAGTTATGGATTTTTGAAGATGGAGAGCGAGAAATGAGCAAAAATACCCTGTGTCCTTAAGGGGTTAAAGAGTAATTCAAATCGCCCCCCTTTCTTTAGAACCAATTAAAAAAAGGGATATTATAAACATTCTATGTTGATAGATCAAACATTTTGGGACGCAGCGATACCTAACATAATGGATATTGTCAGTGTTTAACCCCGTAATGGAAAATGCAACTTGCAACACATAAAGAATTTAGTAAAAAGTGATCAAAAAGCTGTAGAATCCTCAAAATGGTAGCAATGAAAACGTCATCTCATCTCGCAAAATGTGACACCACAAACAGCTTCGTACACTATAGTATGAGAAAGTTATTAGCGCCAGTAGATGGTGAAATTACATTTTTTTGTAAATGTAAACTAAGTGATTGGACCAACCCAAAGAATAAAGGAGACATGTCATTTGGGGAGCACAGTAAAAGCCGTAGAAACCAAGCCCACAAGAAAATGGCGCAAATGGAAGGTGGGGAGTGAAAAATGGGCCTGGGCATTAAGGGGTCAAGAGAACGGTTGCACGGTCTGGGCACTGATTCAATAAAACATATTGCATTTAGTGCAGTTGAGTGCTCTGTTCAGTTCTAAAAGCCGATGGTACACTGATGATTTTTTCATTGTGTGCATCTGCCCTCAGGCCATTGGTTTCTTGATAACATTCATAACTTCCAACCCCTCCCCCCCCCCCCCCAAAAAAAAAAACAACTACTAAATAAAGCTTGTGTATTCGGTGCAGTTTGGGACTTTTTTAAAACATACAATGAAACAGATATATAATATTTCACCTGTAAAATGAAAAACTGCGTTAAAACGCATGTGTACATCTGAAAACTTGGATCTATTTGATGCAACCTGTGTATTTGGCCGCATAAAACATTTGCACACAAGTTTTCTGTATTGGTCCCTTCAAAGTAGGTCATTGCACGGTAAGTTTTTTTTTAATTTGGTGCAAATAGCCTTTGGGAATGTACTGACCTTGGCACTCGTTTATTATGGCTTATAGAAAACTTGTGACGCAAGAAGACTAGGGATGGTAGAGAAACATTACAGGGAAGCTGTCAGCAGAAATTTACCTAATAAACTCCCTTCCAGTTTGCAGTAAAGCATCTTGAGTCCAGGTCTTCTCTCCCCCCTTTGTGGATGGCCAGTACAATGTTTATAGACGCAGGAACATCAGTTACAGCAGAGGGGCGTTCTGTGATTTGGGGAGCTTGACTTCATTGCTGAGCTCCCCCCAATGACTTTATACAACCAATTTACATCTTAACTCAGAGTTGATTTTCTGGATGATGCTCCCGAACAGGGTCTGGAAAAAACATGATCTTGAAGGTGTCTGGCAACATATACTGGTAATCGTTTATTAGGTCATTTTCTATCGACAGGTTCCCTTCATCACATTGTAGTGTTGTACTCCAAAATACTTGGAAATGTGATAAAGTAGTACAGAAGTGTGGAAGAGAGCACAAGTCTGTGCATTATTAATCTTTTGTTATTGAGGGTAATAAACATTCTAACTTCTGTATTGAGTGATAAGGAGGAGACTCTGGTGAAGATCGGACCTTGCCATAAAATGATGATCCAAAAGTCTTGATTCGCTATTTCTAAAGGTGTTTTATAAAGACCTGTGATAAACATTGAGGGCACATCGATAATAAATAATCAATATCTGCCAGATGAAGGGGTCTGGCTCCTATGTTGACTTGAATGAAGGGGTAGTTGTGTTTTATCTAGAGCTTCTGCTATTTCCTAAACATTGGCCCTCCCAATGCAGGTCACCGATTCTAGGCAGTGGTATGGTAAATATCCTGAATAAGTTATTGATGGCATAAGGTTTTCATTTACTATTGCTAATAGTGTACACATGTTCATAGTTACTTCTTTTTTAAAATAAATCTGTTTTTGTGTCAGACATCATACAGTGACCCGTGGTATAACGAAAGGAGTTAAAGAAGATTTTCGTCTGGCTATGGAGCGACAGGTTTCCCGTTGTACAGAAAACCTATTGGTCGTCTTGCATCACTTCTGTATTAATGAAAAGATTTTGCTATTGCAGTGCTTGGCATAAGGGGAACCTCTGGCCCGTGTTCATACTAGATTTGCCTGGTAATGTAAACAGTTAAGTTCCCTTTGTGCATTTCATTTGGTTTAATTTTTGTAAATAAACATACTTTCTCTGACATTCTGAGCGTGAATTTTTATTTTATATACCAGCTCAGTGGCTTCTATATACCTTTATTGTGGAAAGATGGGTTCCACTTTAAATATTAGCCATTTTGTCTTCCACATGCACACCTTGTGCAATGGTCACATTTTCCAAACTTATCACTGCATCATAGTGATCTTCTGAATGGCCAGATGGTTATTTTACTGATCCAACAATATGTAACACAAGAATGGCAGGTAATTTACTCCTTCCATCCAAGTAACCAGAGCATATATTCTGTAGATGCTTGCATACAAGTCCAAACACAAATCTATTATGCAAAGTTAGGCCCCCATGTATACATATTTGCACTCACCTGGGTATAGCACATCTATGACTAAGGACCTTATCGGTCAGAAACGCGTAAGATTGATGCTTTCTCCTGCACTTATGTGTTAATACCTGTAACTTGCTTTGTTACCATGAATGAATAAAGGATTCAAGATTTCTGGTGAATCAAAAAGTGCCAACCTCATTTGTTCTGAAGTTTATGTTTGCTTGGGAGAAGTACTCTCAGAGGACCGTGCACCTGGAGTTTTGAGCAGGTTCGTTTTGGTGTGTATTCACACACAAGTGACTGGGTAGAGCGCAGAGCCAAGTGCAAAATAACGGGGGTGAATGCTCCTTACCCCTCCTCCCGGCCAGGTCACGGTGCAGTGTGAGTGGGGGGCCATTAACCATAATGATGGCTAGATCACAGCGACAATTACATTTATGTATGTACATGAGGTCTTAGGGCACTTATGGTTTTCAAGAGACTAGAAGGAAGCTTTTTAGTCCAGGTTAAATAATGTCACTGCTGGACAGTTTTAGTGGTAATACTATGCTCCTGCTCCACCCTAATACAGGGTGACCATGAAAAGCCCTTTAATACATAATCTTAAAAATTTCTAGACCTTATTTGATAACTGGGTGTATAAAGGTGTATTCCCACGAAGACAAGTTTCTTAAATGTACTCAGGATAACAAATAACACATTCTCTAATTCATTGTTATTAACAAAAATGCAGCATTTCACAGATCTAAGTCCAATCTGTCTCTAACAGACCTAGTGTGCACAATTTCCCCTAGACACAACCCTGTAACTTCTCACTTGGAGGTTGGGCCACCTTCTTGGATTTCTGTGTGAGATTGTGTAGATGACATTTCTGTGTCTCTACTGTGTGCCTGCAGCCATGCCCCCTGCACGGAGCTCAGAGATAAGTGATCCGGGAGAAGCAGACACTTACTGTTACACTGTGAGCTCTACTACATCTCACTGATATGTCTGTCAGCCTCTGTCATGCCTCTGTGTAATCTCATGCATCTCTGATCTGTCTCATCTCTTTATTTGTCAGTATGTTAGTACAATGTCAGTGGCCAGATGAAAGTCTATATACAACTGGTCCCTGATAATGTAACCACATTATCATCCATCTAGTTCTGAGTGGTGACAATGGGGGTCATTTACTAAGGGCCCAATTCACGTTTTCCCGATGTGTTACCCGAATATTTCCCGTTTGCGCCGATTTCCCCTGTATTGCCCCGGGATTTTGGCGTACGCGATCGGATTGTGTCGCGCCGGCATGCACGTGACGGAAATCAGGGGGCGTGGCCGAGCGAAAACCCAACGGATTCGGAAGAACCGCCGCATTTAAAACAATAAACGTGTAGCTTGGGACGCGCTTACCTTCACTTGCTCCGGCTCGGCGTTCAGATGCTTTTCAGCGCAGCAGCGCCACCTGGTGGACGGCGGAGGACTACCTTGATGAATCCCGGCCAGACCCGAATCCAGCGCAGAGAATGCGCCGCTGGATCACGAACGGACCGGGTAAGTAAATCTGCCCCAATGTGTCTGCTTAGAGAGTCCCTGCCCACACCATGGGATTCTACACTGAGTAAAATAGTAATGTAAGAATGTGAGAATTTTCTTTTGTGGGAAAACTCCTTTACGTTACTCATTAAGAGTAATGAGAGATTCTAAAATATGTTGTGTGCGGACTTGGTACTGAAAACAAGCCAACCACTTTTGTGCTCACATTGGTATGTCCATCTCAACATTTAGGGTACAGCCACACGTTCAGTTTTTCAGATGCTTTTGAAGCCAAAAGCAGGTGTGGATCATAATGGATGAGGATTTATCATTACAAAGTGCCACTTCTCCTTTAATTTCACTCCACTCCTGGTTTGGGCATCAAAAACTGCATCTTAAAAACTGAATGTGTGGACGCACCCTCATGGCTATGGATTCAAGTCACCATATGAATTGGGTAAATATGTTACCTGGAAGATCATGTTATGGTTCCAGTAAAGAACTTGGAAATTAAATTGTGGAGTGTCAGCTGTAACTGATGCACATTTCGCCCTTCCCTGTTTTAGGGGGTAACTATCAGTTATTTTTACCCATAAAAAATACCTATATACCTACCTATAAAAAATAAAAATAAACCTCTTAGTGCAAAATTAAGCCATCAAATGCGCTCAGTAGAAAGGTATTAATATTGGATATCTCTGTTTTGTGTCACCTACAAGTAAAATATAGACATCATATTGAAAAGGAGACTCCTTTTTAGTATGATACACTGTGGAGGATTTATCACAACTCTGGGGTCTGTTTTTGCATCCTGAAAATTGGCACTCCCTTAACTGAGTCATAAGGGTTCAAAAATAACACCATCAAATGTTGGAATTATGGAGATGCAGCTTTGGCACCTAGAAAGACAGTGGGAAACAGAGTTTTCAACATTATCGATGAAGGGACAGATTTATCCAGCTGTTTAAAAGAAAGAAGGTTCTTAGTTGCCCATGGCAGCCAATTACAGCTCAGCTTTCATTTGACCAGTACTCACAAATATTTTAAAGGGGAGCTGTAATTGGTTGCCATGGAACATTCTTACTTTTAGACCGCTTGATAAATCTTCGCCAAAGTGTGTCCCACGCCAGCTGAAAGCAGAATGGATAGAGAGTCAGAGCTGACTGTTTGAAAAACAAGTACATGCGAACTTCATGTTTCAATCTTTGTTCTACTTTTTTTTTTTTTTTTAAGGCACCAATGACACTAAGTCACAAAAAGGTTTAGGGGTTAATACTGAGATCTGATCAGAGGCAAATTATACTCGCACCACACATGGAACATATTGGTTTATACAGTTACACATTTAATAAACATTCATAGAATATGTTAAAATTAAAAATAAAATTTTATATAATTTGGAAACGTAAGCATCTTATTTTTATACAGACCCCCAGTAAATCTGCACTGCCGACGGAGGTAAATATCTGGTTAGAGAATAGAAGAGGTGATACTGGAAAGAGACTTGTACATGTAAATTCATTAGTGTTTGGACACATTTAAATTATACACTGAGGGCACAATGACAACACATAAAAAACTAAAATGTTCCCTTTTCCCTGCACCCTCTTTACAGTGGTTTATAGACTGAAACAGACAACATTAAAACAAACCCGGAATGGGCCAGGTAGACTATTACTGTATGGGCCAGTAATCTGAATCCAGGATTCCTGAAAACCCCCTCTAAAAAGATTCATGCAGTCCCTTTGTGAATGGCACTTTTTTTTTAGATTAAATAGGATGGTCAGATCTTCCAGAATATCTTCTTCTTGTACAGGATATATGCGATCAATACCCATATAGAAGTAGCTACAAGATTCTGGGTAAGGTGCTGTGCATGTGACTGACTGTCCTGCATCTTCCATTTGAACGGGAAATAGTTCTCAAACACTTCATGGCCAACGTAAACCAGGATAGAGTTCATTCCTGAGAAGGAGGATTAAAGATGTTAACGTATGGCAGCAAATCAAGCACATATACAGCTGTACAATCTTTTAGCATCCACAAAATGAGGATGCCTTATAGTGCAAATGTAGCACCATTTACTTTATATAATCTTATTGATACTTTGTGTGTTACCATAAAGCTTTACTTAGAATGCAGTTGGGTAGGTAACCAAGGGCTCTAGTGTCAGATAGGTGGGTCAGAACTGAAGCAGACAGCAGTTGTTCTTCATTAGCATATTTGGTATTAAATCCAAAAGCAAAAAACTGCAAAAAATTAAATATCTAGTGCACTAATGCTTAGTGGGGGTAAAAGCTGCATAAAAGGGCAAGGGAAATTTATCAGAAGTGTCAGAACAGAACTGTTATCCATGCCAACCAATCAGAGCTCAGCCTTAATGTTCCCTATGGCTGTTTATAAAAGTTAACCTGAGCTATGATTGGTTATCGTGGGCAATTATAATGCTTTTACCTTAGACACTTCTGATAAATCTCGCCCACTGTGTTGGAAGAAAACAGCTAGGGACCTATTTACTTGATCATGAACTAATAGTCCCTTAGCTGCCTTTCCTATTCCAAACACATTTAAGTAGTAGTTGAAATTAAAGGTCTCACCAAATTTAATGCAAAGTAAAAAAAAATCTCCTCATACTATTTTTGAGGAGTATTTTTAGCCATGGATAAGTACAAAATTTACAGTGATGCAAATAAATATTAAGCAGGAATAAAGAGTAGTTTAAGGGACACTATTAGGGACTTTTGGCAAATCCAAACTTATCTTGCAGCATACACTAAACATAAGTACCAACTTACTTATAGACTGATGGGATAAATGAGTACATCAGTATCCCTTGTGCATGCTGGCTACATTCACTCGGTACACTGGGATTACATTTTGCAAAACACTTCAAGCACATCTGGAGATATCTATTCCCAACAGCATAATGTCTTTTACCTCGTGAAATGCCTCCAACTGCGCTTTAATTCTGTTTCTAAATGCAATTCAACTATAGCGTTTGAATGTGACCTTATCAGTGGAGTTTACTTTTTTTCCAGCACTGCACCTTCAAGTAAAAAAGCAGGGTTGCGACGTTTCGGTGGCATAGCACCTCTTTCAAGCACAGTGTAACAATCAAACATAGAGGCCAACCTTTCATGTCATTGGTTAATGGTTGGGGTGTGAACATAATTACAATGTACAAAAAACACATGAATATTCCACTGTATTGCATCAATTCCTATATTATGTGCACCATAAAGGGTTAAGTGTGTGTTATACATATTGTGCAACAAACATTCTTTAAAAACATATATACATCCCACGTATTGGAGTGTGGACCACACCCCCCCTTCCCTACAACTCACTGATAAATTAGAATAACAACAATATCCATGCCTTCCCACGTGGCGTTTTCGTCGCATTTTTAAACGCATCTAAAATGCAAGTGGGAGGGGGGGGTCTGCCTGAAACGCATGCATTTCATTGCAAACGTATATGCATTTTGGCCAAACCCCCTCCCACTTTCGTTTTGGACGCGACGAAAACACCACGTGGGAAGGCGCCCTGAGTGGGTCACCTTTTAACACCTACTAGTGCATGTATACGAACGCCACGTTTTGCTTCTCGCTGGGATGTTTTGCTTCCAGGGTCAGAGTACAACTTCCTGTAGTGGCCTCTGCATTGGAACTACTAATGTGAACCTTTTGCCCTGGGATCTGCGGCTTTGCATTCAATTGAAGTTGTGCTGCTATGGACTACTTTATATACACACAGATATCTATTTTGGTAGCATTGATTTTAATTTTCTTACCCGGGTAGAAAAACGGGCCTCCCATCCAAAACTTTTTGACATCCACCAGAAAATAAATCAACATCAGCAGGAAGAAAGCAAAACAAGCAAGTGTTGTCACATAGGAGATGGACCTATATCAATTAAAAACAACAAAGACCGTCTAAATTGCTATATACTTTAAAGGGTGCGTCCACACGTTTAGTTTTTCAGATGTAGTTTTTGGAGCCAAAAGCAGGTGTGATTCATAATGGGTTGAGACAAAACATAGGGCTGCTCCTACTTTTACTCCATTCCAGGTTCAGGCATCAAAAACTGAATGTGTGGTCGCACCTAAAAGGACACATAAGCTTTGTACTCTAGGATAGGAGTCTCTATAAAATTAAAAGCTACAATTAACAAGCACCTTGTAGATATAAAGGCCCAAAATGTCCTTCTGTAAGAGTATGGTCAGACGGTGCCTTCTTGGTGAGATTTTAACCCCTTGATGCTCCGCGCCGTAGCTGTACAGCGCGGGGGGGGGGCAGGTGTATGAAGAGGGCTCACAGGCTGAACAGTAATAAACGGTAGAAATCACAGATACAATAGGTATCGCCGCGGCCCAAAACGCCCGATCTATCAAAATATAAAAATGGTTATTGCCGCTGGTGAACCACAGCGGAAAATAGAGCCCAAATGGCTGAAATCGAACGTCAAGGGGTTAAAATCTCACCAAGAACGCACCGCCTGACCATAATAAATTACTAACTAACATTTAGCGGATGTCTGCTTTATGTTAGCATGGTTTTTTATACACCCTCTCATTGTTTTAGGATGTTATAAGAATTAAAGGACACCTGTCATCAGGTCTGTGTCACCTCTACCTGTTGGAGCAGCTCACAAGGATCCCATCCCAGCATTTATCTAGTTATTTCATACATTATTCATTGTAAAATCATCTATTCTTTATCATGTAAATGAGGCTGGTCACATGGTCAGAGGCAGTGATGTCACCCCTGTTACCCCTCCCCTCTCCTCCCCCTGCTCATGTCTGTGTGTAATGTATAGTAAAGCATTGTAGGGGGGTCGTCTTATACACCAGGTCGTCTTATACGCCGGCATATACGGTATATAGAGATATATATATATATATTAAAGGGAAAACCGCATTGTAGCCCCATGTATCAGTGTCATTATCTCTCTTATATCCTAGGGTTACACGCATATTGTTTTGTTGTTCCCAGTAGGAATGTTATTCCCTACGCATGGGATGGTACCCTGTTTCCCCTAAAATTAGACATCCCCTGAAAATAAGACCTAGAACAATTTTGTTTAGGCTTAGAAATATAAGGCCTCCCCTGAAAATAAGATCTAGTGGTGGTCATTGCAGCAGCTCCCCCCACCCCATACATTAGTATTAGGAAATCTTTTAGATGTGGCAAAAAATCACTGGTTGGAGTCACAAGAAATACAGCATGAAATTCAGAGTTTGGAAAGTCATAAGGAGGTTAGTGAAGATGATTTTTTGTTCAACAATAAATGTTCTACAAAAAATGAATTCTTGTTCATGGAAAAATAAAATATCCCCTTAAAATAAGACCTAGTGTATCTTAAGGAGCAAAAATTAATATAAGATATTATATAAATATAAGAAAGAGGAGAGAGAGAGGAGAGAGAGAGAGAGAGAGAGAGAGAGAGAGAGAGAGAGATGTTTCATTAATTCCTTGGGCAGCTGGGGGCATTCACTGGACCCCTGGGCTGCCATGGAGCGGACCGGACCCCCCTCAGTGGCACGAGTGGGGTCAGATCCAAGTGAGAAGAGGCAGGAAACCTATTATACACCATGGTCATGCTTGACCATAGCGTGTAAGGGGTTAACACCTGTGATTGGCATGCGCTCTGATCATCAGTGTGATATACAGCTAACATCCACAACTATAATAGTACACCTGTATTATTAAAGTATTTTGTGGTAAGGGGACACAGCCCTTAATAAGAGGGAATGGTAACCCAGTTGTCATTGTATTCATGAATGGAATAAAAGCAGAACATGATATAATAATAAATCCAAAACACAGCAGACATCATAAGAGATGAGGTGGTTCTATGTAACTGTACAGAATCTAACCATCCAAGATAATATGTTAGGGAACATTTGTTCGGCAGTTTAACGCTTACTTTCTTACCACAAGTTTTTGTTGACTGGAATAAAACCTTCATTACTTGAACATTTAGTCAAAATAGCAGAAATGACACCCTAGAAACCAAAACAAATACAATGTAAATAAAGAAACCAACAAAGTATGATTTTTTACATAATTTCTGCATTTTCACAACTACACACTTAATAACATTAATAACGTTAATAATCGAGTTAAAAAAAATACATACTGTATATACTGGCGTATAAGACTACTTTTTAACCCCTTAAAATAATGGCTACAGTGGGGGGTCGTCTTATACGCCGGATATACGGGGGCCGCACTGTGTGAGGTGTTTTTTTCCCCGTCAGCGCGCAGAGAGCCGCTTCCTGGGACCGCCGCGCATGCGCGGCAGTCCGCCTCTCACCGTCACTAGAAGAGGCTTAGTACGCGCTGACGGGGCGGCGCGCTGTATGCTAATGCAGCCGCCCCGTCACAGCGGTCGGCGTCACAGAGCTGGGGGTCACAGGCGGCACTTACAGAAGCATGTCGGATCTTCATTAATATCGCAGCTTACAGTTATGATCACCAGGCACTTGCTCTCTTGTTTGTTTTGCAAAGTTTTAATCAGACTTTTTTTCATTTGGGAGAGGGGTAGTCTTATACAGTGAGTATATACCAAATTCTATATTTTTAGGGCAGAAGTTGGGGGTCGTCTTATACGCCGGCATATACGGTATATATATTTTCTATATAATGAAATTGCATACACTTTTTGTATCAATGAAACGCACTTTTCATAGTGCCTTTAGACTAAATTGCTAGGCATTGGTGGTAACAATAGCCTGCTCTGCATCTTGTCATTAACACCTGACGTGTTCCTGCATCCCAGTTTTATGTCTGGATGCATCCTCAGAGGTGCTATTCAATTATTAGCATAGTGCAACCCTGTATGGCTTTACACATAACATTTCCCCCCACGGCATTGTAACTGGCTCCCTCATATCCCCATAGAGAATAGTGTGCACATTTCCAAAGTGTAATAAAACTGCCTTTTTCCAATAAAAAGAAAAATTAAATGAAAGTTTACCTTTCTCTCTGCAGAGCAGTGTCCTGTGTGGAGTGGTCCTGCCCCCCTTGTGAAACCCATCTGTCATGCGCCTTTTCTGGTTTGAAATGGAAGCATGACAGGAAGGTTTCCTGAGTGTGGAGAAAGAACCCCTGGGTCACAGGACACTGCTCTGCAGAGAGAAAGGTGACTAACTTCACTTTTCTTTTATTGTAAAAAATGGAAATTTGGCAATGTGCACACTATTCTCTATGGGAACGTGGGGGTGCCAAAAAAGGGGCTCTTGATGTCAGTTTCCCTTTAATGCAAGGTGAACAGAGACTTCTGTTCACCTGCCATTCTTTGTTTCCGTTATGCTCTTCTTGTTGGAGAGTGTGACCTCAGCATATGAAAATCTCATACACACATTGGGGGGGAGATTATGAGAGCAAACGCTACCAGTTCCGACCTGTAGACCAGATCAGAAGCCGGCAGAGTTTTCTACTGTAGGCTCCACTGCTTTTCTGGTGGAGATTATAGTAAATGTGACAGGCCGGGAGTTCATGCCCTTGCCTGCCCCCACACACCCATAAGCGGCATGTGGGTCGGAGAATGGCCGAAAATGGCGGGGACAGGGAGATTCATGTGGTTTCTCAGCCAGAAGACTGGCGGAGATGCCATAATCAATATGTCCCTTTGATCTCTGTTGATGACAGTTATTCTCTGTCTCCTGCTAAAGCAAAATTGCAGCAGAAAACTTTTTAGAAAGCAGCCTGATGCTTGTAGAATTACAGTTAGGGTAATTACTAAAATAAATTTGGCTGCAAGTTTATGATGTGATTGGTAGGGATTAGCCACATGTTATTGCTGGAGTATGTGGCAGTGCCCTAAAATTATGCCACTGATGAAAGCCATTTCTAGAATATTAGATGCTGTGGTAATTGGCAACTTTATATTATCCATAAATTAATCTAAACACAGAATTCCTGATAATGAATACATTACTATTTATAATAAAAATGTAATTGCCTACCATGAACACACTCCACGTGAAGAACCGAACAAGCACCTGCTTGTGTTGATTCTTGTAAAACACAAGAATTTTACCAGCCTGTAATATAACACAATGGAACATGTGTAAATAATAGAGTAGGATCTTACATTCATATACAAAATTATAAATATTGGACTAAAACATTATGAAAATGTAAATGCCTGCTCTTGGGAGGGGGGGGGGGCATCAAAATAAATTAGAGTATTTACATTACCTGAAGTCCAAGAAATGCCATCACCACTGAATTGATAATTCCTAATATTCCTTCCGGATCATAAGGCACGGTTGTGTTATAGACCACCTGTAAGACAGTACATACAATGTGAGGCAGGCCGCAAAGGATTCTGGAAGATGAAATAAATTCATGTACAAGTGAAGCAATTCTTCACAGAATGAGTGTTTCTTGTCTGTAGAACATAAAGCGCATGTTGCTTATTTTTAGCAGGAAAAATTGCACATCCAATACAGGCAGTCCTCAGGTTACGTACAAGATAGGTTCCTTGGGTTTGTACTTAAATTGAATTTGTATGTAAATCAGAACTGTATATTTTATAATTGTAGTATGAGACAAAAAAAAAAAAAATTCAAAATTTTTGCTGTAATGGGACCAAGGATCATCAATAAAACTTTATTATAGACGTCTTACAGCTGATCATTGCAGCCTGGGAGTGAGGTAAATCATCCAGAGAGGTCACCAGAGGTCACAGGGGGCAGAGGGGTCCGTCTGTAACTAGGGGTCATCTATAAGTTTGGTTTCCTTAAGTAGGGGACCGCCTGTATATACTACAAAAACTCATCATACTTTTTTGTCATTGCATTATTTGTCTAAAAAGTAGTGAGAACAATGAAATCAAGTGCCCATAAATAAAACATTGCTTAAAGAGGTATTCTCATTTTTCTAAATTAATGTCATTGTTTGCATGATGAAGATTTATACATTTACCCAATATACGTTCTGTATCAATTCCTCTGGGTTTTCTAGATCTCTGCTTGCTGTCCTTACATACAAAGCTTCAAACCTGCCTGACTGTGGTCAGATTTCTATAGAATGGCAGCAAGCAGAGATATAGAAAATCGTA
The DNA here is from genome assembly GCA_019512145.1 of Engystomops pustulosus. Classification (NCBI taxonomy): domain Eukaryota; kingdom Metazoa; phylum Chordata; class Amphibia; order Anura; family Leptodactylidae; genus Engystomops; species Engystomops pustulosus. Next base: position 123,313,113 of record CM033641.1, on the reverse strand, counting down.
AAAAATTGATACAAAAAGTATATTGGAAAATTATAGAACTTTTCATTATACAAACCATAACATTTTTTGCTGAAATGGGAACACCCCTTTAACTCCTTGAGCCTCTGCTATTCAGATGTCCCCTTACAGCCTTTGTTTTTGCCCGGAGGGTGATTTTTATTAAAAAAAAAAATCTGTCCAATCCTTGGTCAGTCGGGAGACCACCAAAACGATGGCGGTAAGAGAGTGCCTCCGCTTTTGTTTGATGATTTAGTTTATTACAGATAAACAGTATGTTTGCTGCTACATGTTTCTCATGAGGACGATTTTTGAAATATTACTGTCAATAATTTTATTCAAAGTCTTGTGTCCTCAGAGTAGCTCATTGATTTTTAGGAACTAAAGTAAAACCAAGAAAGACTTATATTAAGCACATTCTAGGGACATGTCATACATATGTTTATTGTATATTTATGAAATTGGGGGGGGGGGATAAACAGCTATTTTTACTGTATACATAATGCACAACAAAAACAACCAAATACAGCGTAATTGTCATTTTTTTATGACCAGAATATGAAATAAAATGGGTGTGGTGACTTCTTCTTTTAAACTGTTTACTAAATTTTCATCACAGAGTTTACACTAATGGAATAAAACACAGCACCAACTATCATTAAGTATTGGAAGCCATCTGTCCCCTAAGTGAAGACAGGGATACTGGAGTAGTATTACTCACATTAGAAGATGGATGCTGATAGACATGGTCTTCACCAAGAACTAAGCGGTCAATGTAACCAGCTGCACCTCCTGTACAGTTTGGATATTTTCCAAAGTCACCAATACCTCCCGGTCCAAGATAACCCCTGTAAGACATAAAATTCCAGAATCTGAACTTCAGGCAACACTAAACATGTATTCTATATCTATTAACTTGTTACCAGACACTTGGTCCTAAACAGTGGCGTAACAACAACTGTAGCAGCCGTTGCTACAGGGCCGGTGCCACTTAGGGGCACGGGATGGACGGCAAAACCAAAATATATTGGTGCCCCGCCTGCTGTGCTGAACCCAGAGCTGCCCACCTGTGCCAGCCGCACACTCTCCCACCCAATTAACTCATTCCAGCCAGCCTCCCACATAGTCTCTCCCGCCCCAGTCAGTCTTTATCCCCTCCAGGTGAACAGTGATAAATATGACAAGACTATCTAAATCGTCAGGCAACATCAGGGGTGTTGGAAGAGGCGGCGGTTGTCTTTAGACAACGCAAAAAACTGACAGCATAAACAGATAGGCAGAAAGTTGTATAAGCAAGTTATATAAGCAGACATGTCTCCCTGGACTAAATTAACACATTTATGGGATAAACCATATGGGTGGTGGCACACGTGCCGTTTTGGCTGCGTTTGCAAATGCAGACCAAACCGCGCCCACCATGGCGGGCCGCGGCCCGCGGCCCGCTCGCATCGGCATTTCTCTGGAAACGCCTGTGATCGGGAACGAGCCGCCGGTGGTTTCCATTAATTTAACGCAAAACACCGGTGGCTTGTTCCCGATCGCAGGCGTTACCATAGAAACGCCGATCCGATCGGGTTGTGGCCCGCCCCGGTGGGTGCGGTTTGGTCTGCGTTTGCAAACGCAGCCAAAACAGCACGTGTGCCACCACCCTATTTGGGGGAAGTATACATGTTAGAGGATATGCAGAGATAGAATCAGAGGGAATTGGAATCTGAAGCAGTTGTATGATGGCTTGATATTGAATTCGTTTTAGCAACTTCAGGAGAAGTTTGGGGTTTAGAGGTCCCCAGGGGCGGACAGGCCATATAATCCGCTCAGAAAATTCCCGGTGGGCCGGTCACCGCCAGTTCCGATAACTTAAACAGAGACATAGCACCACTGCTTTTGTCTGTATAAGTCACTCTTCTATGTAGCGGACAGCAGGGACCAGTGGGAGGTGCAGTCTGTCAGCTAGCCAATGGTCATCCATCATATGCCAGCCCACCGTATTTTATACAGATACTGTACGGATACGGTGTAAGGCTACATTCACACGATGTATGCCCGCCGTACATCGGCACTGCGGAGAGGAGCAGGGGATGAACGCCGCTCACCCCCGCCCCTTTCCATAGGAAGATACAACGCACGTCGCCGTATCACGGGAAAAGATAGGACATATCCTATCTTTTCCCGGGTTACGGAGCGGTACGGTGCCGCACGTGTGCTGCACCGTACCGCTCCCGTACAGGGCCGTGAGCCCATAGAAGTGTATGGGGGACGTATATCGGCCGTACATACGCCTCCCATACATGTGTGTGAATGCAGCCTAATACGTTGCTATACTGTTGCAATATGGCCAGTATTTACTGCCAGAATACAGCCGTATATACAGAACAGGAAAGACCATACGATCGTGTGCATGAGGTCTAAAAGGAGGTGCAAAATAGAACTCATCAGCTGTGCGGGCATACCGCTGTGTGCTGGAGAGGAGGAGGAGGTGGCCCCTCCTCCCTCCATAGCAAACAGCGGCGCACAGCCTCACACCAGTGAAAAGATAGAGCATGTTCTATCTTTTCCTGGTGTGCGGCGCGGAACGGTGCCACACATGTGTGGCACTGTGCCGCCACGGTCGTCCATGGGGACATATATGCGGCTGCATGTAAGTCCCTGCAGATGGCCGTGTGAATGAACCCTTAGGTTACATTCACACGGCAGTATGCCCACCGTGCACTGGAGAGTAGAAGGAGGTGACCCCTCCCCCCCATAGAAAACAGCAGCGCATGGCTGCAGACACCGGGAAACATAGAGCATGCTTTATCTTTTCCCCGTGTACGGTGTGGATGGGTGCCACACACCGCTGCCATACCGCCATTGCTGTCTATGGGGATTATATGCGGCCGCATATACATCCTTACAGACGGACGTCTGAATGAGGCCTTGTGCTCCACAAGATTAATCATCTAGCATCAAACTCAGGGATTAATCTGGCGCAGCAGAGAACTGTCTGCTTTTACTCCGCACTGGTCTAAAGAACGACACATTGATACTTCTCCCCCAGTATTTCTAAAGTTATATTCTACTACTTGGAAGGGAGTTCCAATCTTTTCCCTTTGGATTATACATGAACAAGACAATGAGAATGTTACTGACACTTACCTACTTGTGTTTTTGCTTCATGTACTGTACTTTGCCAGTTCTTGTTTACTTGCACATTAACCCTGCCAACTAGCAAAAAGCAGCACATATTGTTCACTGGGCCATCTACACAACAATATAGCTGTGGTGAATGAAATGCTTTGCTAACACTGCCTAATGTTGGCTATAAAATGGGGCCATTTTTAAAAATGTTTCCAGTGCCACTTTTATTACCCAGCCTGCTCTGCTTTTTTAATGTCTACAGCTTCGGCATGCCGTACAGACACAATGTGGGTCTAAAGAGGTTGTCTTCAGATGGAGATGAAAGTCTATATTAAAAGACGGTCACTGAAGAAGTTTGAAAAGCAGCGAAGCAAATTGATGGCATGCCTTAGAATGGCATAAGCGGGGTACTGCATAGCTGGGCGAGACTGCGTCCAGGGGGATTGTTGGGTGTATGAGAACATAAGTGGAACTGAGTATTTGGCTATAGGACTGCAAATGTTGATGCTATTTACAGTTTTCATAGGGGAAAGGAGAGATGGACGGACTGAGAGAGGGTTGGGGGATGTTTGATGATGCAGTGCCCTGCATCTATATATATTTATTCTAAGTACAGTAAACTGTATTCACAAATAATAAAGAAACTCACGTGGGGCATCCAGGCACAGGAAGTAGGAAAGTCAAACACAGCCAGCCTGCCTCCAAGACTATGACTATTAACCACTGCGGCCAGTAACAGATCACATCTTGCAAAAGGAAACAGGTTCGGTTCTAGAATGTAAAAATAATATTTGCCAGGAATGGGAGCATCAGTAAAGAGGACACAGGGATCATTTAAGACTAATGGGGATTTCTAGTCCCCGACTAATTTTGATACTGATATCCTATCCTTAATCTTAATACCTGGGGCACTGGATCTGGTAACAACTTTGTAAATAATAACTCCAAAGCTGAAACCACTAGATAAGTGATGCTGAGCCGCTGAAGAACACCCATGATTCGGATATCATTCCAGGATACTGAAAAGAAAAAGATTTTACTCACACACACACACAAACATTTTCTATACAAATAATATTTAGATACTGAAGCCGAAGTCTGGTTAAAGCAGACACTAGCTGCTGTGAAGTGCCTGCATTCTGTGGTGCTTCTTGATTTATTCGCTCAGCCTTGTGACATTCTCTTGTTTCATGTTTCCCAAAAATATCTGAGATATGCAAGTTATTGAAAATAAACTCAACTCATCACAACATAATTGGGCTTTTTGTGGAGGGCCCCAAAATATGTTCTCAAAGGTACCATTATGTGTATTTTAACATAATATACTTAGAAATAATTGGTCAACGGTTTACTTGGTGTGCCTAGAGTTTTTATTACTCCTTACAATTTTGTGTTCCATTTAACCCCCCCTCCTGTTGTGCACAACATATTGGGGTACATTTACTAAAGGCTGTGTACCAGTTTTCTATCAGACTTTGCATTTTTTTACGTGGTAATTGTATGATGATTTATAAGTAATAAAATAAACTCTTACATGGTCCACGGCAGTAATTTTCATTAATCACAAACAATCCAATAAGGAAAAGTTGAATGCTCCGCCAAAGAACTTTCCAAAACAGTTTCCATTTGGAGTTTCCTTTACGCAGCATGGAAGTCAAGGACAAATGAATGGAGGTTCCCATTATGAAGACAAACCTAGGATTAAAAAAAAAAAAGGTCCAGCTACCAAACTAAAAGACATACAATCCTTTATACATACTTATAGAGAAAGGGGTCACAGTAATGAAACACATTGTACATTTCAAACATGTGACACATGGTGTACATTAAATAAGATATACCAAAAATGCTTACCATGGAAAAACCAGATCAGCTATTGTGAGACCTAAAATTAAATAAAAAAGTACATAATGTATGCATTTATTGGACTAATATGGGTCTAGCTAAATAATTAACCAATGCCCAATCCTGCAACTGTGTTCCCATAACCCGGATTAGCGCAGTGTGTGTCTCATTTACCAATATTTCATGTAGACTTTGCTAAGGACCGGGACCTCATTTTGTAATTAATCAAATGTTTAAAAACCCAAGGAAACTTACCATTCCAACTCCGATGCTTGAAGAACCAGTAACCTCCTCCACCATAATTTACAAACACCATGATTATAAGAGAAAGCCTACACACAAAAAAGATAGCTACATGTGTTAAAAGCTTTTTATTCACTTAATTAAAACAATCATTTCATTGAAATAAAACTATAGAACCTAGACAGGGATGAACTTAGATAACCAAATCCACGTATGCTCCTAAAGGGCACATCTTGTATTGTAAGGGAACCTCCCACACAGTTAAGTGACCCTATACACAGCACTTAAAATAGCACAAAATTGCTACAGACACAAAAGTGACTCCATTAGATCAGTTTTGTCACAAATTAACCTACTGTGGCCGAGAGGTCCAGGCAATGTTCATGTCCACAATTGCTTTTTAACTATTCTCTACATTATGTGGATTTAGAAATATGCATTGGTAAACTTTACCTGGCTCCCTGCCAGCTTGCGCTCCCAAGTCCGGGGCGTGCGCTTTTGAAATGGTAACTGTGATGAACCTCTACCATTTAGTTCAATCATGGAGTTTACCTGCCCTAGCACATAAACCTACCCACCAATACAGGATGGCGTCTATACGCGAGAATCTACTCCGCTAGCACCCGATTCTGTCAGGGAAACCAAACGAATCAGAGTCCCTGACCCTACACAGCAGAAAAGCACATCCCAGGGGGCGCACAACCGCATTATGTACCCTACCACTTACGTGCCTATCTATTGCACAGAACCACGCTACCCCCCAATAAATTCCCACCCTCATTCCATACACTTATCACAGCTGCCGCCTCTCGCAATTAGACCAGGACCGCACAAACATACCCGGATACACACTCTTCTTGGTGCCGTACACTTCACCTGGACACACACTGCTAACTGCTAGCACACAGACAACTACAGGGTGAGGCGGCGAAGCTGTAAATCACCTCTCCAGAGTTATGGGAATCTATAGATTATATAGGATAACTTATTAAATGACAATTTAATATGCAAAAAGGCACAATGCTTATAGGTTACAAAATGATGAAATAAACAGACAGACATAAAAGCAATCCCCGAAGAACCAATGAAATCCTGGACAGCTCTACGAAACTTATTGCATCTCCTTGAAACTGACAATGATTAAATTCTGCTATGCTCTTTTGAATAACCACCTACTACGTCCCCCTTTGTCATGTGAGAGGAGCGTGGCTACACCTCGATCAAGGTGGAAAGTTGGGGACATATTTTTTTATTATGTCATATCTTCTTCCATGGGTCTCCTGAGTAGAAGATATGCCCAGCACATTACCCAGCATGAATTAACACATCTGACAATACCAAACACCATTATGAAATGTTGGGGCTATTTTCTAATGACCATTTTCTTGGCTCCCCGACTCCGAAATCCATGGCACTCGATACCCCAGGAATAAGTTATGACCAGGTTAGATTTTAAGTATCATTTTGCCATATTATTCGGCAGCCATTTTAAGGGACATGACAAACACACACACACGGGAAGATGCCAGAAAGTGTGCATCAATTAACACTTGCTATTCATGGGACGGAAGTAAAACAGGAAGGAACAGGATGGGGGGGGGGATGTTTGCCAAGGGACTAGGTGTTGAGAAGTGATTTAGTCTCTAACTGGGGGAGAGGGTGCATCATAACCCATATTTCGTCACATTGCACATGTCAGAGTTACAAGGCCCACCGTGCAAGTGCGAGCTTTGCTTGTGTGATGAGCCTACATCATGAGTGGGAGGGTGAACAGAGGGAGGATGGGGTACAGGGTTTTGTATAAATAATAATGAGCGTGGGATTAGCGTCTCAAGGATTCAAATGAGGAGGCGCCCAATAACATTTCAAAAGCTCAACCCCCTGGACTTGGGAGCGCAAGCTGGTAGGGAGCCAGGTAAAATTTACCAGTACATATTTCTAAAACCAAGT